>VXAU01002433.1:0-92266 GCA_013399695.1 Formicarius rufipectus | reverse complement strand
TTAATCCATTCCCACAGATATCTACTCTATTTTGTTGAACAAGTTATCAAAAAAATGTAGAAAGAAAGGACTGACTGCCCCTGGAGGGCTGGCACACTCTGGAAAAGGTATTACTTCAGTGGCAGAACTCTAGTGAAGTAAATGTTCTGAAAAGAATCACAGAGATTTTAAGGACAGAGAGGGGAATATATAAAAAGAAATAATGGAAAGTCAAAGGTTTAAATTACATTGGGTTTGGAAAAGTACTTGTTTCTAATACCTGTGAAATAAATTGATTTGGAGAAAGAAAAAGGCTTTGTAAGGTAGTAGAAAATTTGCATCAAACTTTATTTTATCCTCGCATCAGCTTTTCAAACTTTGTGTATACTGTTGACTTCCTACAGATTTCTCTTCCCCCAGAAATTTCACCTTTGGTCAGAATGCTTAGTCATAAAAAATCGTGGGTTTTTCCTTTGTATGTTTTCATTTTGACTTTTTTGTTGTTGTTTTAAAACGTATTTTAGTTATTTTGATTTTAGACATGAAGAATGATAGGTAGTTAACTTTCTGTATGTAAGTAATCTCATAACAAATCACTCTTTTTAGATTTGTATAATTATTTCTCTTAGTTCTCCACAGAACATGGAGTACTGTAAGGTGCAAAGTGAAGAAGTTATATTCAGTAAGTTGTGCTCTGCAAGCCAAACATACTCCTTAGAAACAAATACAAAAAAGTGAAACTATACAAAATTGTTCTTGTTGTTGTTGGCTAGACTTCGCAAACGAAGATCCTGGGATAAGCCTGCGCAATGGATTTTTTAGGTGAGGCACAGTGTGCGCGGAACTGGCCCCACCCCCTTCACTCCTGAGGTTCATCTTGCCACGGCCAAGCACTCTCAGACGGTGACTGCGAGTTCCTCCAGGATTCGAACTGGTGTCCTCAGAGGAGGAGCCGGCTCCACAGGCGGGGGCCTACGCCACCCGGCCAACGCCCGCCGCCTCTCAAGTGTAACATCTCCATTAAGGAAAAAAACCAAGGAAAAAAAACCAAGAAACAGAAAAGCAATAATGTCAGGTTGTTGAGCAATCCTGGGAGCCCACGTGGGTCAGAGCACCAGGGGAAGACCTCGCCTTGTCCTCTCTGCCACCGAATGACACAAACGTGGCACTGCAGCCACGCCTGCAACACAAGCTGGGGCAGGTACAAAATTATTGAAGATAGTTCTAAACTACAGCTTTAGAAGCAAATTTTTATTTGTTATACACATGTAATTCCAATTATTGGGTGGATTTGCCTGTTTAAGGCAGCTTATGATGTGGACTATATGTGCATAGCTCCGTATAGTGTTTTAAAAAAAATGATAATATATTATAAAATAAATATGTTGAGAAATACCCACATTTTGATAATAGACCATTGTTCTGGGGAAGCTAATTCCTGAAATTTTTTATGGCAAGGAAGTAACTTAAAAATCTATAATTAATAACATTAACTCGATAGACATAAAAGAAATATTAAAGTTTTAAAGCTTTAAAAATCAAAAATTTGTACCAAAAACAGTGTCACTCATGAACTGTTATTCACTTTTTCCCTTCGGTTATTGGTAGCTTGGATACTAAATTTTTCATTTTCTCACATGCAGGTCTTCAATACTTTTGAAACACCAATTAGGACAGAATATCCAATAATTTTTTGGGTTTGCATCATTATGAAATTTCTTATTAAAAATGTTAGTGATACTGCTTAGTGACAATATAATGTCTTATTTTTCATATGCTTGTTTGCTTTTGATAAAAACTCAATATTGACAGGAAATGTCACATTCATTACAAACACTGCAGAGCTGTATGTACAAAGTTGCTTGCAAAACAAACAAAAAAAAGATTTAGAGTTATTGGAAAAATAAAATAATTATACACAAAGAACTAATAAACCAAACATCCTTGATTACACAAATCCCCAGTGCCTTCTTCACATGCTGCAGGCTGTTTGTTATTCTTTTTAAAAAAACAGGCTCTTAGGAGACTGCTTACATAATTACATTTTTAATTATGACTTTATTAGTGTAAATAAATTATGATATTTCCATATGTCCATGTTGTGCTTCAGTTGTTTGTTAATTCACAGAATGCTGAAATATTGATCTGTGCTAGAGCTTTCACTACCTAGTCCAAGACTGTGGCAGCAAATGAGTTTGCCTTCTGTACTGTTGTAGTTTTCTTAAAATAAACAATTTAAAAAAAAATTACTCAGAGGAATCAGGGAACCACTCATGTGCTCAGCAGAGTAAAGGATGAGATCTTCATTAATTCCAGTCATGAAGGTAAAAACCTTAGCTGGTGACTGCAAATTAGGCTTCCTAAATTATTATTTATCCAATATCATAGAATGAAAATTAGCTATGCAAATAGTCTCATAATCTCTGATTCTTAAGTCAAAATTCATGACAGAGCATACATTCAACATGCCACTTTTGTGTACCCCACACAATTTTTCTCCCACTCACTATATCCTGTGATAGAATCCAACATTTAATCCATCACAGTTTGAACAAGGTGGAATTACTTAAGGGAGCAGGTAGGCAGGCACAAGAAACCAGATATCAGATTGCATACAGCATTAAGCTTTTACCCACTTACGGGCTGGAAAGACACAAAGTGGCTTGCAACGAAGTTGAACATGTTCAGTGGAAAATTTGTGACACAAGCAGTGTAAAATCAACCATTAGGCATTATGTGACACCATTTGGTTACATCACTCCCTAGCTTGTAATGTCAAGACCTGGATGGATGGATGGATGGATGACTCTGTAGCTGTGAACTGGTGTGATTCATCCCCTTCAGTCCTGCATGGCATATTGCAGACTTCAGACTCATGACAGAAGGTAGGCAGGGCTTCATTCATCTATCTGCAAACAATAAGCCATGCCAGGGGTATGGCAAGCTAAAGTATTAGTGTTTCATAGAGGAATGGATAAACGAAATTTGAAGCTAACAAAGTTTTTGCTGCTTATTTCAGTTTTTACCTCTGAAGGAAGATTAATACAGGACTACACTGATGCCTTCCTAAACTCAATACATCATTTATTGGTTTTATTACAGTTCATGTATCATCAGTAGGGCTAAAATGCTCTGGCTCACTGTCTTCAGACTTTCAAACAGATCCCATACATTGACATCAAGAGATTACAAAAGATCAGACCCATAAAGTGGATCTATTTGGTAAACACCTATGAATCTGTAGCATCCCAGTGTTCCCATAGACTGCTGTATTTGTGCACAAGTGAGTTCAGAATACTGCACTGGTATTTGCTGGCATCAACCTTGTAATATCCATTTTGCCAGGTAAGGAGCACCAATGGCTAACTCTGTCTTTCTACTGGACGTGGAGACCTGCAAATATGAATTCTCAGTTTCATCTTGTTTGCCATATTTTCTACCTGTAGGGATCCTGCTCAGCTGGCCTGAGTTTGAGAGCTGGTAACAATGCAGCCAGGATAGATACATACTGGTTCTGACTGGTGACTCATTTAGCAGATTGCAGTGATATGCCCTACCTTGTCACGTGGGCTTAGATGTGTAGGAGATTGTAGCAATTACAGATGCAACAGCAGAGCTTTTCAGTGGTGGTGGCTAAGAGCACGTCAAAACTGAAGATACCTAGAGCAGTCCTCAAAGCTCCAGTACAAACACTCTGGCCAAGAGTTTTACATCTTCTGTCACCATGGTGCAGGACTGTGGAATTTTTTATTTTTTATTTTTTTTCACATAGCTAAGCATTATCACAAAATTCATCATTCTTTGGTCCCAGAATAAGGTACTACTCTTTGACCTTGTCTTCTCTACTGCAACTACATTGCAAACTGTAGATTAAAAATTAATAGTACTTTCCCCAAGCACAAAACATCTTAACCATTCAAGCTGTCATTCTGTACGTGGTGTTGTCCCAAGAGAATAAACCAGTGTCATACAAATTATGCAATTTAGTGTAAGCACATTTGCCAGAAGGAGAAAGATGCAGCCTGTCTCTGTCATTCCCTAGTGTGTTGGCCAGGCAGGCCTTGTCTCTGTCATCATTTGACATTGAAGTGTTATCTCTGTCACAGAGTGCTTATGAATGTCTCTTTATAGAGCAAGAGCTCTTTTGGGGATGGACATACTTTCTGTACCAGTTTACACCATGGTCACACTTGTGAGACATTCTTAACTGTCTGAAAGCCTACAGAGTTGTGGCAGCATAAGGAAGTGATCAGAAGCATCAAGACTCTTGAGCAAAAGCAAATCTAAGTTATAGGTTACAATTACAAATGCCTGGCATGTAGAATAGACCTTAGTAGTTCTTACTTGTCAAATAAACCAAACATGCATGGTTATAAATCTTATTAGACTGACAGTTGTGCCTTACTGGTGACTGAAAGAAGTTAAATTATGTTATGATGGGACCTGATAAGTCTCATTTCCAAAATATGTTTTATTGCATGCTGAAATAACTTGTATTAAACTAAACAATGAGGGATTTAATTGCTTCAAAGCCTGTTGATTCATTATGGGACAATAGTTGTGTATTATGATATTTGGCGGCTGACTCATCTTAGGATTCAGCTGGTGCATTACATAACATAATGCAGTGATTGAGACACAACACAAATCATGCAGCACTAAATATCTGAAAGAAATACATCCACTACTTCGTGAAAAATCAGTATCAAACCAAGTATCAGTTTCCTATTCATACATAAAACCCCACCATGTACTCAATTACTTTTTCTGTTGTTGCTCACAATTTTCTTTGCTATTTTTTTTTTAATATCAAGATTTCTTTCCAAAGCTGCCACCTCTCATAGATAAAAAAGCTGTGTAGGTAGGTAGTTTTTACTTACCAAATTAGACCTGAGCCCCTTATATTGTTTCACCTGCTCTTTTAATTAGGTCCAGGAGAAAAGAAAGACAGTTGGTTTACTTCTCTGTCATTATGTCATCTTATTTGTATTAAAACTGAAAAAAAAATCGCTTAGTGTTGCAGAGTATTGTAGCAAAAGGCAGCAGAGCCAACAAGGTTCAACACAGACTGACCCTCTTCCCACTGTGCCCTGACATTTCAGTACACATAGTATTTCTTCACATTTATTATGATTTAAAATGTATATGGTATGTGCTTCTTGCTCTGAAACTAAATCTTCTTGAACAACATGGAAGGACCCCAGAACGACAGAGTTAGTTCACTTTAGGTCATGTGTCATAAGTGAAGTTTATGCCACAGTGTTTCTTACATGAAAAGATATGAGAAAAAATATGCATAATTTTACACACTTACCCAAGGATTGTATGCGCCGTTAGAAAGCCTGAATACCATAATTTACTTGTTTGAGCTGTGTTTTTGTGTTAGTTGTAGTCTTAGGCTTGTAGTTCAGACTAAAATCCCTGACTATCCTCTGTGCCTGTGTGTTGGCTCTCTGGTACTAACCCACAGTGGGCCTGGAAAGGGAAATAGAGATCTGGGAGGACAAGAGGGAACCTGGTACACATTTGACTTCTCCCCTGCAGGCAGTATATGCTCAGCTGGACTGACTTCCATGGCTGTACACAGAGAGTGATGCCTATTAAAGTCATCTAATAATTTAGTAAGGATGCAGAAACCAGGGTGCAGTTCCTGTCTTGTGTAAGCACTGTGCTACTCATCCCGATGCACTGTGCTTAGTGTAAAGGAAACCACATCTTCACTGATGTCTCCAGGACCTGCTGTAATATAAATGCATAGCAGACTAAAAAGAACAAGTGAGATTATGGGCAACAGTACAAAAACAAAAATGAATTAACTCTTATAATCTGTATTACTTTCATCTGTATTAATTTCTTCAAGTCAATAACCTTTACCTTACTTCACTTATTTTGTCTTCTCGCTTATGGAAAGATCACACGGAAAACTAAGGAGATACTGTGTTGGCCAAATCACGGCCTCCTTCTTTGCTTTAAAGTGACACACATTTTCTGCTAAAAGAGTAATGACTCATTAACCAACTGAGAGTTACACTGATGGTGAAATCCAATATGTTCATAATGCTTAAAGTTGTCAAAAATCCTATCCAACACAGGCTATTTCTGCAACTGTATTAATTTTCTTTTAAAATAGGTACTGCAACATTAAAAAGATTTGATAAATCTACTTTTGAGTGGTTTTGGTGACTTCCCAAATTGGCATATGAATGCCTGTAATTTCTGATTTATGCCCTGAAGTTGAACAATCCCTCAAAATCCTAAAAAAAATAAAAAAAAGCCAACTATGGTAAATTACTGTAGTCTGCATGTTTGAAACTTTGCAGGACACAAACTTAAGTCCAGCCGTAATTGAATTTACTATGACATCTTTTTTTACACTGAACGAGCAGTAAAAATGCTCTAAAAATTATGAAGACAGTACTCTTAAAATGATGAAAACACTACTCTTGGTTACCCTTTTACTTTATCATTACATGTTAAAAGACTCAAAAGTTAATATTAATGATTCCCAATGTTCCAAAAGTGTAACAAATATTGCTATGTTTCACTCCTTTAAAACAGAAAAATGTTTTGTAATGTATTTTACTTGAACTAATTTTCTTATTGTAACAAAGTGTTTGCAAGGTAACTGTTAACATGTCAATAGGCTTTGAGGCATAGATCTCAAAAAAGCAGAACTCAAAGATGTCTTGGTGAAGTTAACAACAAAGATGGGTAATTGGTTCCTGTACAAATCTCCCAGCTGTGCAACTCATTCACTGCTTTGTGCTGGTGAAGTATCCACATGGAAAGGTGTTAAATGTGGAAGCAGTGCCAAATGCTCTCTGATGCAGAAGGTGACAGAGAACCAAGTTCAATAAACTCTTTCTTGGTGCATTTAAAATGTATACAGAAGCACATAGGCTAATGGGGGTCTTTTGCAGAAGGGCCCTGACACATAGTGTCAGAGGGAGAAGTGGATCTCCAAGCAGACTGAGCTCAGGCTGCATTTATGGTAGTTTAACCATGCAGTGCTGAGCTTCAGGCCTTCTGTGTCAAGTGATGGGATGCACACAGCTGACTCAGAAAATAAGATACACTTACCTAGTCCAAGGTTTGTTCTCCCAGGGACAGTGGAGACATAGCCTGAATATAAATAAAAGCATGCTGCTGAGGCTTTGGGAAAGTTCCTGGGAAATAAGATAATACACATGGTGGAAAGAGTCTGAATATGACATCTACAAAACTGCATGTACAGGGACGTAGTAAAGAAGTGAGACTCTGTTATAGTGTTAGAATCTTGTGGAATTTTTCTTTCCCCTACCACCGAACGAAGTTAATGGCCCTTATCTTCAAACACTGCCAAATAACAAAAGGGGCATATGATGAGTCACAGTGCTATCTAGCAATGGTAATGGCTGGGATGGGTGTGGTAAGGGAAGGGGAGACTTTTTGTTTTTGGCCTGCAGGGGAGGAGGACTGAGGGGAGAAAGGGAGAGAGACGACTCTCAGAGAAAACCTCTGCCCTGTCTCCTTCCCTTTTTCTCCAGTTTCCAATCCCTGGATTTTCGGAGTTTCCCGGTGCTTAAGAGAGACACAGAGAGAGAGATTTACTACCTGGGGCTTTTGCGTCAGGCTTCCTGAGAGAGTGACAGCTGCTGGCCTGGGCGTGAGGAGCCCCCGCAGCATCGGCAGCTGCCAGCTCAGAGCACAATCCCTCCTCCAGCCAAGGACTAAGAGAGACAGTTTTGCCCACGGAAAGGATCCCAGTTCTTTTTCCCTTTCTGCGTGGTGTCTCCCACTGACTCCACACCGACCATCTCAAAGAGAGACAGTAAAACCTTTTCCACCCACCCCCAGGGGTCACCACAGCACTGGCTGAGGAGCAACATCACCACCTGCTCTCCGTAAATATTGCTGCGCCCTACGGGAGCAGATCCTGCGGGGGATTCAAGGGGGAATTATCCCACAAATTGGTCGTTTAGTTCTGGTTGTTTTGTTTCTCTTGATTAGATATATATAGATATATATATTGTAGTTAAGAANTACCTCCCAAAAGGGAAAAAGCGGAAAAGGGGAAGGGGAAAAGGACCAAAAAAAGGTAAACACAAAACAATGCCACTCAATCAAATCCCAGGAATTAATTAAATAGAACAATAACACAGGAAAGATCTCACTAGCTTCCCTTAGGAGAGGTGAGTGCCTTCCCTCCTCTGTCGACAAAGACAACAGCTCTCAGCCAGGCCTGAGCTCAGAGAGATAAGCCGAGGCCTAAACACTGAGAACTGCCGGCTCCGTGTCCACCCGACAAGCGAGAGAGAAGGAAAAAAGAGACAGACAGGAAACTCCCTCCTGTCTTTATACACCTGATTACATAAGGGAATGATATGGAATACTTCCTTGGTTTTGTATCCCGGTTTCTAGGGAAGACCTATAGACAAACTACCACAGTCTCTTTCTTTGGTTTCTAGTCCAACAACTTTCTTAATTTCCTCTAAACTTAGACAGACTCAAAATGATGTGTAAAACAAAAGTGATACTGTAGATAGAAAAATGAGGTGCATGTGAGAATGCAGGAGGAACTTGTTATTGAGGAAAGGGAAGAAACTAAGGTGGAAGGCTTCGTGAACACATTAAGACAGTTTCAAGTAAAGTTTATAATTTGATGTAAAAAGTGAAAACTCACTAATGTAACTGTATAGATGTGGGTGAACAGTCAGATTTTTAGAAAAGAAAAATGTCTCCTGCTGGACCAGATTCTAGGAAAGAAGACTTGATTTTGGAGACATGAAGTCCTCATCAAAGGGAAAATTTCCAGTTTTAACCCTGTTCAAACCCAACAAGAAATGCCATTCATGGGTAAAAGGGAAACTCTTCAGATAAAGTGAACTAGTACAGAAGATTCCAGAAGAAGATATATCATGGAAGAAAAGTCAAAGAAAGAGTCGAAAAGTAAACTTGTTTTGTTTTATTTTATTTCTTGGATGAGTGCTGTTCTCTGGGACAGAGGAAAATGCCTGAAGGGATTTCTGTTAGTGCTTGAAGAACTACTCTATTATTTCAAGACTCCACTCACCAATTTCATTTTAAATCAAAAAAACATGTGTAATCTCACACAGCAGATATCCTGACTGGCTATTAAAAACAATCCTCAGATATTACAGATATCATTTCTAGCACAATAAACTTCACATATATACATATATATGTATATATATATGTAAGAAAAGGGAAACAATGAAAATATTGCTCCTCTACTGTCTTTACCAGCTCAGTCACAAGAATTTCAGGGCAGTTTGTACTAAATCCCAACACTTTGACTAGATGTCACAACTACAGAAGTCAGAAACCTCATGGAGAAAGACCTGTCAGAAACCCTTTTTTCTAGACCACTGTCACATTTCCCATTTTCCTCTGCCGAAAACAACAGAGCAGTGTTTGATATATGGATAAGGCAGTGACAAACTTTAACTCTGCCTAGATTAATAAATTATAATCTAAAATCTTAAGGACTAAACTTCACTTTAGGTCAGTAGGTACCAAGGACATCATAGAAATTACTGTTTGTAGCAGAATCTTCCCTTTAATTGACATTCTTCATTCCTTACAGCTTCAGTCCAGATCATGTTACTTTACTCTCTTAGTTCCTGTGAGAGCATGCCAGAGGCCTAGCCTAGAACTCACAGGCACAAGCCAACTTCCAGTGAGGAAACTTCTGACCACCACCACATGGTAATCAAATAAAGCAAGAGGATCACAGCTGATTTTTAATTGTCAGACAGAATTCCATGATCAGGAACTGTGATTAGACACACTGACCATCAAGGAGGGTGCACTTTTAACCAACTTGTCCAATAAGAATCAAAAAATTCATCCTATTGTCAGTGTCAGAATGAACTAAAACATAGTTTGGTGTTATATACATTTCAGTCATCTGAGTTCATAATCTGATGACACCAGTTTGTATGGTACCCCACTGTTCATGGCTAACTGAAACAACTGGTAGGCAGCTCAGTCACATTCATTAGGTAGACTCAATGTTTGCTTAACTTTCAGGAACCCTGTCCAGTTGTGCATGGACTAATGTAGCATGTGCCATTCCCAAGTCTTTTTTGATGAATGATTTTCCACTGCTCTGGACTTTCTGCTCCTAAAACCTGCTTCTCTGAGACACTGAATGATGGGAGCATGTCTAGGGTGAGAGAGGAACCACCTGGATTCCCTGATGTGGAGACAGACATTCTAGTTTTCTGCTGGTAGCTGAGAATCAAATTGAGTGTGGAGAGATGGAGAGAACTGTGTTATGTGATGGAAAGACGTTGTATTTGATGTATGTATCCTCCTCTGGTTTCATCCACTCCTGCAGCTTATCCATCTACACCAGAGGGAAGCACCTGTTTTGACTATAGAATGAAATCTTTGTATAGAATAAAATTTACCTCCTCAGCATTTTACAGTACCTGTAGTTTAAGAACCTGTTTTGCATATTTTGAGCAACAACATGGCACTTTAGTTGTTTATTGTTTTAAGTCATAAAGCATAATTTAAAAGTGAAATTTCATTGGGAATATTAAAACTCAACAAATTTTTCCCTGGGGAAAGAGTAGATTTTAATTTCAATTCACCATTAACATTACTGGTGTTAGCATTTTATTCACTGTAGGCTATTTTGTAGTTTCTTGCTTATTAGCCTGTGGTTGTAATCTCTCTGAGAAAATGTATTTGCTTGTGTCAGATTTACTGTAATTTTTACCTTTTATGAGACAAACCATTGTTATATCAAAGGCTATTATGAATGCTCTTTTCCCACTCTGCAAATTCAGAGGATTTTATACTGCTCTGTAGTGCTGCTGGAACAATGCTCCAGAGAGACGTGAGGTGGCTTTGAGTCAATCATGCTAATTGTTTTTGCATTTTGTGAAGCTGCTGCTATCTTCAGTTGCAATTAATGTGACATCTGGCAAAGCACTGGGCTGGAACATTGATTATTCTAATGTTTCTGATTAGTAATCATTAATAACAAATGAATAATTAAACCGATTATCAATTAACCTCTGACTAAGGTTTTTGACACTATTTTTCCTCTGTAGAGACTCACAGCATGCATTGTTTAACTTGCTCTGATGTTCACTTCATCTCCCCATGAAAATGTATTTCATTTTACTCTGAAGCAGTAGCCTGTGTAGCTGGTGTTTCAGGAGCACATCAGCCAATGTGTTTCATTCATTGAGACTGCATTTGTATTCTATTTACATATAACCATTGTGTCATTTCTCAAACCTGAGTGCTTACTCAGGTAAGGATATACTGTAGTACTTGAGTGGGCATGAATACATAGACCATGAGGATGGGTAACTAATCACTTTACAGCATTTATGCTCCATAATCTAAGAGCTACCTCCCTGAGAACCTCCCTCTCCTTCCAGATTAGGAAGGAACATCTATTTCTTACCACTAACACCCTTCCTGGGAAACTATTTCTGGTGAAACACTGCTATGATTTTGTCCTTGATGTCCTTGGTGTGTCGCTTAGTCAAATAAATTTAGCTCATCAAAATGAGCTCCCTATAGTTTCCTATTCATATATATATAATAATTAAGACTACAGAAATATCATGGTGCTCCAGGCTGCTTATTTTTATGAGTAAAATGTAACCTGGGTACACTTACAAAGGCCAAATACAGTGGATTGAAAAGAATAAAAAGGAAAGATTACCTGTGATTTAGTAAGTTTGCTGCCTCTCATCACTGATCATTACATCTTCCGTTAATGCTATGACACCTGAGAAACAACACATATATTCATACTTAATTTCCCGGCTAGAGTAAGAGTTTGTGCTTCCTGGAGTAGGAACTGTTTTACATGCCCCACAGATGTCAAGCTCCCTACACCATCAGACTCCAGCTTTCTTCTGTTCTTGTGTTAAAGATGATCAGGAATGGTGATAGCCATCTGGGAAGACAGTTGTGGAGTGGGAGAGAACACACTGTACCAGTGGACACCTGAGGCACTTCAGAGAATATTTGAGATAGATCTGACTTCTGCCAACCTGAGACCAATCTTTATGGGCACAACTCTGTGGCACAAGTCAGTGACTGCTATACACTACACCCTGTTCCTCTTGCTCTAAGGGATTGTAAGAGTTCAGAGTATTACCAAGTATACCCTTTGTATTGGTTTCATAAAGGATTCATGACATAAAAGAGGCTTTTCTAATGCTGATCTAGGACCCACCTATTATGCCAAATTATTATCTTGGATCTATTATAGCTTTTGAGTAGTTTTGAAAAGGGAGAACAAATCAATTTTTTTTCCTGAATCTAAAGGCTGAAGCTGAAAAGACAGTTGTCAGAGAGAAATACTGACTTGCTAAGCTGCTGTAAATGGCTGAGTTTGAAATGCCAGTAGAAACTGTTCCTTTCTGCCCAAGGATGAGGAGGAAGTGGTAAGCTGACAACCTACTACTGAGTCACAACTGCTGGGAAGATGATACATCCAGTTAAGAACTCATTTTTACCTCCGGAAGCAGTGCTGACTGCTTTACACACCAACAGGCACTACCCAAGGTGACTGAGCTTTAGGAAAAAGGATAAGTCATGAGATTTTTTTAAATCTCCTGCAAAAATTCAAGGTTTAGGTCCTCAAGGATATTAACCAGAGGATTTGCAAAACTTTGCCTCCTAAACTAATGAAATGCTACTGGGCTACATGTAGATGTGGAACTTAGGGACATGGTTCAGTTGACTTGACAGTGCTGGGCTTATGGTTAAATGCAATAATCCTAGAGGTCTGTTCCAGCCTAAAAGATCTTACAATTCTATGATTCAGATGCAAACCAGCGTAAAGAAACTGGCCATTTCTTTTGCCATTTCTAAACCAACCAAGAAACAAAAAAGGAAAGGAATTTTCCCTGGTGTTTTCAGATCTAGTACTCTTAAGACACAAGAAGAAAACTCCTGTAATTACAAACATATGCAGAGCTACAGACTTTCCTTTGTCAAAGAAAACTGAGACTCGTGCTGAACCATATACAATTCTTCAGATTGCTAAATACTTGATGTTTGAGGCTCTTTTGTGTTCTTAACACTTACTATTTATCAAGGAATAAAATATAAATTCCTGTACCTATTTAACCTGAATATTTAATTAAAAAAAAGACAATACTAATGAGATTCATTTTCTTTCGGATAGAAGAGTTTTTCTTCAGAAACTCCTCATTTCTAAATATAGCTGAATGAACATATTCTTTTTCTGGTAAATGTTAGGGTTATCCCACATCTCTGCTGTAAGATATGAACTGATCCAGCTTATGCAAAAGTGCTTTTTCTTTAAAAGTATTCACTGACTAATTTACATGAGTTATTTCAGGATGAAGGACTTTTATGAGGAATCTGTTAAGTCTTGTGCTGACATTTGATTAATCTCCTGATTTTAACAAGAATATTGGCTAATTCTGTCAATGTGATAACAGATGTGGTCAATTTATGACAGTGCTGGTGCAAAAAACTTAAATCTGTCAATGATCAAAGACCAGAAAGAAGTACTCTAAAACTCAATTAATGCCATCCTAAACCAGACATATAAGGAGTCAAATATGGTCAAATAGTTCATTCTGCAATAGATTTTATTTTCTTCATTCTGCAGGAACTCTAAACATGTATATCATATAGATCTACAGTTAGCTGATGCTGCTATCATGTAACTGGATAATAATGTCTCTGTTTAGGTAAATGGTATCTGCTTTTGAACAGACTGAGTTCAGAAGGCCAGATTGTCTAAATGTAATATCTGAATAGAAATAACTATTCCCCATTTTGAAATAGTGTGAATGGCTACAGAGCATACAAAGGAGAAGATCTGGCACACTTTCGTTCATATGTCTCTTTTGCTTAAGCCAGCTTGTAGTAATTTTGTTTCATTGCTTTCAGTAATCTTCAGTATTTCAATCTTTGTAGTCACCCCAGGAATACAACTCAGATTGCCTTCAGTTACATGTTTAATGTGAAGGCTTTAACAGGATGTCATGCATCATTACAATGACACAAGACTCTCTGGAAATGTAGAGTGATGTGTTTTGCTTGCAGACATGGTTAAAGAGACTATGACTGTCAGATGAAGCACAAGAGAAAGGAAGATAAGAGCAGTCACTCTCTCTGTCTCCCCAAATGATGTTTAAACAGAAAAAAAATATTCCTGATCTTGTGAAAGTAATTTGTTTATTTCCTTACATCTTTGAGGAATGGGTTGAGTGAGTGAAGGCCTGTAACTAGGCATTAGTAAGAACAAATTGATGGGGAACCCAAGAGCTCAGGATTTTCTTTCTAATTTCTCACCCTTCTTCCCCCTTCCTGCCCCATCCCTCTCATGCACATGCACACACACTTACTCCTTTACCTCCGAAGTTAACTCCTTTAATTCCCAATACCCAGTATAGTTCAGACCTGTTCCTCCTTTTAGGTTCCTCATTCCATTCCACCTATTTTATTCTTATTTTACAGCTGAGGACAGCAACAGAGAGAACACAGGTCCCACCAATGTAGAACTATTAAATCTCAGCTGATGCAAAACCAGAGTCAATAAGGAGAACAGTAAACAAAACTTCCTGCCAGAAGCTGCAATCTCGACTTTCAGCTGAAGCAAAGGTAAAGTAAATAGCTACCATGCCATGAATCTAATTTAAGAACAAAATGCTTAGTACTTTTATACTTTTATATAGGTGTCAGATACAAAATACTAATGATATTCTTGAATTGGACAAGAAACAAACATGCTCTATATATCTTAACATCAGGGAGTGAGTTTTGAGCAAAGGTAGCACTCAAGAAGAGTAGTACCAGAAAAGTCCTGTAGGAGTACCTTTCTTTCTGAGGATATTAATGTGAAACATTAATATTGTATTGCATGTTACATACAATTACAAAAATTCAAGTAACATAAAATTAACATATAAATTAAATATTTTATCCTCACACTGATGTAGAAGGTGATGGTACCATGTGGGTCTCAAGTGACTCACTATACTGACTATAATGGCATAAATGTTTCAGAAATTATATAGAAGAGTATAAAGTAGGATCACATCCCAGTTAGCGATTCTTCAGCTTCAGCAATCAAAGATTTACTTTGCATCTGGGCCTTTTAGCTGGAAATAGGAGGCAGGTCCAGACTGATGTGCTTGGATCAGGAGGTGTGTCGGGTTTGCTAAGCTCCCCGCCAAACACANAGATTTACTTTGCATCTGGGCCTTTTAGCTGGAAATAGGAGGCAGGTCCAGACTGATGTGCTTGGATCAGGAGGGAGATACTTAGATTGCTTCTTTTTGTGTTCTCACTAAGAACGATATTGTAGATAACAATGGTTTTAGTTTTGCTTTCCTACTTTGTACATATATTTGATTTCAACTTTATATTCAGTGCTCTTAATTAGGATCTTAAGTCTCCTCTGTGTCTGAAGTCCAGCACATCCTAGTTTGTGTTCTGTCAAAAAGGGTGACTTCAACGTTTTCTAAAAAGAGTGGCTAATATATAAATTTTCTTATTACAGTACTCTAAAGCAGCAGAAAAAAAAAAAAAAGAGTGTTTCTTTTCCTTTTTTCTTTTTTTCCTGTTGTCACTTCAAAGATTCTTCTTGTTCTTTTCCAGTAGTTATGCCTATAGGATTGAATAAACTGAGTTCGCCACAGTTTCTGTTTTCTTAACTTTGTTCAACTATTTCATACAGCAGAAAAGATGTACTAACACTGTTACTACCTTGTACTTGTTCACTCCAGCTCAATGAACTTAGCATGACTGCATGACACATTTTGCTTCTTCTGGACTCCATCAAGTATTGTCCATGTGTTCAGGGATTTCATGCACATAAAGTTAGAGGACTTGAAGAACCTTTTCTTTTCCATAGGCTCCATTCTCTAACACTCATGGTTCCTCTATTAAAATAACATCTGGATTAAAAGTTGCATTTTTTCAGAACACTTCACAGCATGATGTAGTTATATTTGACAAAATTATATTAGTGCTATGAAGTCACTCACTACAGACAAAAGTTATTGCCACCTTTTGGGGTCTGCCCCAGCTCGTGTTACAGGCGTGGCTGCAGTGCCACGTTTGTGTCATTTGGTGGCAGAGAGGACAAGGCGAGGTCTTCCCCTGGTGCTCTGACCCATGTGGGCTCCCAGGATTTCTCAACAGCCTGACATTATTGCTTTTCTGTTTGTATGTTACACTTGAGAGGCGGCGGGCGTTGGCCGAGTGGCGTAGGCCCCCGCCTGTGGAGCCGGCTCCTCCTCTGAGGACGCCGGTTCGAATCCTGGAGGAACTCGCTGTCGCCATCCGAGCGTGCTCGGCCGTGGCAAGATGAACCTCAGGAGTAAAGGGGGTGGGGCCAGTTCTGCGCGCACCCTGTGCCTCACTTAAAAAATCCATTGCGCAGGCTTATCCCAGGATCTTCGTTCGCGAAGTCCAGCCAACAACAACAACAACAGACAAAAGTTATAGTCTTAGAAGACCAGGGTAAAGGAAAGGTGTGTCTTCCTGAGGGATGACATAAAAATAGAATATTAAAATAGGGAATTCAAACTCCATTAGATCTTTTTATAGTCATGACAGAGATACTCGAAGAAATTTTAAACAAGAAAATCTATAAGAAAATAGCCATATCTGGAGGGAGAAACTGTAAGTATTTGTTATCTTCTTTTATCTGGTACCTCCTTATGCATGTAAATTCTTCACTTAGACTTGGCAGAGTAGCTATACAGATGAATAAAGAATTGGAAGGGTATCCAGTCTATAAACTGAGTCTAGTGACTAGCATTTAACTTCTTTCCCTTTTACCACTAGTTTTTCTCCATCTCTAGTTTTTTGAAAGGGTTGTTTTGCCATTTCTAACATTTAAATTACATCTGTTTCCAATTATGGAACTGCTCTGACAAATATTCTCGTTTCAACAGACCTTAATGCATGATCATAAGTACCCTGTGAGTGTAATGGCACACAGGCAGTGCATCACTGGGCTGTGGTGGGATCTAAGGAATCTATGCTGGGTGTCAACACCACATGCTCATAGTGTTCATGTGGAATGGACTTCTGGAGTGGCAATCAGTTGTGTGACTTTGTAAATTGCTGCTGCAGGGGAAGACAGATCTTACTGCCCTGCATTGGAATCTACACCTTTTCTCTTCCATTGGACCCTTCTGTCAGAATAATGTTCATCTACATCATCAAATTTTTTTCTTCTACTTTCTGCAAAAAAAGTTTTGAATACATAACAGAAAACTCATTAAAAAACATTATTTCCCCTCTTCCCTAAAGAAAAAAAATAGAAGTCTGTATCTACCTAAATACTTAGAAAAGAGGTAGGTTAAAAAACAAAATTGGAAAGTTTTTATACAAGCTGTGACAGTGTCCTGACTAAAGCCAGATTGGGATCCAATTTGATTAGTCCCCATGAGAGCTAATTGTCTACAAGGAGAGGTTCCTTGAGAAAAGGAAATTAGCTGTTCAACCACCTAAATTAATTGATCTTTTATTTAAAACTTAAATTTCTAATAGTACCTTCTGTCATGTATCCCAATCTTTCATCTTAGGCAAAAGACGAAAAATAGGGGAAAATAAAGCTCTTTTATAAAAGTTGTTTTCTAGGTAGGCATTTTTTCATTGATTCATTCAAGTGTTACATATTTATTGCAACTTGATACGTGATCTAAGCCTCAGAAGCAAAACATAGTAACTTTATTTTGTGATCATGGTCTTTCCTTGTCGAGATGAGACAATTACAATTGATTAAGTTTCAGTATTAATGTCAATCCCATCCCTAGCTGTCACATACACACTGAATCTGAAAAAGTATGTTTCATATGAATCTAGAAATGTGATTGGAGAAATGCAGAGTGGTCTGCTTTTCTCTCGTATTTGTCCTGTGCTATTTTTAGAACATTTAGTGAAGCATGTCAAATCCTCTCTGAAACAAGCAGCTCTTTCTGAAATTTGCATAATTTCTATTCTATGCCTATTCCCTGTATAATTTTGTGGGAACAAAATTTTGAAAAGAAATTTCATTTGTTAGGAAGCAGATGACTCATAATTTGTAAAGTATATTGTAATGAACCACAAAAGACTGTATCACTGTATGACACAATAGATACCTCTCAACCTACAGTGCCAGCTATCTAAATATGCAAATATGTGTTTTAAAATTATTGTTGCTCTAATGAAAATAAAACTTATCTATAACATTAACAATAAATATTAAAACACATGCAGAAGTGCAATAGATCTGTTGAGTTGTAAAAACACTATAGAACCTGAAGTGAAAATAAGCTTCACTGCACTAGCCTATTTACAACATGGATCAATGATATAATTGAATTTAGAAGAAAAAGATTCTGTTAGAGTAGGTAATATTAGATTAAAAATATACAGAATGCTTGTAATAGAGAAAAATCTTTGGATGTAGCTAAAGAGTGTGCAGACTTGTTGAAACATTTTTTCCTGGCGTGTAATAACAACACTGGCTCTGGTTTAGTCATCTCATGAGGTTGCCTATTCCTTCCTGTCATGTGAGAGTACCATTGCCCTTATATTTCCACCCAAAAATAAAAAATATAAAAAAGCAAAATGTACAAATCTTCACCAAATCAGGTACTGCATGTCAGATGTGACTTCCCACTAACTTCTCTTCCTTCCCTGAGGTCTTAACTGCTCATTGAAATTCACATCTGAAACTAGATCCTCACCAAACTTGTCCACTGTCATCTGTGAGGTTCTTAGGGGCACACACCTGTCTGTATGATTCTGATAAAGTACATCAGAAGTAGCACTTTTGCAAGAAGAAGTAGAACAATTGTCACACCTTGACCACAGGAGCTTTCTAGATTTCTTTGATTTCGTTAAATAAATCTTAAGTGAAATTATTCTTCTACCATTGACTGATTATCTATAGCATTTTTTTTCCTCACTCCGTGCCCTAGCTCATCCTTGAAGCTTTCTGTCCTGAAGTATCTTCAGTATAATTTCCTTTTCTTTTCATCTGTTCTGGGCTGCATCAAAAATTGCATGGTCAGCAGGTCAAAGGAGGTGATTCTGCAGCTCCACTGTGGTTTTCTCAGACCCCTCTGGAGTGCTGCATTGAACTTGAAGACCCTCAGCACAAGAAAGATGTTGGAGCTAGTCCAGAGGAGGCCACCAAGATGATTAGAGGTCTGAAGCATCTCTTGCATGAGGATAGGCTGAGAGAATGAGGTCTGGAAAGGAGCAGACTTCAAGGTGACCTAATTGTGGCCTTCAAGTACCTGAAGCGAGCCTACAAGAAACACGGAGAGAGAGACTTTGTACAAGAGCATGAAGTGACAGGACAAGAGGGAATGTCTTTAAACTAAAAGTGAATGGGTTTAGACAAGATATTAGAAGGAAGTAAGTTCTTTGCAGTGAAGATAGTGAGATACTGGAACAGGTTGCCCAGAGAAATTGGGAATGCCCCGGTGCTGGAAGTGTTCAAGGCAAAGGCTGGATGGAGCTCTGAGCAACCTGGTCTAGTGAAAGATGTCCCTGTCCATGGCAGGAGAGGTTAGAACTAGATGATTTGTAAGGTCCGTTCCAACCCACAACATTCTATCATTCTATGATCTTCCATTCACACCAATAGAAAGTAGAAAAATGTAGGACCTCTTTCTTGGGTCACCGAGGAAAAGCTCCAGTTTCTGTGAACAAGTTAAAAAATTCTGACAAGAAGATGCAATTTACTAATCCTGTTGCAGTATAAAAGTTTTTCAAGAGCCAATAAAAAATGCAAATTATGCTCTAATGACAACATTATTCACAAATCAGAGTCTAAAATCTTTTACCACCTTTCTTTACTATATAAGAAATACGTACAGTCTCCTCCTTCTATCAAGATGTCTTGCTGCTATTTTTGATGGCATGAGCAATGCTGATAGGATAGCAAGATAGATTTTTCCTAAATACTTTCTCACTTTGTCTTTAGCAATATTCAGAGAATAATTGCTTGAGAGATCCCTCAAGTGCCAATTTAAAGTCTAATCGCTAACTGCTCAATAGTATAAATATCAAGAACACAAATTTATAGTTGAAGCAATATGTCTAAAATGCTTCTTCTCTTTCTATTTTCATTTCTCACAGTGTTTTCCACTTCCTAGGGGGAATTTTAACTTTTTAAAAAATCAGTCTGAGTCGAAAGAAGCAACAACAGCTCTGATAAAGGAATGTGCTTTTGGGAGTTACTTAACAAGTAAAGCCTTAGTAAGACCTCCAGTTTTTCTCTATTTTGTTTTGCCTGAAAGCAGGACCCCTCCTGATTCCCACATCCCAAACCCTTTTCAATTCCTCATTTTTTACTTATAAAGGAGAATGTACATGTTTCTCACAATGTTACATAAATCAACTCAGAAAAAAATTAGACTAATTTCTTTTGTTCTTTCTTTTTTTTAATGCTTTCTGTAATCAAGATTTTTTTTTTATTAAACAACTCCTTCCAATCTTTCTTTCCAACAATTTTTTTTCTTCATTAATTTCAAGTTCCACCACATTCTTTGATCACAGGTGTGTTTGAGAGGTATGTCACCATCATACAGGAGAAACAAACAAATTATATGAAGGGGATAAGATGGCCAATGCATTTATTCTGTAGGCAATTTTTTCCTTCAAACTTTTGTTTTGCCAGCAATTTTTCTACTGTTTTGTATTTTATATTTTTTTACCTTCTTGTTGGATCCTATCTGATTTTCCCTGTAATTTTCTTGTATAGTCTGTTTCAGAAAAATACTCTGAATTAGTTTTACAGATACCATAAATAATACTATCTCCACTGAGTTTCATTGCACCTGTATATTTAGCTTTAGCCTTGTGACAGGGTCTTATTTATCGTTGTTCTGATTTTTTATAGAAATAATTTTAGACAGACTGGCTGGAGTCTAGGTGCCATAGATGTATGCCAAAGACATATTGACTGAGTGCAGAATGAAACCAAAAGCCAAACTTCTTGTCTTAGGAAGGTGGGGAAAGAGGTTCTGGGGTCCTTCTCCATCTTGCCTCCTAGTTTTGGGCTCTACTGACCCCTGACTATGCCTTCTCCTTTCCTGCCTACCCTATGGAGCCTGAATTCCCTTCCTGTTCAAAGAACATCCTTCTTTCCACACCAGACCTACTCATACAGTAGCTATGAGAAAAAGAGAAAAGCCCAAGGTTCAGTGAAGGTCCTTAAAGGCATTTACTCAGTTGCAAAAGACCAAATGTTAAGTGCTTTACAAGGCTTTGAGTTAGAAGACCTAGAGGTGTGAATCTTGCTTACTTTTGTGAACAAAGCTGCTTCTGTGTGTGCATGGCAGATAGTGAACAGCTAAGCTAGACAGAACATGGAGCAGCATGAAGCACAATTTTCTCTCAACGTGTGTGCCGATATTAAATATTTCAAGTGATTAAAAAAAGTCATCGAGTATGTAATTGATAAAGAATAGAAAATATGTAAAAAGAGGGATCTAGTTATTTCTGCAAAGTCAGGTCTGAACACACCTAATTACAATCTTGAAAAAGACACAGGCTGCATTAAAGTACTAGATGTCTCTTCTTGCTGTCTCATAAGAATTAATGTGCCAAAGAAATCTGTAAGTTTATTTTAATGTTGTGTTTTTTGTAACTTCCTATAAAATATATATGGCCCACGTGGTGCAGTATATCATTAAGTTGTAGAATTTTATACAGCAAAGATATTTTTACAAGAGCCAACCTGCAACTTAATCATAAGTACAGTATTTAATTCTCAGTATATAAATACATCTATATGAAACATTCAATACTTAGAATTTTAAAAAGACTGATTAAGTGCACACTGAAGTCAACAAAAATATTTGTCTGCAAGCACTAGGTTTGACTGCCAATTTAGGTTAAAATGTTTGAATCAGATAACATTTTTTATGTGTCACTTTATTTAAGACGACTCCACATATTTTGAAACAATGCTGTGGAAAAGACAGCACATTTTTTGAGAGAGTGAGTATGCATCTGGGAGGGACTCATATGACATATCTTTAGATGAACTGCTAGGAAAATAAAATGACAGTGCATAAATAGAAGCTGGCATGCTGCAACAGAATAATGATTCTTCCATTTGGTATTCTGGACAAAGAAGACAAAGCCAATTCAATCTGCATTGCACTGCATTATGTCGAATTACATCCATTATTTTAAAAAAGATGGATTTGAATACAATTAATGTGATGTCAGCTTGTTATTAATGTCTCATGAATAAGACATTTTATGTTGTTTACTGTTATGCTGTCATTGTAATCTGTATCACAAATATATTTGATCAGTCTTGTAGTATTTATTTAAATTTGCTTCACTTCCTACTTTTACTAGTAAGTATATTTTATGTTATCATCTTCATTGTTTGAGATCCAACCTGCGTGAGCAGGCTCAGAGAAAAGATGAGTCCAGAAAGGCTGGACATTCTCCAAGAAGGAAATCTGAAAGTCACTCAAGTGCTGAAAGACAGGATGTCATGGAAGAAGACTAGACTGGTCAGAGAGTTTTGACTGGAACTTAGGCATAAAAGGAGAGTGTATGTCCTTTGGAAGAAGGGGCAGGCAACTCAGGAGGACTTCAAAGAAGTCATGATTTGTGTAGTGGCAAAATCAGTAGGGCCAAAATCCAACTAGAAATTTGGTTAATGATATAAAGACAATAAAAATGTTTCTATAAATAGTATAGAAGTAAAAACATGGCTAAAATATATCTTCATGCTTTATTGGATGTTATGGCAAACATAGAGACAAATGTGGTAGAGGAAGAAGCTGAGGTACAAAATGAAAGTCCTGTTTGACTAATCTGATCTATGAGGTGACCCACTCACAGTAGATGAAGGAGAGGGCATGGGTGTTGTCTACCTGGAGTTTTGTAAAGCCTTTAATGCTGTTTTCTGCAGCATTCTCCTGCTCATTCCTTGGACAGGCATGCTCTTCACATGGCAAAAAACTGATGGCCAGTTCCAGAGAGTGGTGGGGAATGGACTTACATCCAGCTGGTGACTGGTCACAAGTGGTGTTCCCCAGGGCTCAGTCTTGGATCCAATCTCATCCATACCTTTATCAATGATCTGGATGAGAGGATTGGTAGGAGCGGGATGGATTGAGACAAGAAGGGCAGAGTACGTATCAGGGCTTGACAGAATCGGAGTGGTTTGAGTAGAAGGGACCTTTAAAAGTCCTCTGGTCCAAATCTCTGCTGCAGAGAAAGATCAGAAGTCCAGGTAGATGACATGATAGATAAGATTATGCACCTAGTGATTGTCAAATAAAAAGGTGACAGAAAACTCTAAAAAGACAGAATAGAACATGCTCAGCACATGATATTTCAGAAGTGTACAAGTGTGGCTTAATTTGTAATTGATAGTAGCTTCCAATCAATATAGGAAAAAAAAAATCCTTGTCCTTTACTTAAATACTTCACTGACCTCTACTACAATAATGTTGGAAATGTTTAAAATACTGAAAAAATAGTTTTAAAAAATTTATACAAAAAATTAATAAAGCATAGAAAATCTATAATCCTGACAGAATACTTAATCTTCAGATGCATAACTACAAGAGGATTTGGAATATTGATTGAAAATTTTTTTTATGTGTTTCTATTCTTCTTATAGTGAAGACTCCATGTAGTTGAGGTATTCATAAAGCTTTAATTTCCCTAAAGCTAATTTTGTGAGGACCAAAAATAGATTTTCCAATCATTATCTATTCCAATATTTTGTGTAATTTAGTGTTAGAAGTGATTATCACACAAAGTTTCTAACTCTGAACTTGTAGTCATTTTATATTCCTTTGTATCTAAATTATCTGAGGTCATATGAGATAAGAAATTGACAACTCAAAAATTAGCAAGACTAGCAAAACAATTTTTATTTATTTTTTTTTTTTTTGAAATACACTTCAGGATTCATCCATGCTCCCTGTACAATCATCTATCACGAAGATCAGAAAACCCAATTTCTTGGTACTAACTGAAAGACAGAAAGACATATTTACATTTAAAAGATACTTAGCTACTTAGTCCATTCAGAGATGTTGTGTGCAATTTTCCTTTCTAAATGAATTTTAGTGATCCTGAAATAGCAGTTATTTCATACTAATGCCTCCCCATCTCAAATATGTGTTATTACACACAGCAATTTCAAAGGTTCTTCCATATCCTTTGCTAAATGCTGACTCATAACAGTTGAACTAGATAGTACTTTGCCGAGAGCTGGTTATGAACATATTCTTTTTGATAAGCCGATGGTTCTGTTATAATACTCTGCTTCCTAGTCAATTCTCTTTTGACCATTGATTTACGTCAAAGATTTGCTGACAGTTCAACATTCTCATTCTTATGACTGGTAGAAGAATGCCATACAGCTTAAATCAGATTATTCATGAGAGGGAGAGAGAAAATTTCTTTAGATGAGGAACAGGACAGGAAAGTATAACTACACTGCAGTTCTTATAGTGCTATATCTTTCTGCCACCCAGACATACAGGACATTACAGATGACTGGAGGCAGCTGTGTTAGAGCATTGGATGTGGGTGTCTGTGTAAGGTAAATTTCAATTTTAATATTAAATTCCATGATTGCTCAGTGCAGCCCTTTTAAAATGCTTTTCACAAGAGAAAGAAGTATTTTGATGTGATCAGTTGTTGATGACAAATGAACTGTTCATGTCTGATGTGATTTATGGTGTCTGGCAGATCAAAACATACATTTGATGTTGCAAGCATTTTTGTCCTTGTCCTTTCAGCAGCATAATCAGAGAATATTTAAATGTCAACTTACACTTAAATATAAGCCTGAAAATTTAGGGTCTTTGCATATCATGCTTATTTTGCTTGGGAAAATAAAGCTGTTTGCTGTGAAGCTTGAGAAATGATCCAACAATATATAGAAACTTTCTATAAAGAGGATATAAAAATAGCTTTGGAATAGAAATAAATTTTTGGGCTTTTAAATAAGGTTATACCTAAAGAAGTAGTTGTCAGTGGGGCCTGCAAGTCAATGATCGTTGTGTCTCTTTGGAAGAGCACACTGAGTTTGCTCAAGTGTTTTTAATTCCAAACTGAGATTACATTAATTAAATATGATTGATAATGTCATTACTCACCTTCTGTATTAAAGTATTATATGGAGGAAGACAATGTAAAGAACATAAGATACATAGAATCTCTTAAACTGAAATGACCTGTCCCAGATTTTGCTCTTAAGGAGTCAAAGCAGGAAAAACAAAATGACTTTTTGTTTTCTTGATTTATGACAGCAATGTCCACTTTTGCTGTGGTGGTGGTGAAGAGTGGTGAGCAGGCTTCAGAGTGGCAAGATTGTGAGCGGACATCTCTGTTGCTGTCTTACGTCCTGTAAACTTCCCACTCTAGGAACTCCACCCCTTTTCGTGCTACTCCAAAGAACACGACTTTCCTGAATCATCACCCAGAATAACTAAATTGTTTCCCTCACTGCCCAGCTGGCTGATGCTCTTGATGCCACATTAAAGAAGAGACATGAGGAAGGCTGAGTAAAGCTCAGGCTGCATGGAGACTCTGACTGCACATGCTGCCCATGCCCATCACCACTGCTCCTCTCACAGCCCCAGGTCTGTACAAATACGTGTTTTTGTGTGAGCAGCATTAACTACTTCTACAATATGCCCCCATTCAGATGACTAGAATAGGAACTAACAACTATGGAAGTTGTTTCTAATGTTGGTTGTCTTTTTTTGTTTGTTTTGTTTTGTTTTTGTGTTAGTTTTTTGTTTATTTATCTTAAGTGTAAAAAGGACACATTTTTGTATTAAGCATCTTATTCATGCATCCTTCAGTAAGAATTTCCTTTAGAGAAGACTTGAATTTTGTCTTTGGCAAATGACATATCATGTTCACTGATGCTTCTGAAACACATAGACCAAACACCTTCTTTAAAACCCTCATCCAGGTGATAACAGGTAAACTTTCCTAAAGATACTGAGTGCACTGAATTAAAAATATATGGAAGATACCAAAGGATGAAGAGTGGCATTAATATTAGATTTAAGTAAAGAATAATCCTTTCATGGGTTTCTGGCCTAGTCTGCTGCTTTTGTCAAAATGTTAGTCATCTGAGGCAGGGATCTGATGGAGGAGAGTGGACTATTTGGACTGATGTTGAAAAGGTCACCTTTCAGCAGCAGGTTGCATGCTTATCTTTCTAAACAATGATTTTAGTATTTTTGTACATGCTTAAGAAACTGAAAGGTGTAGCTTTTACAACAGTCAGTAGATAACAAAATTAAATAAGCACTGACTCTCATATGGATGAATTAAACTCTGAAGATTTTCTGGACACAAATCTGAAATTAAGGGTCTTGAATGGACTGAGAAGATAATACATTTGCTAGAAATTTGAGGCAACAATAAAAAGATGCTCTCCATCTTAATAAGGCAGAACTACTGAAACAGTACTTTCAAATATACCAGAATATTTTTAACAGTGCTTAATATTTTCAAGTTTGTGATTTATTGGATGAACCACAGTTGATGACATTTGTGCAGCTCAATAGCTATTCAAATAATGGAAAGAACAGCATCAGTTTTGGCTACTAATATAATGATAAATTCATTCTGGTATTGAAGCATTTTGAGGTTGAGCAATAATGGAACAGGAATAGGAAAATCTAGAATATCTGTGAAAGAGGCAGTGATATTATAGATACAACATTTTATTTGACTGCAATATCATGTAGAAAGATTGCCCTGGAGGAATGGAAATTTATAAAGAAAAGGCAACGGCAGACATAAAAATCATGTGTAGGTTGTATTGGTGCGAGTATATTTTAAAGCTTTCTTTCATGTGAGAACACTTACAGAGAGATGGATGGATAAAAAGTGTAGTGTTCAACCCTGATAGGAATACCACTGGTGCTTGCTCACTGCAGAGAAAAATTTGGAAATGTTGCCCCTGAAGAGAATTAAATGTAAATGTAATGTGTTCTCTGCTAATTTTAATTTGACAAATCAGAAGTGGGCCTTTGTCCTAGGTTGCACACTTTGAAGTTTCTTTCTCTCAAACCCACTTTCCTAATTTTTAGCTATTAGAAACATATCTCTCTTTACCCCTCAAAGAGACAAACACATTGCAGCACCTGAGACATTGTTGCAGAGAAGAATTGTGACAATTTTTCCCTAGGTTATCAACTGACTGTTTCATGAAGGAAGGGCTGTTAGTTTTAGGAGTGGAAATCTGAATAACTAGACAGCAATGACAATGTAAAATCAGACATTTTAACCACTATGAAAACAGTAGTAACTTAGTCAGTGCACAGGTTGTATCCGGGTTTGATGGATTTTGTGGTACAGTCTTCACAGAGCTCTCACTGATCTTCTCTATGGCACAGTGCTATTAATGTGCCTCTAGAGTTTTTGGTTGCTGATCTCCAGAAGTTGGAATGCTTTCTCCGTATGCAACTCTGAACCAGTGGTTTGGGAAGTATAATGATTAGTCCATGCACTAGATAAAAAAAAAAAAAAAAATGACACTGTAAGATCCTTAGGTATGAACTTGTGAAATTACATATACAATTGATGCCTGTCAGTAAAACTTAAAGCTTGGGCTTCAGGTCTGTAGGATGAATTACAACACCATTCTGATTCCTGAGAGATTTTTAACATCAGTGACACTTCTCTTTAAGGCAAAAAGTTGTTCTAAACTGCATGCAGCCTTGAGACAGAAAGATGATAGAAGATCTGACCAAAATTAATAGCAATGACACTTTTTTTTTTTTTTCTTCCCTTAAGCTGCTTAACTGAGGCAGGAAAATGATGGAATTGAAGACTGACCTGTTCCAAAAGATGCTATGGAGAGGTAAACAGCTCACATTTGCTATCCCAGGAACAGAAGTGACTCATATTAACTAGACTGGACTGTCCTGTGGGCTATTGCTAGACAATTTCTTTTACCTCTTTCTCTTTTGGGTCTGCAGAAACATTGACTAACAAGGTAAAAGAGTCCTGGATGTAAGCAATTTGAACAACTGAAATAAATTAAAAGTGATCATCCCTATCCCAGACAGCCCAAGCTCATGTGGTATAAAAGTAGTTTGATTATGTTCTTTTCTCCTTATGATGCAGAGTCCCTATGCCTTATTGCTGTTGTCTTCACACTAACTGACAGCAACTGTTTACTTCTGACGAGCCCTTGATCCTTCCAAACATGAAACTCAATCTCTGGCAACCCAGTGTTTCCTGTAGCTGCTGCTCATGGCCTGCTGCACCTGCTCTATTCTGTGACCCTACTGGCCAGTTTCCTCTCACAGAGGCTTTAATGCTGCTGAAACCTTTATTAGGTGTATATTGGGCTGTGGAGCAATATGGTACTACCCAGTGAGCTTTCAGACTTAGTGTACTTTCACTTTCTCTGGTGGAACAGTATTCCAGTTTTCCTTGAGTTAAAATGGAAGAAACTGTAGACAGATGATTTTATTGACATTTTTCTGACACTAAGGCTTTGACTGATGTAATTTGAAAAATCAGTTTTGTCCATTAATGGTATTCAGTAGTGTCAATTCTCAAATCAGTGTGAAGTCTTGCTTGCAGCTCAGCAGGTTCAAATGAAATCGATTGGCATGAAGTCTTCTGAAAATGCTAGAGAGTAAAATTGGTGCTAATATATTATCTGTATTCCTAACTTTCTTGACTACTGTTCTGAAATCATAGACTCACTAAATCAAGTCCAACCTTTGACTGAACACCATGATGTCAACTAGATCACAGCACTAAGTACCATCTCCAGTCTTTCTAAACACCTCCAGAGCTAGTCACTCCACCATCTCCCTGGGCAGTCCATTCTAAAGTTTAGTCACCCTTTCTGTGAAGAAATTCCTTCTGATGTCCACACTGAACTTCCCGTAGTGCACTTTGGATAATAAAAATAAATGCCTCTTTTTCTCCAAAGAAAAAGACAAGTGTTATTTTGGGATGAGTACTTAACTGAAAGTCTCTGTTGGAGTGCTTGGAAAAGCAGGCACTTCTAGTTCCTTCCTTTCGAGGCAATTCCTTCTGCATAAGGGATTTTTCCCTCTTCTTTTGAGTCTTTGTTTTGGTAATGGTGTCTAGAAAGGTGTCCTTTATAGATGCAGCTCCCTTTACATTGTTTGTGCCTACTACATCTTGTCAAGAGTAAATATCCAGGCCTTACATAAACTTGTGATTGAGATAGAAGTAACATGATGTATATTTAAGGATTTGAAGAATGAGTCTCTATCCCCTTCAAGAGAAATGTGATCTTGGTGGAAAACATGATGCTAAGACTGACTTGCTGTTTCCTGAAGAGAGAAAGAGGGAAATATATACGGGTTTATGGACACATTCGGTTTATCTGTCCAAGCCAGATTTGAACTAATTTAGTTGTGTGTTTGTGCTGTGTTAATTTGTTCCTGGACACTCTGGGAAACCTCTGACTCATCATAACCCCTTGCATACGCTTGCATGTTCAGGCTCTCTGATTTGTTGTCTCATGTCCTACACTTTATACTAGTCCTGAAGCCCAAGATTTCTGTGTGGAAAGCTTACTGTCTCTGAAGCAGAATTTACTTATGAGTCAAATACAAAACTCACCTGGGATCATTTTGAGCATTCCCCTGATTCAGTAGAATAGTTGTCCTCTCACTCTTTCTCCTGGAGATGCATTAGGGACTTACTGCATTTTCTTCACAATATGGAAGGATACAAGAAGAGAATCCCAAGATACTCTAAAATCATACAGAAATTATACGTATTTTTTTCAAAATATATAATAATTGCATATAGTTGTATTATACAATTACTGACAACCATATGAAAAGCAGATTCTTTCCCTTTTCAAGGAGATACATAGAAAAGAAAGATTGAATTATATAATTATAATTAAAAAAAAAAAAAAAGAAATGATCTTCTGAGAGATGAGCTGTGTTAAGAATTGCTACCTGAGCCTTCTTGTACAGCTTATCACCTTTTAGCTTTTAGAAGCTATAACTGAATAATAACAAACACATACAAATCTGACGAGAAATGTCTTTACAACTTTGCGAAATTACATTAAGTAATTTCTGACACCTTCCAATAGCTGAATTGGCTTCCTGTCTTTCACCTGAACTTGTTGTTAAACTAGTATAGCAAAAAGACTGCTAATGTCTTTCCCGCACTTAAGACCTTCTTGGACTTTCCTTTGTTAAGCACTTCCAATCAATTTCTAACTAATTTATGATTCATAGTGGAAAAAACCTACCTGCAAACTTAATTTACTCCTATTATACCTTCATTGAGATTGGACAAGTTCTTGAAATACCTAAAAATATGCTGCACCAGATATTAAAAAGTGAAATCCAGCTTCAAATTATTGTGAATGATGGTCTCATTGTCTTAATTTTCACATCAGGTCCTGCTTTGTATTAGACTAGGAAATACAACCCCAAAAGATATACTGTAGTTAGCTGATAAATAGTCATAATATCTTATGGTGAAACTGTTGCATCAAATTTTTATGTTTTACATTTTCTGATTGTTCATAAATAAAATATGTCTGGATCATCAAACCAAACTTTTCAATAAAAGTCCCATAAACTAAAAGAATGTAAGGATTAAAATTAACAGCAAGAGACTGGAACATTTGCTCCAAAAAAGTATATTATTGAAAAAAAAATTATTTGGATCAGATCTTAAAATGAGCTGTAAATGTCCTCCACAAAGTATTTTATTTCTTATTGATGATTTAAAACTCCATGCAGCATTTCAGCACTCACTAGAAGTATAAATCCATAGCAGTAACATTAATGTGTACTTATTATGAGGTGTACTATTGTCATGGGTTTGTGAAAACCACCACAGTTTTATACCATAAAAGGTCTCCTGAAGCTTGCATTTTCTTTTATTTCTTATTTATTTTCCACAAGGACTTTGTCTTGTTGTACTAGATTTTGTCATTTATGGTTAGATTTGTTATTTCACTGATTATTGTATAGTATATTGTACAGTATTGTATTGTAGAATTAGTTCTTGAAGGCTATTAAATGCTTCCTATCAGATAAAGCTTTTTAAAATTCCTATATAATAGGATTGTAGAGTCATAGAATCGTTTGCGTTGGAAGGGACCAGAGCTTCATCCAGCCTGACACTGCTTGAACACTGCTAGGGATGGCACTTCCACAGCTTCCCTGGGCACCCATTTCCAGCATCTCGCCACCTTCATGATAAAGCATTTCTTCCAAATTTCTCTTCCTAACCTTCCCTCTTTGAGTTTGAAAACATTGCCTCTTGTCCTATCACTACATGCACTTGTAAAGAGTTCCTCTTCATCTTACAGTATAATATCAGTATACTGCCCAAATTCACAGAATCAGATTACCTGAACTTATTTTCCAATTAAATTAGTACCATATAATGAAAACCAAAGACATTACTAAATATTGCATACTTTTAAGTAGTGTACTCAATTTTTTTTTTTTTTTCCATAAACTTTAATTCCACCTGATATTTTCTGGGCTTCAGTGATTTGAAAAAGCATTTTTGTTTAAAATTTAACAAGTTTCTTTTCTTTCTTTCTTTCTCTGCTTCGTGTAGAGTAATTATTAGGCTTCCTCTGCATACACAGACTATTTAAGTGACTACTGTGAGGACAGGGAGCCAGGAGAACTGCTACATATCATGCAATTGAAGATAAATTCTGACATATTTTAAGAACCTACACAACTGTGTGGACCTGTTTTCTCCCATCAGCTGGGAAAAAGGTAAAATAATTTAAAAATATTAATTGTGTTAATATGTGACTGTTCCATTTCTACAGGGCTTTTCGTGTGATGTGAACTCATCTTCTTCAAGAAACATTCACTTCAGAAATTGCAACAAATAGGAGCTGTCATTAAAATGTTGAGAGCTATACAGGATTTATGTTATAATCCTACAAAAATCAGAATTTCTGAATAGAAGTACTTTAGTAATGATGGGTTTGAGGCAATAGGCATGGGGAATGTATGGAAAGTCAAAGTGGCGCATACATGTTGGAGTAAAAAAAAAAAAATCTGAGCTTTTTGAAGGGGGAGTGAATGAAAGGTGACTTAAAGATATCTGGTTAAACGGGTTTCCTTCCACAGTGCTTTTTGCCTGCTGCACTAAGCTGATGTTCACTTAATTTGTTATCTTTTATGAAAGAATGATCTTCTCATGCTGCTTGTTACAGCTATAAAATTGCATCATTACTTACGTTAGTTTTAATTTTAATAGAAATGAAAATAATTAACACTCAAAACAGCTGCCCATATTTCATAAAAGCTGTTGTATGTCATACTGGAAGTCAGTATTCTGTGCAATTGCTTATGTTCCTTCTCCTGCATGGCTTTTCACTTAATGTCATGAGACGTGGTCCTCAATAAAAACAGTCAGTAGAAGTTGAGATAACCTTCGGCATAGATGTATAACCTCAATAAAAATTGGGTAAATAGCAGCAGGTTGGTAATCATCTTTGACTACTCAAACCAGGCAGAAAAATAATGTTTGACTTGATAAGTCTCTAAACCAGATTCAGGTTGACTTCAGATAGGTAGTGGCCTCTTAATTTCTGTGGTTAAAAGTTCTCTCTGAATAGAAATTCCCATAGACTTAAGGTGAGTTCCTGCACTATCAAGATCTTGCTTTTCTTCTTCAGAAGAGAATTTCTACAAAAAACAGGATGCCATATTTATAGCTACTTTTTTATTATTTTTTTTAATTATTATTTTACTCTTTCTTAAAGAGCCTAGTTAAACAGGAAGCTTGCAGGCTAGCCCAAGACCAGGGAGTTCTCTCTCCTTCAGCCCACTGGTGGATCCTTGGGATGGAGCCAGGAGGCCATGACTGCTGCTGAGGGTGGCAGCCAGACCCTGGGGTGCTGCTGCCTTGAGGGCAGTGACAGGAGGAGGAGAGAGGCAGTAGGAGCAGTGTGATTACCTGGCTGCAACCCTGCAGCTAATAGGGCTGCTCCATTCTCTCTGCACTCTGTAGGAGCACTGCTCTGAAATTCCTCAGCTGTAAAGATACTATTCCTGTTGCTTTAAAGAAAGTTGTTTTCTCCTGAGGCAGTGTCAGCTCTTGATTTTCCTGCCTATGCTCTGTAGAGATGCTGCATCTTCACTTCTTTTGTGTAAAAGTGATAGCTGTCCTCTAGACAAGGAAAAACTCTGCTCAGTTGTACGGAAATCTGAGCATGAGAGGAGAGGCTCTTGGTCACTTCCAACTTTTAGATTTTTCAGTTACAAGTAGTTCTAAGTTCATATTGCAAACATTAAAAAATGAAACAGCTACTCACAATGATGAAGTAGGAAAAGGTCAAGGTTAAAATTCACTTTCACTTCAACAAAGATCATCATTTCAGGAATATCCCTTTCTGTGAAAAATGGGAAAAGAGTGAACATAAGGAGGCTGTGCTGAATGTCTAAGCATAAGTGCAACCACTGCCTGTGTAAATTTGAACACAAACTTCATCTTTGTTACAGAGGGGAGAAAGAGCCAAGAGGTAACATTCCCCAATAAAGTCTTGCCTAAACACTCACAAACACAGGATTTCTCAAAGCAAGGAAATTTATTGACGTATTTACATAGCGTATATCCCTCTTGTGCCTCCTGGTAGGAGGAGCATCATAACTGGGAGCAGGTGCAGAGACTGTGCAGGAAGCAGGGATCTCACTTTTGTTCTGTTTGTCACATGAGAAAGGAGGAATCACAACACTTTGCTCGGCATAGATATAGGACTGACTCATTGGCAGATCCACTTCCCTGCCCCTCTGGCAGTTCCCTGCTGCTCATTCTCCTCTTCCTCTCTCTCCTTCAGAACTGTTGGAAGTTCCCTCCTGGCTCCTGCTGCCAGATCCAGCGTTTATCTGACTGGGCAGCCAGTAGAGCTCAAAGGGAATGAGGATTTTGGCAGAGCACCAGAACCACAAGTGCTGGGAGGCAGAGAGGAGCACACTTTCCTGGCTCAGTCCAGTCTGCTCCTAGCATCAATTCCAGCAGTCAAGTCACCTCCTGGCTCTGCTGCTACTCATGCTACTGCAGGAGCTCTTGCATGATGCCTTCTGTCTGGTCATCCGAGCCCAGCAAACAGTGCAGGATGCTCAGTGCTGTCAGGATTTGGGTGATGCTCCCAGCCATTGCCTGGAGAAGCAGGAGAGAAAGGGCTCAGCAGGGCTGGTTGGCAGGGAGATGGCAGCTGGGGCACTGGGCATAGGAGGCACAGGGACCTGGGGATGGGAGGGGGGATGAGTGAGATCAGAGGTATCAAGGGGAAGGTTGGTGAGGTCTGGGAGGATGAAGCCATATCTCCACAGCCCCCAGGACACTCTCCTTGGCTGACAGTTCTGAGTGTCTCTGTGCTGAGCCCTGAGGATGGCATCTGCCCTGCCCAGGGTGCTCCCAGCAGCCCCTGCACCCCTACTCCAACCTTAGAAATGCCCCAGTACATCTGACCCAACCCCTATCCAGCCCAACCTTCCCTCTACCTGCCCCACTCTCCTCGGGCTCTAGTCAGACTGCAGTGGTGGCACTGTCAGGTGGCACGTGGTGACACTCCTCTGTGGCTTGTCCTTTGTCATGTCAGCCATCATCAGAGCCACATGGTGACACCCAACTTGCTCAGTCATGGACAGCACTGCAAAATGCTTCCAACTTGGTTTTCTCTCCAGAAAACCTAAACTAATGCTGTTCCCCTCAGTAGACTGATTTGGTTTTAACATTTGTTAAATTATTTTTCCATAGAGACTAAATTCCAATAGACAAAATCTTAGAGTAACTACAGTTACTTTTACTATTTGCATTTTTTTTTCTTGTTTGGGCAATGTGATTTTGCAAATATTCCATACAAACTTCCATGAAAAACAATGTCAATTGTTTTCTGTATCACCATTGTCCTTTATGTACTGAACCCCCATCATGTGTATATCTAGCTACTTTTTCCTGCTTTATGTAAAGTAAAAGGAAGGTCAAAGAGGCTGTGAGTCTCATGTCTGTCCATAATCATCAGGCTGAGAATCCATATAGTCATTTAGAAAGAGAATTTTATCTCTGTTGTTTCTGGCATGAAACATTTACATAAGTGGCCCCAAAGAGGCTTCTTTGGCAGTCACAGTGCATTGCAAACTAATGCCTATTTTTTTTTTTTTTTTTTCCAATGTCATTCCTGGATCCCCTTCAATTCAGCAGCTTTAAAAATTTTTCTGAAGTGTTTAAGATTACTTAATGTAGCATGCATTGATTAGAAGTTTCTGTGCTGTGGTACAATATATTGTACAATATTTTTCTGTGATAAAATATAACAATAGAGTACCATCAGTGGAAAGTATTCACATCACATTGATGAAGCTCACACTTAACCAAAGCAAATATAATAAAAAAAAAAGAAAAAGAAAAAGAAAAAGAAACAGAATAATGACCTTAAATTCAGTAACATCTACTTTGCTGTTTGTCAGTTTTCATTGCCTTTTGCAATTCCTACTAATTTAGTACCACTTGAAATTTCACTAAGATGAATTTAAATCTTTCTAGTGCTTTGCTTTTACTTTCTAATTCTACCCTAGGAGAACAACAAAGCTGTAAAACATAATGGATAATTATATTTTAAACTAAGATTTCTCCCAAGGAATTTTGCCATTTGATTAGAGATTTTGGCAAAACACTGTTTGATTTACCCCTTGTAATCAGCTGCAGTTACAAAACACTTGGAGAAAAGAAAGGGATTTAGGATTGTTATTAAATTACACTAGGGAGAAATTTGATTCCTTAAAATAAGTATCTGTGATGTGTAATGAAAATGCTTGAAAAACAGAAATTACAGCAAGCTAGTGCAAACCCATTCCATTTGCATGGCGCAGCACAGGGCCATTTGAGGGTGTTGGTTCTCACACAGCAGGCTTGAGTATCTATGCAGCTGTTGCATAGAGATGCACAATCCAGGCTCTGTGTGTGTGTTTGTATGAAAGAGTTCACTGCAGGGCTTGAATTCAGTAAACAGTGCTCACACCCTTCAGCAGAAAAGGTGGCAGAAGGAAAATGGGACAGAAGGTCATGGAATTACTGGAGCATACTCAGATTTTCCCTGATCCTTCGCAGTCTGTGTAAATATCTTTATAGATAACCAGGGTGACATGTAACAAAATTAGTGTGATTTTCCATCTTTACTAAATGGAGGAATCAAAGATAAATTCCTAACTTTCTAGTGAATACATCGAATAACCACACCATGGGACACAAACACAAAATATTCTTACTTTGTCAGTACAAAATACACACTTTTTAGCCTATTCCTAACTGCATCTTTATTGATCTGCTAAATAGGGCTTGTCTGGTGTCAGTCACATGCTTCAGTGGCTCTCTGTAAGCATGCTTATATATTCACACGTTCCAGCAAAATTACTGTTAGGAAAAGATTAAGAAACTAATTGGGTCATTACCCAGGAGGAAAAGCCTGTGATACCTATCACCAGATATTAATTTTCATCACAAGTTCTTAGCCTTGTCTGTAGTTCCCAGTAACAGTTGATATAGCAAATATAACAACTGTTTTTCCCACCCCAAATTCCTGGTGAAACTCTTTTAGACTGAAAGAAATAGTTAATCACAAGTTCTAGAGGCGTATTTTGAAGACACCACTGTAAAACGTCTTTCAGAGACTAGTTTTTAGTACCATCTTCATGCTTTCTTAGAGCTGAGATGTAGAATTTTGGACATTCTACAGGAGAATCACACTCTGATCCCACAACAGAGGTCACAACTGCAGGTTGTCTAGATATTACTGAGTCTATTTTTCAGATGCTGAAATTTGGTCATTTGCATAGATATTTAGGGTTCATGTCTTTAAACATGCAGAGATCTTCAATCAAAATAATTTCTGGAGGTGAAGAGGCTTGCTCACTTTTTCAGTAAGTATCTGAGAAATCTCTGCTTTCATGATGAAATGAAAAAGACTTTTTTTACAGGATATTGATTTGTTTTAATAGGAATTCCAAGACAGTAGTTCTTTTTCAACTTATTTTCCTTTATAGGCAATTGATTACTTTTATGGCAGCTTAAGAAAACTTTGTCAGCTCTGACTCATGGTTTTTTGAATAAGAATTCTTCTGTGTGGGCTGTTATATTCTACGTTTTCCCCTCTTAACTTCTCGGTTTCATAAAGCTTCTTATTTGAGCTGCATGGCTTTTAAGATTTGTCACACAATTACTGTCTTAGCCACCTCACTTCCTGCTGCATGAGGAGCATGGCAAGTTGCACAGATGTTGCCCACAAGCTTTTTGAGTGTCTCCTGGATTTCCCCCTTGTTGTGCAGGGAACTGTGTAGCTTATGCGTCTACCTTTTTAACAGACAAGTGAAACCTGATTTTTCAAACAAATGATGTTAAGTATTGTCAAATAATATTGTACAGAGGGAATGTAATCCAGTAATGCAATAAGGTGAATGTCAAGCAAAAAGAAGTCCTTTGTATCAACAGGGCAAAAAATAGTTGTTACTTGCTGGAACACCATGCTGATCTGAAAGAGGCTGCTGGTTTGTTTTTTTGTTTTTGTTTTTTTTTTTTTACCCTCATACCTTTGAAAATTGCACCAAAGGGATTAATTTGCTGGGGAATTATTGAGTGCTCTGCCTGCATACAAGATTTTTAAAAATTATATTGTGCCAAATAGTACTAAAATAACTGGATAGCTGACGATGTCATCTGTTGCACTAAATTTAGACAAGTGAGTATTTAATCTAATTTAACACTGGGCACCAGATCAAACACATTTCTTCAGTATCCTACTAATTTGCAGTGAATGAAATCTGAAAATAGAAATATATTAAAACTGAGACTAGCAATATATGAATGTGGATTTGCATATCTGTTTATTTTATCTTAATGATATGGTACCTTAATCAAATTGGACATGTTAATTATGAACGTCTGAATTAGTAAAATTAATTTGGTTGTTACATCTATTCTAATTCTCTTAGTTAGAGCTCATTTGAAGAACTGCTGTGTATACTACTGAGGTACTGCAATGGAATTGCAGCTCCTATTTGGTAGCTATGAATTTTAATATTTCTTCTGACACCTTAATTGTGGGGGAAAGCTGGGGAAGAGGAGAGAAATTGTTCCAAAGTAACAACTTGTTTCAAGTTTTTCTAGCAAATAGGTTTTTAATCAAAGTTATGGAATAACTTTTCAAGATGTATGATGCCATGTTTTGCAATAATTAGTGTGACTATTGATTCCTCAGTTACAGAGGAACCACACTGTTGTTGCATAAATCAGAATGTATAAATCTGTAAGTCACAAACTGACATTTATGTTCATGTCTGAGGTGATTGTAACTGTGTTTGCAGGGTCACATCACAGAGCTCACTTTTCAGTGGAGGTTGTTACATTTATGCCCATGATGTACACCTTGTTATGCATTTAATTTCTTTGCTTGCTAGGAGATTTTCATAGAATTGCCATCCATTTATGAGTTAGTTGATGTGTGCTGTGCTATCATAAATCAGAGTAACTCATCCTGACTTTTAAGTAGGAATGGATTTTGTGGATCCCACTGGTCTTCCTATCTGTGTCATGTAGTGAGAAAAATATCTTTATGTATCACACAGCCTTAAGAAAAGAAAAGAAAAGAAAAGAAAAGAAAAGAAAAGAAAAGAAAAGAAAAAGAAAGAAAAGTAGACAAGCTCAACACATGCACTTTCCCCCCACCTTTGTGGCAATCCAAGTCCCAAATGAGCTACATAAGCTCTTTGAGCACAGAGACATTTAGTGCTGTAATGAAGAACTTTAGCTGTACAAGGTTTATCTTCTTTATTTTTTTTTTAAATATTTTCTTATCTGTATTTCTGTGGCTTTAATAATAGCAATTTGCCTGAAATTTTTAGACCCTCAGATCCTTGGAAATTCAACATCTAAAATTTTGCAGGAATAACTCTTCCTCCTGTGCTTATGTTATGGTCTTTTCAAATCTTCTCCTGCAGCTCTTAAATGCTTGTAGTTCTCCCTGGACATATTGCAAGTTCTGAGGATGCACAGGTTTCCAGATCAATAATGCCCTTCATTCCACTGAATCCCAGAAGTATAGTAAAACTCTGGGGATGCAATTCTCTGTGGATCACAACTAAGCACAACATTGTTGTAGTCCAATGAAGTGAGTCTGTCAAGATTTGTAATGGTCTACAAGTAGCAAAGTTTAATAATGAGCTTTGTGCGTAGGCTATAAATCACAAGCACAAAGTGTTTATTATGGCATTTCCTTTGAGAAATGCACTTAAATGGTTCAGTGAAGACTGAACTCCCATATTAAAGAAAGAATTTCTAAGTGAAGAGGAGGAAATCTGATATTGGACAGAAACTCAGTCAATTAATTTGAATGAATAAAAATAAAGGATTTTAAAATATTTATGTAAAGTGTCATACTACTATGTCAGTCTACGCTTGTTGCTTTGTACAAAATCCTACTGTAAGTACATGGAAGAAACACAGAGTTGGTGTTTCCTCAACTGGAGGAAGGGTTTTGATAGTGGAATCTGAAAAGAAACTCAATGAGCACTGAAAAGTAAATGTTTCTGAAAATGGTCTCTTGACAATAGTCATTTGGACTGTTAAAAAAAACCCAAACAGAAAAGAAAAACATTTCAGAGATTATAAACTAACATCAGGAAATAGATGTCTTGTAACTTACTACTGAAACCAAAAGGTTTTACTTTGATTAACTTTATTGTATTAGTCCCTTGCCCATATGATGTGAGCTCTTCTCAGTCTTTGGTGCCATCCACTCTTTGCTGTATTCCTTCATTTTGTTTTCTAGTGGCAGGGAAGGGCCTTGAGGAGAAGCTGTATGAGTGGCTCAGAGCACTTGGTGTGTTCAGCCTGGAGAAGAAGAGACTGAGGGGAGACCTCATTGCAGTTACCACTTCCTCATAAGGGGAAGAAGAGGGGCAGGCACTGATCTCTTCTCTGTGGTGACCAGGGACAGGACACAAGGGAATGGCCTGAAGCTGTGTCAGAGGAGGTTTAGGTTGGTTATTAGGAAATGAATCTTCACCCAGGGCATGGCTGGGCACTGGAACAGGCTCTCCTGGGAAGGGATCACAGCACCAAGTCTGTCAGAGTTCAAGAAGTGTTTGGATGATACTCTCAGGCACATGGTGTGACTCCTGGGAATGGTCCTGTGTGGCGCTAAGAGATGGACTTGATAATCCTTGTGGGTCCTTACCAATTCAGAATATTCTATATTCTGTGATTTTGTAAATGCAAATGGTGTGATTATTAACTTCAATAGATACCTGTCTTTCCTCCAATAAACCATTAGCATGCTGGACTTGCTGCTGCAAAATCTAGTGTGCAATATCATGATTCCACAATCCAAGAGAATTTTACATTTTGAAAGGGAGATTTTTTTTTTTTTCAATAAATTAGGCTACTGTTCTATGTGGGAGAGCTCAGGCTCAAGGAATCATATTTAAGTTTGGAGTAGACTCACCTCATTTCCTCAGAACAGGGAGATATCTTTTCATTGGCATATACGTAAAATTCAGTGCATGTCACTGGCTATCTGAGAAGTAGCTAATTACCTCCACCACTGCTAGCAGATTGTTCAGTTTTACATTGTGAAAATATAAGTCTTTTGCCTCCAGGAGTAGATAGAAAGACATTTAATAAAAATGGATGTGTGGAAGACAGTTATACCTTAACAAAAATCACACTTTTCAAAAAAGAAATTTGCAAAAATTAACAGTTAGCTAAAAGACCACTTCTCAAAGGTGTAAATGTTTTGATGCCTCCATCAATAACACTGATAGCATACACTAGACTGATCTTCATTCATTCATTATTCATTCCCTACTTTAAGATCACCATGGGACTCACCATATTTAAAATGAATAAGTTAACAGAAGGTTGAAACTAAGTTTCAGCTTCATGTAGAAATTAAACCCTTAAAGAGAATTAAAATCAAACAAATGTCATTAACTTGTTTAAACATCTTTGCTCCATTTCGTAGCAGAGTGGTGGCATTTACACATTTTATGCATCATAAACTTTGTAATGCTTGGGAGTCAGAAGTCAGGATGAAGTGATGACATGGATACCCAGCTATAAAGATGTTTCATTCTTTGACAGACAAGACTGATGTCTTGAGCCTTGATTTATCCAGTGAGGACAGTTCGTGATTCTCCTTCTATATGCACTATTTAGAAGAAATAGATATTTCTTAGATTTCTGCAAAGTTTTATGACTTCACATAGAGGTTACTCTTTGCAAACAAGGTGTGACAGTTCATGCCTGTTTGCTTACTGACTTGGGCACCTGAAAACAGATTAACAATGGGTTTTGAAAAGATGTCTGTGTTCTGCTCCCATTTAAGTAAAACATGTACTCTTCTAGGCCTTCAAACTAATTTATACTTTAGGATCTTGCTCCTGGCAGTGCCACAGTTAAATGTAGTGAAGCTACTTGTTAGCTCTATTACCTGAGCAGTTGTACACAGAAACCTCCCAATGGTTTGGTTGTACACAGCTTTATTTAGTTTGCCTTCTTAATATCTTCTGATAAGATTTAGTACATACAGCATTACATAACTGAGAAGCTGAACTGCTATTTTTTAAACTAATTTCTGGACTCTGAGAAGGAGCTGATTCGGCTTTTGCCAGTTTCCTCTCTGTGAGATCATGTTGCTTGCATATATCGCTGTAAAACCTGATTGACATGGGAATTAATGTAATGTCAATAATATGAATAGGAAATAATCAGTGATTTTAAATCCACTATTTTCTAAATATTAAGAATTCTTTTTTCATTGTATAACATATGAAAAGCAAACACTAATTATCTTATATACAAGCATAAGGTTATTGAAGTATAGAAGGTTACGAATATCTCCTTAACATTTCCTTTTTTTTTTTTTTTCCATTAAGTACAAAATATTGGAAGAAAGCAAGCAAACAAGGTACTTGGTATTGATAAGGGCAATAATGATGTATGGCATTTGACCATTCTAAATATTTCCACTTAATAATCCATGCAGGCACACTTACTCAGGCTTCTGAGAAAGAAAACAGAGTATCTGAAAGGGTACTTTGCTTATGAGCACTATTTATTGAACTCCTGATAGTTGTTTCTTATCTATCTTATAAAAAATTACTATCAAGTTTATCCTTGTGACATTAGTGATGTTTCCTCTTGCTTGTACTGGAGCTAGTACTTAGAGACTGGTTTCCTTAATTTGTAGCCGAATATTGCAAGTGCAGCTGGTTTAAAAATCTTCCTTTAGAAATGGCATAACCTTTTCCAACAACACATTTAAAAAGTTTTAAGAATCCCTTTTTTCCCCCTTTTCTTTCTTTACTTATATCCTGCATTGTAGATGATTGTGGATGACTTGTGTTTCTCAGATACTAGACTGAAGTAGAAAAATTTATTTTATAAGCTAGGAAAAATGTATTAAAAAGAAATAAATATATGCAAAAGTATATTTTTATTTTCAGGATTCTCTTCAATATTTAATGGTTTTCCACATGCTTGGGATATAAGACTGAGACTACAAACAAATATTGGAATTAAAATATATAGAGAAGTTAAACAGAATTGGAAAAAATAATATACATATCCCTGCTTCTCTTTAAGATTATTCTTGTTGACTGATATGTGAAGTTCATCTTTTTGTCAGTTATCATCCTGTGGACAAGTAATGTACATATTCTGTTTTCACATAAAAACTCTTGGTAGTTTTATTGTCTGCACAATAAAGGGAGGCTGCTCAGAAGTTTGTCTCATGTATCTGTATCTGGAAACAAGAGAGACCTGTCAAACATGAGTGCAGCACAGTCCTTGGTGGGTATGGGCTCTTTGGAAGGAATGAGCAATAAAAATAGGAAGGGGACTTATTCTCTCTGGAAAGGTGGGCCTTGACTGCCCAGAACTCCAGGGACAAAAAAGAGACGTGGGTCAAAAACTGACCCAGGTTAGAGGGAAGGTATTTCAGTGGTATCATCACTAGGATGTTCTAGAAATTGCCTCAATTGGGTTTGGGTTTCCACCAAGAACTAGTCGAAAGGTCCTGACCATGGGCCCTAGTCTTCATGACAGATGATACCCACATGTCTTCTGAGAGTGCAGCATGGCTTTGTGCAGCAATCCAAGAAGTTTCCAAATTGAATTGGTGACATTTCCTAATGAAAGTGCTAGCGAGGCTGAGCTGGAGTAATGCTCTGTTTACTTAGTGCTTACAGCCAAGGAAGAATGACAAACAGGGTCACAGATGGCAGGGTGGACTGCAGCAACCAGAAAATGGTAGAGTTCAAGGCTCAGGGGAAAACTGGGAAGGTGAATAGCAGAGGTAGCTCCAAGCTGTGGGATATTAGACAGTGCTATTCTGGAAGCCACTAGACAGAATCCCTGAGGGGAATCTGACCAAGGGGAAAAGTATGCAGGAGAGCTGTTTGCTTTTTCAAGGAAAACTAATTTGAAGGTTAGGAAAAAAAATACCAAAACATCCCATGGTGAAGGAACACTGGGAATTTTGTCAGAGGTTTCTGAATTCAAGAGGAAAGTGGGAGTATATGTGAGGTGGAAACAAGTAACACCAAAGAGATTTGTGCATGCATTTTTCTGTCACTTTGAATGAAATCAGAAAGGACAGTCAGCCTCACCTAAGTTTCCAGAAAAAAAAAAAAAAAAAAGCACATTTTCACAGAATTAATTTCCAAACATGTGACGGTGACAGAGATAATTACTAACAGTCAACCTATATTTACCAATGGAAATTCCTTTTTATCTGGCATGGTGAGTTTCTACAATGAAAAAATTTGTGTGAATATGAAAGGAGATGTGACTGTGATATACTTAGTACTGCTCATAACCCATAGCCTGTTCAAATGAATACCATCTGACACAGTAAATAATTTCTGATAGTTCCAGTAAATTATCATGGGATATTTAAAAAAAATTCAAATGACAGCTGAACTCTGTTTCCACTTCCATAAATTTCCCTTAACAATATGAAGTTTAAAAAAGAAACTCCCAGAGCTAGGCACTATTAAAGTCCACTTCACTTTGTCCCAGTCCTTTAAAAAATATATATAATATTTTCTTTGCCCAAATGTTTCCCATTAGTGACATATTCTTACAAAATATCAAAGAGGTAATATGAGTAAATAGAGAAGTAAATACATAAAAATACAAGGAGTCTTTTTCCCTGATCATACTTAAATTTCCTCTTCTCCAGTGATGTCAGCAGCTTCTTAGCTCTTATTCTGAGGTATTTTCTTCCTTGCTATATCCAAGCAAATTAGATCAGTTTGAGCATAGAGTTGCATCATGAGGAGTCAGATAAAATATGAGCTTCCTTATCCTCTGTAGGACTAAAAGCTTTTCCTCTAGCTTTGATCATTTGGGTAGTGATATAAAAATGAGTAAGCTTTAACTGGAGAGGCACAAAATGGACTCCACAAGTGCCAGAGAGAGATTCAGAAAATTGAATTATTATCTAAACTGCCAAACATGGGATATTTTTCAGAATTTAGCTTTTGAATAGGCTTCAAACCTGACAAATATGTTTATTGACAGATGCTTCAGCAAGTCACCACAGTTACCCTGTTTACAGACTTGAGTTATACATAGGATTATATTTATAACTCCTATTATTTATAGTGACTTTGAAGAACAATGATGAATGAGCTCTAGTGCTTAGCACACAAAAGTGCTGCAAAATGAGTCCAGAAAGAATAAAAAAAATAGCTTTATTGGCAACTCTCAGAAACAGCTGGCTTTCAAGTAAATTCTGCTGCAATATTGATCAGGAACTGATGAACAGAAAATGGGAATCTGCAACAAAATGTTTCCTCAGACCTCTACTATAGATTTTATAATGTTGAGTGGCTTATTTGGAGAAAACCTTTCGTGCTGAGCAAAGCCAGGTATCACATAGGGAAGTACTCAACTCTTCCAGTTTTATCTCATTTCTTCTCCTTAAATCAGTAGTGCTCTCCTGGTATAATTGTAAAGAACTGTGACATATTATATGAATCAAATCCATTAATAGGCAAATGCAGACAGCACAGTTCCACAAATAAAAGATCTCTTCTAAAAAAAAAAAAGTTTTCCTATGTTTGTGCATGTTTGTGTGTCTGCTAAGTCTGAACCTGCACTGAGTGCTTCAAATTACATAAATGTTTTTTTCAGGAATTCCACTGCTATCTAATTAGTTCAGGTGTTTTTGTCTCTGTCTTGTTTCATTGTGCTATTGCATATGTACCAGTGATTGGAGAAAACAGCTTTATTTCCCTGGTAGGTTTATTTTTCATAATAGAAGGGAAAGAAATATTAAAAAAAAAATAAAATAACTGTTTACTTACTTGGTAATCTGACACTTTATTCTGTTAGTATTGTTTATCGCACAGTGTCGTGCAGTGCAGCATTTTCATACACTTTCTGTTTTCAAGGCGTGTTTTTATTCTTTTATTTGTTTTGTTGTTGTCTTCTGACGTTATGCAGCCTTGTATGGGTTACAAATAATTGGCTGAAGGTGCCTGCTCAGACTGATCATTTATTTAGTTTTGTAACTTTAATTGACAAATGAACAGCAAACAAGAACAAACCCACAAATGCACTGAGATGGTGAAAACAAGCAAAATGAGCAGGTGGCACACTAATTTCTCATTATGATCTCTTGGCCCATCTAATGCATCCATCTTACAGTAAGTCTGCATGTTGCTTTAAACTATATGGGAGAACAGGTTCCCTGAGGATAAATCTAAGGAATTGGTAAGATTTGCTCTACAGTGCTTTCTGATTTCTGCTGGTTATCCAGACTACAGAGCTGGGTAGTCTGTATGACACATCTGCCTTAATTGTGCATGCCTGGACTTCCATCTCATTAAAAATCAGGCTGCGGATGAGGAGGGAGGCCAAACTGTGCCCAGAACTCATCCTTTTAAGAAGAAGGAATAGTTAAGTCATGTAGTCAGGCCTCTTGTTGGAATGTAGTCTTTATGGGATTCCCAGTGGTGCTACTTCTCCTGTTTTTGCAAAACTTCAAACATTGTAAAATTTCAACTGCATATAACAAGGACAGAGATGTCAAAATTTTCCAATTAGAAAACGTAAGAAAATGCAGAACCAGAGAGATGCATAGCTTCATTGAAGCAGTGCTGATTCACACCAGCAGGCAGTCTGGTCCTGCAAATCAGATTGGCTTATGGATTACTTCCTGGCTACAAGGTGCCATCAGGTTTACTGACAAACTAGATATGTTTTCTGCTGAAAAAAGCCCACCAACTAGAGAAAAAAAAAAAAGTCAAGAAAAAGTGTTATTGCATATGGGCATTCTTTCTCCTCTGTCTTATCAGAATCAGATTGATAGTGATTCCTCCATTCTGATTTTCACCATGCTTCCTTGTTTTTTTTGACTTGAGCACTTTATGAAAAGAGTGCAGAACTATACTGTATGTTGGGATAAAAAGACATTAGTATAAAGGAGGAACTTACATTTAGGAGATGAAGAGACTCTACTAAAATGAGTAAGCTGGAAAAATTAAGATAAACACTTGTTTTCTTAATATCCAACACCATTTTGAACTGTACTCAGAAGAAAAAAATAATTAAATGGACCAGGACTGTCAAAAGCCAATAGCTCTACATTCCTTTTCATTCTTCTGATTAATTTTTTTGATAAATGCTCTGCTCTTAATACAGAGATTAATGAAAACCTTATGATAGAGATTAACATTTTGCTCAATATTCATTGTTTCACATGATATAAATTGGAAACTGGAAACACTTTGCTAAATGGAGTGAAAATTTGAAAGGTTATGTAATTTCACTGTGCCTTCTATAAGTGGCTCTTAAACATTGATCTGAAAGCCTGTTTTGTAGCCGCCAAAAGCACTTTGTTTTCAAGGATGCCTACAGACCTTCCAGTCCAATTTTATGATATGGTGATTNAATTTAATTTAATTTAAATTAATTTAATTTAAGTTGCAATGATTTACAGTTTTAGAGGCACAGTGCTGTCACACCTAGTTGGAGCAGGCAGCATGTGCTGCATGGAGGGGAGTGAGGCAAAACCACATGGGAGTGCAGAGTTGTTGTTGACTGGACTTCGCAAACGAAGATCTCGGGATAAGCCTGCGCAATGGATTTTTTAGGTGAGGCACAGTGTGTGCGGAACTGGTCCCACCCCCTTTACTCCTGAGGCTCATCTTGCCATGGCCGAGCACGCTCGGACGGTGACAGCGAGTTCCTCGGGATTCGAACCGGCGTCCTCAGAGGAGGAGCCGGCTCCACAGGCGGGGGCCTACGCCACTCGGCCAATGCCCGCCGCCTCTCAAGAGGAACTTCTCAGATTAACATTAAGGAAAAAACCCAACAAACAGAAAAGCAATAATGTCAGGTTGTTGAGCAATCCTGGGAGCCCACGTGGGTCAGAGCACCAGGGGAAGACCTCGCCTTGTCCTCTCTGCCACCGAATGACACAAACGTGGCACTGCAGCCACGCCTGCAACACGAGCTGGAGTGCAGAGTATGCGTGAGGAGTATATTTACACATAAAGAGAATTCTGGGTTTGCAATAACCATGTGGAGAAATGCCTGGAATGGAAAAGGTACAAATATGCTGAAAGATAGGAAAAAGCAAGGTTGCTGAAACAGAATGGTGTTAAAGACTTTACATTGACAGAAACACTGTGGGAATTTTGAACTTCATTTTTGTAACTTCTAAATTCAGTACTCCAATGTCGCGGTCCGAAAGGGAAAGAGGGACACGGTCCACGCAGAGGGAGGAGTGGTGGGCGTGAACACTTTATAAGGAGAGCATGGGAGACTTATAGGGTCTGTTCGGAGGGTTCTAGAACTTGGGTGGAGACAGGGGCGAACCACGACACAAAAGGAAAAGGGAAGAAGGGTTTATAACTTATAAGGAAGAATTGGGGGTGGTTCAGCCTCACAGGGTGGAGCTGCATTGCTCCACCGGCTAGCCAATAAGGTTTTGGGGTACATCAACCAATCAGGGGGCTGTAACTGGGGTTTCCAGAACCAAGCAGGACATTTGGACATACAGAAGTAGTAGAATGGTATTAATTACCTATATAATACATCTTTTTGTCCTAACTATAACATTTAAACAGTATAAAAACTTGTATAAACAGCAGCTTCATGGCAATGGTTATACAGCAGGTGGTTGTGGTAGCAGCAAACAGTTTCATCCATAAGTAAACACTATTTTCTTGGCAGTTTCTGACAGGTGCGTATCCCGACACTCCAACATTATTATGATGGTCAATGCAATCTTACCTTTGACTCACTTTATTAAGGTGTCTTTCTGTGATGGAGTCAAAATTCAAACTTTCTGACTGCAATATATAATTGCAAATATTCCACTTAAAGGACTTGTTTAAAAAGGCAATATGTTTTGAGTTGTCTTCTTCCTTTCAAATAATTTTATTTCCAGTGTTACTAGGACATTGATTTTTTGCTGTAGATTCTTCAAATTGTATTTGCTTTTCTGTATGTAACGGGTTGGAACGNCTTTCCCCCCTTTATTTAGCTTTACATTAGTTTTAACTGGTGGATTGCAAAAGTGACAAACACAGTCAGTTTTGCAAAATATTGCTTGGTCTTGTAATGCACAGATAACATTTCAAAACCCTTTTCACCTAGGAGAAATAAGTGATTTTTTTTCTGGTTCATATGATGGTTAAAAATGTTAAAATTCTTATAGAATGGAGATTCCATGTTATAGCTCATTTAAGCTTTGGGCTGGTGGCAGTTTACTTTGGGCTCTAACCTTTGAACATGTTGGTCCTGAAAACAGAGCTCAGGTACTTGTGGCTCAGAGACAAATACTCTGTGTTACAATTGTTTTCTTTAGTAATGTTGTATGTACCTTGTAAATTGTAGTTCCTCTCACTCTCGTATTACACTAGTGTCTGTGACTCAGAGAAGAGTAGGAAATCTTCCTTTAAGTACATGTGTGAAATTTCTCAGTTGAACTGCCTCGAGGTTTTTTTCTTTTTCTTTGCCCCCACTCCCCCCACCCCCACTCTCTGAGGCTGTAGAGTGGATGGCATCAGAAGAAGCAGCATTTACCATTAACACCTGAAGCTGTGTTATGATATGGTGAAAGCTTTGGGCTTTTGGTGTGAGGCTTCTAATTTATCCTCATAAGTCTATCAAATAGCATTACATAGCATGCCTGAAATACCAAAGAGCTCTTCTGATTTCAGTTGTAGAAACATGTCACTTGAGGTAAAATTCTCCACTGCATTCAAAGACATGCATATTTCTTTTTGACAAAGTTGACTGGATAACAGTATTTTCTATACTATAAATATACTTGTCTAAAGAGATAATTAAATAACTTCCCTGGCAATATTAAAGCCAAAATTTGCCATTTTGATTTACTCTGAGTTTTATCATTTCCACTGTCTTATTTTTCAGTAATTTTGAGCTTGAATGAACTTCATAAAATGAACTTGCACATTTGTGGGATTATACCAGCAATTCTGAACTGCCAAAGCTGCCTACCAGAAGCTTCTGCTTAATATATTTTTGAATTTTTAAACACACTGGAAGAACTTACAGTTTACAGAAGGTACCAGGGATGAGAGATTAATTTGCAAATGCAAATAGTGCTTGAGTTAACCAGAAATATACTGAAATACTACACAAATTAAAGGGTATGGCTTCACTTTACTTGGCAAAGTACTAATCTAACACTGATCTGAGAGTAAGAGCTAAGTATGAGACAGACAAATTGACATGGAAGTCTTTGCTAGGGTGGTCCACCCAACCAGTTCTTTTGCAGCAGCTTCATAAATCTTTGCACAGAAAAGGCCAAGCTCTGCACTCCTACTGCTGTGCATCCATGAGCACGAGGCAGCATGAGGTCACCGTACCAGAGAGGCACATGGCTTTTTACTTTATTGTTTGACAATGGGAGACTCACACTTTGAAATTTATTTTAAGCATCTACTCCAAACAGTGCTCAAGGGATCTGAGAAAGAGAATAGTTAAAAAGAGGTCATGAGCTTGATGTTCATCCTGGTTTAAATAGGACTTGGAGATTCAGTGCAAAAATTTAATCGGGTTTGAATCCCGCTTAGCAAAGAGAGGGACAAGAATTTTTGGCCAATCTTTTTTCAAATTCTTCTGCTTTCATCCTCCAGAACACAGGATAGAGTTCATCATGTTGCACATTGTTTTTTGTGGACTTTTATTTAACGCATCATAAAAAATTCTGTGTATGTGGGGTACTACTATTGTTAGTTGTCTCTCACTGTAAATATTCATGAAACATTTGAAGACACTTAGACATGATTCATTAAACTTTCTGATCATGCAGGAATAAAGACAAATATTTTATAGATATAACAGTCTTTAAAATGTCTGTATTGCCCAGTAGTTGCAGTATCTCATAATAGTTCTGTGTGAAACAGAAGAAAGATCAATTGTGGATACTTATTTTAAAATTTTTTTTGTGATAAATCAAATAAATTAAAGATGTGCTTTTTCCAGTAAAATAGTCAGTGATCATTACCAGTTTAAGTGTGTTGTAAATTATAAGACATCATTAAATCTCTTAAAAACTGAGAGTTTTCAAATCGAAGAGTTACAGAAGAGAACATTAATTATAAATCTATAAGGAAATAAAATTCTGTATTTGATTTCACTTCACAACGAGATTTATAATTCATAATTTTTAAATTTTTTAAATTTTTTTTCTTAGTTTGATTTTAACTTATTCTGTATAAAATTTATTCTACAGACATTGCATCTAAAGGAGATGAGAACTTCTTGGCTTTCTGACAAATTCATGGTTAGTATAAATTAGAGATCTTTTGCTGCATGGAAGAAATTAAAAGCCTGGATGACAAGAGTTTGTAGTAAATGTGAATGGACTTGCATAGCCCCTACACATTGCTTAATGCAAAGCAAAAGATAAACTGTTGGATCAAAATAGATACCCTTGAGGGTGTGTGATGAACCATCAGCACCAAACTTGCCCTTCTCAGTGACTGGTGTCCTTACTGGCCCAAAATAACTTAGGAAAGTGCATAGAACACATGAGAAGAGAAGTGCAATGTAAAAGATCACCAAATCTTTCTATCCTATTTAATAATGTCTGTATTTTACTCCACTGTACAAGGGCAAGCCTGTCAGATGTTTTAGGAACCATCCTCTTTAAATTCTTCTCTGAAATGGTACCTTCCTCAGATGGAAAGTATTGCAGAGGTTACAATATGGTATTTCCAGTTATAAAAGGCTAATTGCCTTTTCCAGTCAGGGTTCTGGAAAATATCCTCTGTATGTCACTGGATTCAATCTCAAAATAAGTCCATGTGGTCAACACTTTTGTTAAGGGACATTGATAGTTGTCGAGGAAGGCAAGTAAGTCCGGCACAATTACACATTCATCTCACAGTGAGAGAGGGGAATGAATTGAAAGGGTAAAACTGTCAAAACTCATGGGTTGAGATATAGACAGTTTAGGAATAAACAACAACAACAAAATAAAACAAAAACAAAACGAAAAAACACCAAAGAAAAAGCTTCAACAAACAAACCAAAACCACCAACAAACCAAAACAAGAAAAACAAGGGGNTTGGAATCTGAGGATTTTAATTTTAGCTTCAACACGAAACAAAACCCCCACATCCTGAAAATGAACCAAGCAGTTTCATGTTCAGTTAAGCATTTGATCTGAAAAACAAATGCTCCACCAGTCCTCAAACACCAGCAGCACGGGCCAATCTCCACCCTACAGCTTTTATGGCTGACCATGAGGCCATACAGTACAGGATGACCTTATGATCATCTGGAGTCAGCTGTCCCATCTCTGACCCATCCCAGCTTCTTGTCACCCCTAGCCTTGTCACTGGTGGGTGGAGTGAGTAGCTGAAAAGATCTTGATGTTGTGTAAGCACTGCTCAGCAATAGCTAAAATTTACTTGTGTTATCATCACTCATTTTGTTGACACAGCACCACACAAGCTACTATGAAGTAATTTATCTCTGTCTCAGCCAAACCTAGTACAGTAAGACAGTGTAAACATTGACCTTAGGTATTTAAAAGTGCAATAGAAAGTTTTAGAAGAATTTGAACCATACCACATTACAGCCTGTCTTTGGGAACCATAATTATCAGAGAAGCTCCATCTCAACAAATTAAAAAAAAAAAAAAAAAGGCAAATTTTCTTCATCTCTCTTGAGAGCCAGTTGGTTTTAGGGTTTTTTACCTTGTTGAACTCTCAACTGCTGCTTCTAGACCTCTATATCAGATAAAGGAGTGTAGAAATGATGTGTAATTTGGCATCTATATGAGCTAAAAACACTAATCCTGCTGGACCAGACACTTGTTTAAACAAACATACAAATAGAGAAATAAATTATTCAGGCTTACTGGAAAATTTACAGAATAGGGAGGATATTATTTTTCAGAGTACAGATCAAGTTTATATTTTCTCTGAACTGAAAAATGTATGTCATAATAGTAGAGTATTCATAAAACTTACTCTAACCAGAAGGAATAATCTGGAAAAAATACATTATGTAGCTGTTAGCTTTCTGAGCTGACTTGCAGAAATAAACCTAACAAAATTATCTTTTGAAAATAGAAGGGACAGGGAAAATGTTTTCTTAGAGACTCCATTTCCTTATTCATCAGAATATAAAAAAATGTGGAATACCTGTAATTAACTTGGTGAAAATTTGCTAAGACATATCACAGAATATCTGAAAGGGATAATGAAATTACAGAAATAACTGAAATTTTAACATCTGACAAGAACTTTACAGTATTATGAGACATTTCTTATAGAAAAAAGATACCTGTAAACTCTGTTGAATTTGTGAGATTATGGGAATACACGTAAAGTTACTTGTAAGAAAAGGGTAAAAAAATAGAAGTTTCAGTAGGCTTGCTTAGTTTTGAAAATAGAAATTTGATATGTGTTCCTAACAAATAAGATCGACACTCTGAAAATTCAAGATCTTAAAAAAGTGTGACGTGCATAACAGGTGCTACTTGTAAGATAACCTGCAGACATAAAATAGATGAGTTTAAGAATCTCATTTCCATCAGAAAGAAGCTTAGACTTTTTATTAATATCTGCATTTCATACAATGGCTATCAAAGGACAAAAAATTAATTCCCAGGACTCACAGTCCCTATAAAATCTACAAAAATACCCCCCTCCCCCCCAAAAAAAAATCCCTATAAAAAGATATTCAAGGTGCATTTTTTACAAGCCAAATGCAAAGACCAAAGAAACTAAAGTTTTACAGATTTTACAGCTACTTATGTCCATTTGAACTCGAAAGTATGTCCATGGGTGAGCTCAGAAGAAAACTGCAGAAGACAGAAATTCAGTGTCTTCTACGGTTTGTGAATTAGAAGAACTCTGTCTGAATTCACACTTTGTTCACTGGAAGGGCTAGAAATCACACTGGAACCTTACAGAAGGACTTGGCACAGATGTCTCTGGGGAACAGAAAATGAGATATGCAAGTAAAGACCATCTCTGTGAGGTTATCCAAATGGGAGCATGGCCAAGGATACAGAACTTCTGGGCATACATAACCTCTTCCCATGCCCATTATTGCCTTTTCAATCTACATTGGGACAAGTTTGAGTTTGTGAACCTGCTGCTTTCTGAGATGTTCTTCAATTTCTTCACAGGTAGTCTTCTACTTCCGAACTCAGCCTTAACTCCAACATCACATCACCACGGCCTCCTTCCCAGCTGTGATTAGCTCTCTGTGCTGCCTCTTTACATGCACAGTTCCTCATTGAATCATCCTTTACAACACTGTAGCATCCTCTCATTTGCAGGTCAGGTAGACCAAATCCATTCTGGGTGACTCCACCTCACCAAGGAACCTCACATTTCACCACTCACCTCTGTCACTCTACACCCTTCACCTGGCTAAAACAGAGCTGGTGTAATGTGGGCATCAGGGGCACCTGCTCTCCTTCACAGGGACTTTTTGGATGGCTGCTGCTTGAAGGGGTTGGTTGTATTTTGGCCAGACCCTTGTGAAGGACTTGGCACCTGTGTGAAGCAACAGGGTTGGGCAAAGGGACGATGATTTTTGTAAAGAAGAGGAGGCGTGTAAAGGTTCTGAGTGGGAATGATAATAGCCCTCAGATTCCACAGGACACTTGTGCCCAATTTTAAGTGTATGTAGGAAATTACAACCCTGCAGTCCTTAAAATCCTGATGTGAACCATGATGAAACCCACTGTGTGGGATTAATTATTTTGATGGGCACAAGATGAGCAATTTTGCTGTGTTTTCTGGCTCACTCACTTGGAGTCACTACCATTATGTCTGCATGTTAAAACAGAGGCACAGTTTTGACCTTGTCAGCAACTTTCTTGGTGGTAATTTATCACTCTTTCTTTTTCACAAATGAATCATCTTTGCCTTCCTCACACAAATTTGTAGGAAATAATTTAATAAAATGTTCTCTGAGGTATAGTTTCACTCATTAAAATTAATTAAATCATTTAACAAAATGTGCACTACTATTATATTTTAAAGGTCTGAAAGAATCAATCAAAACATAATTGTTCTGTTGCCTTTATTGTCGCTTCTAGTGATTGCTCCTTTAAATTTTGTGGTCAATAGTTTTTAATTTTTTTAGGTCTGTCAAAAGGTACATAGAAGGTATTATTATGGTTGAATAGTATGAGGAAGATAAACTTATTTTTGCTAATACTCTAAAGTTTTCATATAGATCTACTGATTGTGAAATCATCTTTTTAAATTACAGCATCTCCTATTGTTTTGAGAGAACATGATTGATAAAGGCAAAATGTATTTACCACCTTTACAGCGTTAATTAAATATTTTGTAGAGGTTTGTTTTGTTTTCACTTTTATATACTCCTATTTTTGTCATAGTTGCACACAAAAATAAATAAATCAAAACCCCAAAAGAATTAAAAAAATTCACACCAAAAATTAAAAACTGGATCAGGTATCTGATATATTATTATGGTGCATATATACACATACATATGCAGGCCATGAAGCACCATGCAAACACTTGATGACTATTACAGGAATTGTACAGTATAACTTTTGGTTAGTTATCTGATACCTGGAGTCTCTCTCCAAGGTAATGTATCTGGGATGAAAATTTTCATCTGTGGCATTTCTGAGGTTAAAAGGAACATTTATGTAATTGTGAATTTCCATAGAGAAGAAAGAGCATCTTACACAGGTATTTGGGTGAAAGACCTCTTATAAAAAAACCCCAGTGGTTTACATTTCATTAATGCACTCACGTATCCTTTAATCCACAGTAACTCTCTAAGCAAAAAGACTAATGGTAGAAATTGGCATTTAGATTTTTTGCTCTAAACAGATACATGAGGGTTGTAATAGGGTCAGAGATACCTGTACAGTATTGTCTTACCACAGGAAAGACTGAAACATTACAGGCTTATTTTCAACTCTGAAGTTTTTCCTTTCATCTCTGAATTACACCTCACTGCTTCTTCACTGTAATACCCAGTTCTTACCCTGCCAACCCCTTCCATTAGTCTCCAATCACCATTTCCTCACCAGCTTCATATTAGAAGTGTCCACAAGACAGTTTCAGTCCTACATACAGTCCTATACAGAGGTCAAAAGAAGACAGACACTCCATATCATGAATGTGCTTTATCTTAACTTCTGTTGCTTAATTTTGATTCCCTACTCTGTGACCATAGAAAGCTTTTTCATTAAGTAAAGGAGGAGAATAAATTGTGAAGGTAAGAGAAGAATAAGAGGAGGGATATGTATTTTGTTTCTTTACCTGATCATTGGAAAGAGCTGACCTAAGCTGGCATTTTTGCTAATGAAAGGAAGCAGGACGTACACTGATAACCCATTTATATCTGTCATAATGACCTTCCCACCCTCTTTTGGTATTTGTGACAGCAATATCATGTAGCTACTGTCTCTGGTCTGAATTGTCTCTCTTGAAAGGACCTTTCCCAGAAGACAATTTGGAACAGAAGCTTAAGCAACCTGAAGCAGTTCACCTAAAAAGACTATTTCCCAATACTACACAAAGACCTAGGGAGACTTGCTAAGAAATTTGGGAGGCTCTGTTAATACTTAAGATGTGTTATAGCAATCCCCCACCACTAGTTGCACCCAGATCCAACAGTAAGACAAAATGTCATGCCCTGCCCAGACTAGCAAATCCAGACATTTTATCTGAGACTGTTTTGGGACTTATGAGACTTGTCACTGTGGTGGACAGATAATATAAAGCAGCAGAATGGGTGCTCTCTAAGGATAATGAAGACTTGTGGTCATGTAGGGGAATAGTTTGCACCATGTTATTTATTTATCTTTCTGGATACAAAACTGAAAGGTATATTGATGACATGGTGCCAGAATAGGAAGCAGAAAATTTGGTCCACAGCTTGCTATGTGATCTCAGACTCTCAACTTTTCCTCTGCACAATTATAATACAATGTGATCATCAAAAGACTCCTACTACTGCACCCATTTATTTGTCAGAAAACAATGTAGATGGTTATTTTAGAATCTTCTCAGTTCAGTGAGTTTAATTTCAGTAAATTATCTGATGAAGAACCTTTGGGCTATTTAACAGTATTAAAATACTGCAGATAACACAAAATATTGAATGTCCTGTAAATGTAGTCTGTCTTTATAGAATAAATGGCAGATCTAATATTGCCAAAACAATGTATTGTACTATGCCTATTACGTTGTCTAGGAGCTGAAACAATGTATTGCATGATTTTATGGCTTGAAGCTTTACAGGATAAAAAGTTCCCTCATCTCTTGGTTAAAAGGTAATTCAGCTTGAGACTAGAAAGAGGAGATTTCTTGTATATATTAATGATCAGTGGGAAGTAGAATGGCAAAATATGCTTAAGCTGCAGAAACTTTCAACCTGGAATTCTTGTGATGATCTTCTCAGAGCAATCATAACTTTTAAGGGACGCAGAATTTGCTGATAATGAGAAAACCAGATTTAAAACCCAATGTGCTGCTACTTTCTGTGCAGCTGGTGCTGCTTTCATTACATGAGAGAATTCTATGAAATTGAAATAATTTGTGTATGAGAAATTCCATAAAGGTAATTTACTGACTGTAACTGGAGAAGAAATAATTCAAAGAAGAATGGAATTTTGTAAACCTTCCTCTATAATTATTTTTAAAAGTTTTTAATTTAAGCAGATTAATGCTTACCATTCAATAATTTGATGTGACCTGAAGTGAATGGCTTTTATTTCCTCCTTTTCAATGGAATGTTTGAGCGAAAAACCACTTAGTTCTTTTGCTGTGAGGTAGTTTGGGGACATTTCATCCCAATTATTTTGAGAAATGGCATCAAGACAGATTTTGTGTGTGGAGTAGAGACTGGTAGGTTTCAAAATAACCCCTCACTTGAATCAGGTTACTGTGGCACAAGTAGGTTTGTTGAAAAGATGTTAAAATGAACCACAGCATAATTCCATAGAAGAGTTCTTTTCCTATTTGTGCTACCCACTCTTTCCATGAACCAAATTTTTGAAATTCTGGCTTTTTTTCCCATTTCCTGCCTGTAAATATTAAAAATAAGATATGTATCTTCCCTGCAATCCTAGTGTTGCAGTTAAATAACAATAAATAGCAGGAAAGTCAGAGAGATACTCCTGTTTTGCTTTACTGATTTTGGTGAAGGGTGAATTTCAAAGACCAACTAAAGCAGTCATCAGGAAATTGTTATACTTTCTCTCTTTCCCTCAAAACAAAAAACATTAAGGCAATCAAAAAGTAATGCATCAGAAAGATACATATAGAGAAAGCTTTCATAACTAGTGAATAATAGAATTAATGTGTCCACTGCCTTGGGTTTTGGAGGGCTGTTTAGTCTCTGATTTCTAACAGAGATGTACTTTCACAAGGAGGGCTTTTCTGCAGAGTGGCACTAATGGGATCTCCCTCTTTTATCTTGCTATATGTAATGTCTGATATCCTTCCAGCCTTTATCTCTTTCAAGTCTGCCTGACTTTGCCCTGGGTGTTGAAACAGTGTCAGGGAAAAAAGATGAGTATGTACATAGAGATGTGTGCACAGAGTGCAATCCACAGCCTGGTTTTTCGAGACCCAGAACAGCAAAAACATTTCTTTCATCCTTTTATTTATTTTTGCATTTATGGGTCTTTAATGAAATATGCTGAAAAAAGGCTTTAAAGTTAAAAAACCAAAACAAAACAGGAAAGTTAAATGGACATTTCTGTTGGAGTTTCGGGTGTGGTTTAATTATGCTTTCAAAAATCTAGCCTAGTCTTGATCAATACGTGGCCTCCAGCTCGTATTTTTTCATTTATGGAACACATTCTCAAGTGAAAATTCATGTAGTTTTGAGCTCAGCAGCCAGTCCCTTTCTCATATCATAGATCATATTCTATAAAGCCAACTACCAAAGTGTCATGTGCAGGAAAACCGAATAATTTGCTATAGGAGTCTGTAGAGAAAGGTGGAAGAGAGAGTTCTGCATTGGCAGGAGGAAATAAAGGGTGTAAAAGCATTTATTTATAATTCACTGTGGATAAACTGAAGTGTTTGACACTCTATCCAGAAATTTGATTGGCAGCTGTGATCTAGAATATTCAATAACTGTTGTAAGTATGCACAGAGGAACACAGAGGCATTCATACATTTGCTCACACACACACACACTTGAAGTACTGTGTAGTAAATGTTAGACCTTTAGGATTTTATTTTCTCATTTACATCTATATAGCTCATGTTGGAATAAATTTTCTCTCTTTTTAGTATCCTATGTGGATACAGAGGCCAGACCAAATACTGTTTAAATTCTATTGAAGTCAGTGGAGTTATGGCACATAGCAATTTGATTTATTTATTTTGTTTATTCAATCCAACTTCCATGTAAGGAATGACTAATAGGGTGTGAAGTTGAAATTATTTTACCTACACGGCTAAATGTTAAAATATTTTTTTTTTATTTATTTTTTTTTTCATTTTTTTTTTCATTTTGCATGTCACAAAACACAGGAAAACACCTAACCTATTTTGACTTATTCAGCCAACAACTTTAGTTATATCTTAACTTTATTTATTAATTAAAGTGCATCCAAACTGTGGTTGTAGACATATACATAACATTAATGATGCACTCACTTGTGCTATTGAACAGATGATAATTTCTGAACCCAGGACATGAGGAAAAAGTGCTTTAATAGTGAACTAAATGCTTTGAAAATTAGATGCATTCAACATAAATTATGACAGCAGAATTCAAACTTTTAAAATCAGATCAGTGTAAATCCAGCATTTTAAAAAAAATTATTTGTTTCAAACCTCATTTTCCAATTCAGTGTGCCAAGGAATTATGTCAAAAAGAGGTGCCATTTAGTACAAATAAAAACTTTTATAAGCAAGGAAAGACTTCAAAGCGACTACTTAATAGTCTGGAAGTAAATCATGTCTAGAGACATATTTAATTTACTAGCATGTGTAATGAAACCAGATAAAAACCTGAAAATTAATACATCTGAATCTGGGTTGTGTGACTGATTTGCATAGGAGTTGATTTTATCATTTGCTTACTATATCTAATAAGAGCACAAGTTTATATCGTCTTAATTGGTTTAGGTTATTGGTTCTTAAATATACACTGTGTAAGTGTTCCTTGATATCAAACCCCACGGTTGACTGGAACATAATTTGCTCTTCATCTTCCATTTCAGTGACTTTGTTAATTCTATTCTATCATTCCTTTCAATAAATGACTAAATGACACTAAATGAGTATTCAAAGTAATTTGCCTTGAATCCCCTGCTTTGTGACTTGTATCACATTTTGCATTGATTGGCAGCATGGGAGAAACAACTGTTGGAAAGTGCTCCCTTCAATTCTGAATTGCCTCACTAAGGAGCAGATACGTTAATTAATTTTCTTCTTGTTTCCTTCTGTCTTATCCTATTTTTAGCCAATTCGTGTTTTAATGCTTAAAATGTCTGTCTTCCTCAAGTTTCCAGAACAACTGCAGTTTTATAGAGCAAGAAAATACAAAATTCATTAGTGTCTTATCAGAAAATGGGCCACCACTGGCTAACATCATGCAACTTCCCTTGGTGGTTTGAATTAACTTTTTTCCTCAAATTGTGTGTTTAGTCCCTAATGGAAATTTTTTACCAGGAAATCCAGCAAATGAATGCATGAAAATATGTGAGACATGGGATTTCCCATATAAGGACATTAAACTCACAACTAGCTCACTGAATGATCAAGGTCTACATATTAAGAGAGAAGAGGGAGATTTAAGGAAACATTACTGGATGTGCTTGCTGCAGGAATTTAACAACTGGGAATTCATATTTCATGGGATCAGGCTCTGTCATCAAGATGAGGATTCTCTGTTTTCCTTATCAGAAAAAAAAGAAAAAAAAAAGAGAGGAAAAAACTGACTGGCAGACAGAATGTGAAGACATGATGGTAACACAAGGCCATTAAAATGTGAAAGCCAAGCAAAACAATATGATACACCTTTTTTTTTTTTTTTTTTTTTCTTTTTGAGATTTCTCTAGTTTCTCTGAAGTCAATGTATATTTTTGAAGCTAATGCCTGTCAGTGCTTGAAATGACAGCCAATTGCTCTGTTGCAGTGTACCATTACTACCATAAAAATGTAGTGAAAAGTAAAATATGAATGAAAAAATGGAATATCAGAATTATAGTATGTGAAAAGGTGTTCAGTTATTGTTTATGCAGACACATATATATATGAGATCAGAACAGATATTTGGAAAGGGGATCCTTTCAGTGATTAATTACATTGTAAAATGGTAAGTCTTGAAGAAATGAACAATGGTAGTCTGGTCTTAAAAGTCACAAAAAGGAATTGTCTGACGTGAGTTTATTAAAATAATCTGAGATAGATTTCAAATTAGTAAATTGCCCTGAAAGCTGTAGAAACATGAATAAATGCCTGATATTTTAAGGAGTTCATTAAAGTTAATTTAGATTCAAGTACAGCAATGGTAATAAAGGAATGGAGAGGTGATAGAGGGATTGCTTGTTCTAATCTCAGCTGATCAGGGCAGAATTCACATGTAGATCTTCCCACCAATTAGGCCACTAGTGGGAGAATAAATGAAAGACTACACTTCTATCACATTACGATCCTGTAATACTATCAAATAGTGTTGACTTGTCGTAACACTCTCATAACAATGGGCAGAAGTCCCTGAAATTTCAATCATGTACTAAAAGATGTACAGCTAATAAGAGCTGGTGATGGAAAATATTTCAATGATGGAAAATATTTTAAGATGAAAGTTCTGCCCCTGTAGCCCAGGCATATCAGATGATTTTATTGCTTATTAATGATGGTTTTGAAGCTTTCATAACTATGAAAAATATATATGGGTGAGTTTCACACTGTACAAGCCAGATGTAGCTTTAAAAAACAGATCTGTGCCAACAGATGTTGAAGGGAGAATAAGACATAACCAATCTTGAAGAATTTTAAATGGAGTTTTGTGGGAACTGAAAGTCCTTAGTCTCACTTAGGACTGTAAAGAAATCATTTTTGCACCAAACTAATTGCTAGATTAAACAAATTCTTCTACTTCTCTGAATTCAGTGGTGTTCCCCAGTACACTGAAACTTCATCAGTTTTGCTCAAAAACAAGCAGGGAAAATACAGCACCTCATTAAGACTTCTACTGTTTGAAATAAGCAAATGAGTTATGATGTAATCTCCTTTTACCTAATGATCTTCAATGGTGAAAGACATACATAGTGATTATTTTGAGTACTTGGTGCTGCAAATGTAAATTAGTGATTTGTGCAGTCGTTAAGAATTATATACCTGAATCTATTAATTGAGTAGTTTTTAGAAAATGCTTGGAAATAAAAAAAAGTTAAGCTATGAATAATACCTTCAAAGATGTTTCAGTGGAATAATATTTACTGCTTATCACAATACTTAGTACATATATATATTAAAATTATGTATGAACTAAAATTGATAGTTCTATTTTTGTATAATGATAGAAGACAATCTGATTTCAATGTTGAACACTAACATTTGTTTTATATTTTGTCTTGTGAGTGTGTGATTTTTAATACTTACAGTGTGATTGAGAAAATATAAACATTGCAGAGCAATAAAGGATTAATAAATGTAGCCTGATAATCATCAAGAATAAAATTTTGACTTCAAAAATTGGATTGTGGAACATAGAAAGCTTGTTCCAGATAGGAACACTCCTAAATCTCCTCTCTTATCACCTTATAAATCACATGCAGTTTTTAATAATTGCTGTACTGTCTATGATTTGTCTAAAACTAATGTAAAAACCAAAGTAATCTGTTTAATTAAGTAACACAACTTGAAGTGTTAGAAGACAGTATCTACTACTCCAATTACTTGCTACAGTGGTGAATGGAAACTGCATTTGCATTTACAGCTATAAAATTTACAAATAAACTGCATGTTAACATGGTAGATACTACTTCATTAACATTTTTTTCTTTCAGAGTGGAAGGTTAGTCATGATCCACCATGAATATTCATAGGTCCTTCTCTGTTCTCTGGATGGCAGGAGTATTTTCATTGCAAAAAAGGATCAACATAGAACATGCTACCTAAGATCAAATATCCTTACATATTCACATAATATAGAATACTAAATGACTTGCTGTAGGAGAAAAAGACTGAAATTTTATTTTTAAAAAGTAACGACAGTGTCGTTTAAAGTACAGAGAAATTAGTTCTATATGGACTATCAAGTGCATTAGTCATCTTGTGTTCTATTTAGGGGCTCAGTGGATAGGTGGTCAGGTAGGGCCCTGACAGTCTCTGTCAGGATGAGAGGAACAGAGAAATTTGCAGCATCTTCTGTCCAGTTGCAGACCCCAGGCTGTTAAGAACACCCAGATACACCTCTGATATTGATAATCTATATACTCCCAATATCAATTGACTGAACCTCACGTGTGGCTAGAACAGAAGAGTAAAGGCACTGTGCTAATATATATGTAAGAAGGTACACACTGGGTGAGGCTGAAGTCTGTTTTGTACTTTAAGGCTAAATAGTTCTTCTCAGAGGCTTTTAAAAAATATGACAGCATCTGGTATAAACTTAAAGGGACTAACAGTTTGTCAGCACAGCTACAGATACAGTTTTACCATATCTCTCAAATTCTTTCCTCTGTGGTTGATTATTTTTACTTGTGACTGCATTATTCAAGGCCAGGTTGGATGGGGCTCTGAGCAACCTGGTCTAGTGAAAGAAGTTCTCTGTCCAATGCAGGGGGGGTTGGATGATCTTTGATGTCCATTCCAACCCAAGTCATTCTATGATTCTCTGACTCTATGAAGATGAATGTTATCTCATGACTTGCAGTTGTGATATGCTGTTCCTAGAGTAGGAAATATGCTATGGAAAAAACTCTGAAATGGAAGTCACCTGTTGTGAAAGAACAGATATCCATAAACTGTTAACCTCCAAAACAGGACAGTCATTTCCGTTCTGTGTATTAGAAATGCTCCCTGACACAATTCCCAAAACATGGGTAAGAGTTGTTGGGAGAGACAAAAGAAGAGCATGGAGCATTCTCTCAAGTTAACAGCAGAGATATTTGATGTTCCAGTGCCTGGGAATATTTGGGACCCAGAGGGAAGAGGGGTCCAAGAAAATTAGTTGGCATTCAAAGATAGCTTACTACAACGTCAGGAACTGTTCATCCTAGTGAGCAGGAAGTCATGTGAAAGTGTCAGAAGGCCTGAATAGGTGAACAAGTTGCTCCTGGCAAAACAAACAAAAAAATTAAAGTATTCAGAAGGCAGAAGTAGAGACATATCCCGAGAAGAATTTGGAGACACTGTCTGAGCCTACAAAGGTGCGGTTAGAAAAGTCAAAGCTCACTTGGAATGGAATCTTGAGAGGTATGTCAAGGCGATCAGGAAGGACTTCCTCAAGTCCATAAGAAGGAAACGGAAGACTGAGGAAAACGTGTGCCCACTGTTTAATTACACAGTGGCACAGGGCATGAAAAAAGGTGAAGTGCTGAATGCATTCTTCACTTAAGTCTTTACCAGTAAGACCAACCTTAAGGAATACCAGGCTATGGAGACCACATGGGAATGCCTGGGAAAAGAAAAAATTACCCTTGGTGGTAGAGTATCAGATAAGAAGATACTTAAGCAAACTGGTCATACATTAGTCCATGGATTTTGGTGGGATACACCCACAAGTGTAGTAGCTGGCAGATGTTATTGTGAGACCATTCTTAATTATCTTCAAATGATCTGGTGGTTGGGAGAGAAATGTGAGGAATGGAGGGGAAAAAAAGTCACTTTTATCTTTAAGAAAGGTAACAAGGACACAAGCTGATCAGCCTCACTTTGGTCCCTGGGAATGTGGGAATGACCAGCTAATCCTGGAGAAATTTCCAGAGACATAAAGGACAAGAAAGTGATTTGGAACAGTTAGCATGGATTCACAAAGGGGAACTCATGCTTAATGAACCCAGGCACTGTCTACAGTGAAGTGACTGACTTGGTGGATGAGGAAAGAACAGTGGATATTGCCTACCTGATATGTCATAGGGTCATGCTGCCATCCAGAGGGACCTTGGCAGGCTGGAGGAGTCAGTTTCCAGAAGCTTCTCACAGCTCAGCTGAGGGAAGCTCAAAGTTATGCATCTGGACAGGAGCAACCCAAAACATCAGTACAGGCTGGAAGCCACCATGGTGATGCATTGCTGGAAAGAAGCTGTGGGGTTCCTGGTGGACACCAAAATGAAAACAAGCCAGCAATGTATTCGAGTTCCATATGAGAAATAAAAGCTGATAACCATCTCTTCCTATTTTCAAACTTCTATGAAAATGTGTTTTCCAAAATAATGAATTTCAAATGAAAATAATGAGGTTTTGTCTCCTATTTCAAGACCATGTATTTTCTCTTTATTTCAGTTACTTTGCAAACTGTTTCTAATTTTGTCTTCTTAGTTCTAAATTGAGTTTTTCAGCTACTTTATACTCTCAATAAAGTATTCATCAGCATCTGAATGTTACTAATATGCACAAAACCTGTTAGTCTTACAGCCATTTAATAAAAATCATTATAGATCTTGATTTCTGTGGCATTTTAGTTTTTATTTTTATAAGGAAAAACCATCTTCAATACTCTTTATGACTCTAAATGTTTTTCCAGTCATATAACTAAAACTCCAAGGTCTGCCATGATAAATGAGTGTGCTATGGGTCATTAGCAAAATGTGAATTAATGCAAAGTACACAATTATCTGCACATTTTATCCTTTCTCCATATGGTTAATTAAATATTTGAAAGCACAATATGACAAAAGTATGACAATATTATTACTTAATGGCATTGACTATGGAAGGGGTCTAATTGTTCTATTTCTCCCTTTCATCATTGATTAAAATAATTTATTTCAATAAAAGTTGGCATCAGTCAGCATTTCAGTATTTCCTTTTAGCTGAAAATTAGATAATCTTTCCTTAAAAGGAATGGAAATTATAATTTGCTGAACAAATTGGAATGTCACATTAAAAATAAAGCCTTACAATATGTAACTTGTTTACAGTTAAAATGACACATCCCATATGTTTATGTAACACTTGTTATTCCCAGGTATGTTCTAAAAATCCACATTACAATTTCTTCACTATTTATTCAAAAAAACACTTATAAATCAACAATATTATTTTGCAGTTTTTTCAAGAACACTTCCATTATAGCTGTTTATTACTTGTGATGTATAAAGAACTATTTTAAAAATTCATTCAAACTTTACAAATGAGGATTATTTATTTATATTTCACTTGTAGTAGTCTTTATTTGGTTAGGTTATTTGGTTAGAGTAAGAACCAGCAGACTGTGGTAACCTATTTCTCCAAAGACCTCAATCTCTAAAATGCAGATAGACTCTGTGGCATCATATCAAGGCTCCTCACAGGCTCTTCCTGCATGTGATATATAGGTTGCAGACCCATATTTTTTAGAATGCATCATTATCCTTAAAATGAGACAAGCTCTGGGGCTGCAGAATTACCTCAAATGCTAGGCAAAAAGTCTCTTCTAAACGGTGATGAATTCCATGACACTGATTATGTATGTTGACTAAACTGACAGGACCAGGAAGACACAGGGATTGTACAGTCTCTATGAAGTCTGGGTGGAAGACTAGGGAGAAAAAAAAATGATCAGACTTGGGGAGGGAGATAAAATTTAGAAATCAGAATGTACTAAACCATATCAGTAATCTGTGTGTGTTCCATCCTTTGGCAATATTTCATTTGGGAGCTCAGAAACTTCCTCAGTGATTAACACCTTGCAAAGTTGCACAGCTGAACCATTGCCATTTCTGAAGACTTGTTATGTGACTTACCAGTACTATAAAGTCAGAAGCCATCTGAAACTAAAAGTTTTTTAAAATATTGGTTGAAAGGATCATCCAGGATGCAATAGCTTACTCAAAACTTATTATTCCTCACAAAAAATTGCATTGCTACTGAAATATATTGAGTTGCATCATTTTGAACATCTCCTGCAGTGTCTCTCTGACAGGGTCATTATTACGGGAGAGTATAAGTATTTTTAGGCATGAGTAGGAGAGAGACTCAATATTAAAGCTGAAAAAAATAGAGTTTTGAAGAAAGAAATAAAACATAAACTCCATCTAAAAGTGATATATACTGGTGTATCTCTCTTATTTATAGTCCACATTTCCCTCCATCATTATCCATAAATAAAGAGAAAACAATGGGGAAATACAGGACACCAGAACCGCTAAAATATTAAGGACAGAAACAACAACTAGAGATTTAATTTTTGAAGAAATATTCACGGCCTTACGGAGATACTACTGATCTTAAGTTACAGAAGTGAGGATACTAGTGACCGCCATAATAGACCCTAAGAAGCTGTTTTTAAAATGTACATATTCTTTAACTCTTAATGACAATTTGGCAGTAACTGAGCCCTACTTATACACAAGAAATGTAACCTGTTCAGGGCAGCACAAACCTTTCCTTCTGTGTAGAATTTATTTCTGTCTAGGTTCTTCCAAAGAGCAAGAAACACTATTAAAAACTCATCCAGGTTTTGAATAGACACGGCAGAGATAGGAAACCATGGGACTTGGTTGTGCTTCTAAAACTGAGGACACTAAACCGTATTGGAAAAATTTTGTTCTCACTTCTGTCTCCTTATCATAGGATAAAACCTCACTGCCCAGCCAGGGGATCTGGAATGACTTGCAGTATGTAGTGCACAACCTTTACTTCTTATATCCTTAAAAATATCCTGTCCACTTCTAACACCTGAGAATCCTTGAGGATTTAGGATAAAATCCGAAGTATAAAAATGCAGATGTCAAGGTGTGCAGAGTAGGACTTGTGACCATTCAAGTTTTAATATGCCCAAAAATGGATATAAAAGTTTTACTTTTTTTCCTTTTTCTTTCAAATGCTCTTGAGATTGAGAAATACCTGATTACAGAAAATGATGTGTCAATTCTGAGATCAAGCTTACCTGTTCAGTCAACTGGGAAAAAAGAACTGAAATAAAGATAAACATGGTATGCATGAAGAGTACAATAAAGATACAATATTCTCTTCAGTTAGGATAACATGATAATAACTTGTTGGCATTAAAATTTAATTTGTGCTGATCTAACTTGAATAATTAATGCTAATCTCATATTAAAATGCAGAAGGAGTATACTTCTTATTTTCTAGCCTGAATATATTAGGAGCTTAGCTGTCAAATGACTTGACAGAGAGCCAAGAACTTGCAGAGATACTATTACCTGAGATCACACTTGAAAGGGGAAAATTGCTGTTATTGGAGCAAAGTTCCAAATAATTACAGCCTATGAAACAGAAGGTCAAGCCAAAGTGTTCCCTCACTGAAGAAACTCTTGATACTACAAGAAAGAAAGTCACTGTTTGTGAACCCTTCTGACTACTGATTGTAAAAGCTAAAGCTCATTGGGGACCAACTGGCCCATTTCAAAGGAAAATATGCAGTGAGGTACATTTAGGTATTTCTTTAAAACTAATCTTCTCCCATTTGTCCTTTTCAGCACAGATGAAGTAGTAACTGAAGCTGAAGAAAGGGAACTTTTGAAAATAAATTTATATTCTGATAAAGGTAGCATTCACATTAATCATCTCCAGTGTAGTAGTAATGTATGGCTACTCAATGTTAGTAGCAGCATTTGGTAGAATTAACTCAGTTTTCATGAGTACCACAAACATCATATTTCTGTCTGGAAGACTTTCAAAAGTAAATTTTAGATTCTTTACCTTTCTTTCATTTAAACTTTGGATATCAGTAAGAAATAAGGATACAATTTGAGTGTGAATACTCTTAGATGAAGCTACTCAGAGTTAAACAGAAGAAAGTTTGGCACTAAAAGGGCAGTCAGGTGCTAATGTCTGTCACACGCAAATAAACTCTTCCTCTCTGGCTTTTTTCTTTGTGTCTACAGTACGGACATCAGAAAAAGTAAACATTTGCTGCTTCCTCTGATTTATATTTGGTAGATTTTCTTTTAACCTTATTCAGAAATTCATTTAATCCAAATATTTCACTACACAGAAGAGACAAAAGCTATTTTAACAATTAAAAAAATAAATCTATTAAAGATGTCATGTAAGTTCTTGTTTCCTGTATATGTATACACACATACACATCCATATGCAACCATGCATGGAGAAAATGGAAATCAGTGAACTATACTTCTGTTCTTGAAAAATAATTCTTCAAAACTTTAAGAGAAAATTACTCACAGCAGTTTGTTGTGAATACAAGAGGACAAAGAAATTACTGCAGAAAGCAATCTTAAATGCCATTGGTACCTCAAAACAGATCTTCCAAAATAAACAAGTAAGGATATCACAGTTCCACAAAACCTTTGGACAGTTGAAGGGCTGAAATAATAGAGACATTTGTATGAAAATCCACAGATAACAGACAAAGAAACTAACCTAGAATAAAAAAAAAAACAAACCACAAAAAAACCAAAACACCAACAAACAAACAAACAAACAAACAAACAAACAAACAAACAAACAAACAAAAAAACCCAGAGATGAAACAAGTAGTAGTCAAAATATGTGTTGTACTGGTATTGTTTAAATATTTTACTTCAAGTGGCCAAACCTACACAATCCAGTTTAAAGTAGGAATTACCTAGGCTGCTTTCCAGAGCTGGATTTTACAGGTCAGACAATCAGATATTTTCAATCATTCAAAACTTTGATAAACATCTTTTAAGAAACAAGAAATGGAGGCAGAGGCTTTGGACAGAAAAATTAGCAAGGCTGTTATCAGAAAAAAGATTAGTTAACCTGTGCAATCCAAAATGTTGAGAATATCACTAAGATGGCAGTTTATTGTTTTCTCAACAAGTGCTCATAAGCCTTATACACTGGTGCTAAAGAATGTAGCTGGTCTAGGTTAATTGTAATACAACTAAGCAGGACAAAGAAACTGAGAGTTCAAAAGGCCTCCAAAAGCCCAGTTTTAAATTCACAAGCAACAGTAATTTTGAAACCTTATCACTGAGTAGTTTTCAAACTCTAACCTATTAGATTAGCTGGATTCTTTATAATGAAAAACAAAACAAAACAAAACAACCTAAATATAACTTCTTTTTTTCTGAAGAGTTATTTTCCTTATTTTTGTTATCTCGTATCCACCTATAGAGACCTGTTTAAAAATGATACCAAGACTTAATCCATTAAAAAAGAGCACTGGGGGATTTCTACATGCTTCTTTTGATGGAGTGTTTTACCAGAAAAGATTCTGATGCACTAATTAATGAATCTATATCTGACTGTTGACAACAGAGGTCCAGATAAATTGGGTTTTTTATTATAATTTGGGAAGAGTGATACAAAGTTTGGCTTAACCTGAATTTATTTGTAGCTGTGTAGCCTAACAGTAAGAGAATATCATGCTGAGAGTGCAGGCAATTAATCTGTAAAATTTCATTGATATCTGCACAAACAAATCTATCTCCACAGTGTTAGGGGATTAAAAAAAGAGCCCTTAAAAAAGTGTTATGGTGGTTATATATAGAGTCCTGGGTATATTTATACCTCTTCCTTAATACAGAAGTGTAAGAGGAGACATACAACTATTTCTTTATTATAATTATACAACAGAAACAAAAAACCCCGTTTTTCTAAGAATGACTTGTGGTCAATTTACTGGATTGGCTTTGTTACAAGGGCATCTGTCACTTAACACTCCATCTGAAATGACTGATACTACTCTATAAGCACAAAATAAGATGCCATGAACATAATTTCCACTTCTCATTTAAATTTCAGTTCATGTTTTATATAAATTTTCATATTTTATATAATATTATTAAATGCAAAGTTACAAAGACAATTCTAGTATTACTTATGCTTCTCCATCACAGAAAACCTTCATAGAAACAGCTGTTGATCAGATGTTAACTTTTCCTTGAAATGAATTTTAATATAGTTTCTATTAAATAAGAAACCTTTTGAAGTTCAACTTCCTCTGAACTTCACAATGGCAAAGATATAATCTAATAAACAAATATTTACTTTTGGGCAAAAATTTCCAAAACAAACCAATAAAAAACATATAGAAGTTATAATAATTACTTCTTTTTTGCTATATAATGGAAGAAAATAAATCTGATGACTACTCCATGGTGTTAATAGATATTTAAATTTTCATTCTTGCTACACTACAAAAATACCAGTTAAACATGTGTGGTAATAATGTGAGCATAAGTCCTTTTAGAGAAGTAGGTGAGGTCACTCTTGGTGTTCTCATGTGTGGACCAGTACTATTGAATCAGAGACTAACAGACAAAATTCCTTGAGGTATATTATTATTTAAATATCAGGCTATAAGTAATACTACTCACTGGACACACTACCTATTAATGAGGCTAGAGAAGAGGTGAAATGCAGCCAGCGTGAATAAATAGTTAGTTTAAACATGGTAGAAGAAAGAAGAGGTTCTCTGAAAAAAATAAATCTGTCTCTGAATGTAGGCAAGAGATACAATTGTAAATTCCTGAATATGAACAGCAAAAGAAATGAGATAATCTAAAAGGGCCAATTAAATAGCAAAATTAGTCAAAACTAATAATAATTCTCTGTTCAAACACACTTGGCATAGAAAACCTGACAAGGAGTCTTTTATCAGTGCTTAAAAGCAGCATTGTAATAAACTAAACCAATTCTTCAGTTCTAGCTGCAAATGTGCTATGTTTGCATTTAGGTTTTCCCCCATGATTTCTCCATCCTGCAGTTTATTTTTAGGTTGAAAGCTTTCAAGGGTCTCCTCAAAGGAAATATTAGACAGAGTTCCGAGTGTGTCTCTAGAGGAGAAAAGATTTGCCTCTCAGACAAAATGGAAAGGCTTTACAAAGACAATTTTTGTAAAAAAGATTTCCTGCCAGACAAGTGAGCCTTCAGTCTGGCAGGAAACATTTAGGTTTGTTTTTCTCATCTGCTCACAGAACATGACAGTTATAGAACAAAGTCTAATGATCCTGACTCTCCTTCTATCTTGTCAGGTCCTTCCATACTATCAGGATCTTAGAAACAACTGACCATCAGTATGTTTGTCAGTTTTCATCATGCCCTCCTAAAAGGTAATATCAAGGGCTTTGTCATCTTACTGCTAACTCTCATCAGACCCTTGTGACTGATTGAGGAGCAGCATCCAGCAGAGGATTACAGCAAACACCTATGGGAGTTTTGTTAACCTCAGTCAGCAGTGAGGACATTTTTCACACTTCATAGCAATCTGTGGCAGTGTAAACTGGAGCTCCTGGGAGCAGACTTTTAATTGTGGAAGTCAAATGTAATATGGCGGTTTTTCAATAAACCACAGAAAATGATTTAAGTTCTGTAGGGCAAAACAGAACCAAAAAATAGCCAAGAGACACAAACAAACAAACAAATCCCCACAACACCTCCATACCAAGTTTAGTTTCCTCCTATAATGGAACAAAAACCAAACCAACCAACCAGACAATAAGCCAACCACAAACCATTCAGGGAAATAAAATTTACTAAAATATACTTTACAATAAGAAAGGCAACACAACTGCTGTGCTGTCTAACCTGTTCAACCTACTGGTAGGTACTTTGAAATAAACTCCAAACTTCCTTAATTCAGTCTGATTGATTCCAGTCTGGAAGAGTTCTGACAGTTTTCTGTCACTGTCAAAACCATAAATAACGATTTGTACTGTAGGCATTTGGACTGATTGATTCAAGTTCTTCTTGAGTAAAAGTACATTTCATACTGAATATTAAGAAGGTCATTTGAAGAACGAACCCAACATTGTTTGCTAACTTCTTGGGGAAAGTAACATTTCTGCTTTTAAATAAGTCTCCCCTCCAAAACCACACCATCATAAAAAAATGTTTTCAGATTGTGAAGACTTTTTATCAAACATTACAAAATGCTATTAAAAATATCCTTTAAAAGAGACAGTATTAAAAGCACTGATATTTTTGTAAACAGAACAAAAAACACAGGCAAAATTATAGAGTGATGGAAAGAAAAACACCTGTTCAGTCACCTTATTCTTCCCTTGCTGGTAAAAGACTGCTCCCTAAGGTGCATATCTAGTACTTATTAGCCTTTTTAAAAGCATCAAGCATGTAGCTCCATTCTGTTCCCACGGGAGATTATTCAGTGATTTCATAGATCTCACTGTCAGGAAGATTATCAGTGTACTATTTAACCTTAATTTTTCTTATCCTAATTTAGTGTCATTACTCTCAGTTAACCCATCATAACATGTTTTGAGATGTAATATGAACAAATAGATGCTTAACAACAAGATAAACACCCCATCAACTTTTCATAGGGAGGCTTATATTTAGATTCTCTTTAAATGTTGCGAGTCTAGCCTGACGTCTCAGCTGAGGCAATAAAAATAGGTACAAGAAAAAGATGTTAATGTCAAACTATGCACTTTCATAGATAGCTACCATCTAACAATTACTGCAGGAGGTCTGGTTTTGTGCTTCTTCCTTTTATACATTTGGTTATCCCTGGACAACACAGTTTATGATCATTTCTCTAAATCAGATTTTACTAGAAAATTAACTCCATTCCACAATAACAGATGTAAAAAAACCCAATTAGCCTCAAGATGAACAAAACAATGCAGAGAAAAAAATGTCAGAATACTCCCTTAGCAAAGAGAACAGCAGACTTTTTTTCTTTACTGGTATTTTGGTTTAGACTTGAATTCAGAATGCTGAAAAGCTAAATTTTATGGTTGTCATAGTTCATGTTTTTTTTTTTTTTTTTTTTTTTTTTGTTTCCCAACAACAACAAAAAATTAAATCCACAGTGATATAATGTTACAAGAAAGCTTAAACTAATGCTGTTGATAAGTTTCCCTACTAAGAGATAGCTCATACCTTTGTAGTTTGAAGGCATACTAATTAATAGCCAAAGCTCAGTGATCTATGACACAAAGAGAGAGAGATGAACTGAACTTGCCCTAGGTGTCATCATTATGAATGCTAAATCAGCACAGATCAACTTTATAGTGAACTAAAAATGTAGGTAAAATTCAAGGATTTTCCAGTCAAATTCAAGAAGCACAAGTTATGGCACTTCACCCACACTCTTCCCCCAAAAGATTATTGTAGTATACTTCTTTCTCTACCAGTTACATCTGTGAAAACTTTTCAGTTAGTGTTTCACACATTCTATTACAAATCAGATGTTCAGCTACCTTTTTGTCTTGCCTTTCCTAAAGTGTCCCTCATGTGTACCCAAAGCACAAGTTCATTCATCTGAACAGCTGTGCTACACTCACATGTGTTCATGTTCTACTTTCTCAGTCTCTGGTTTGCTCAGTTTTTCTAGCCACACCCCAGACATCAGAGTGTATATAAGAACAACATAAGGATGGGAGCAATAGATATTGCTGCTTTACAAGACCAGGCTTCTCTCCCATCACAAGACTCCCTTAGTTATCAGATATGTAAGCTTAATATCAGCCATGAAACTGCTTAAATCCAAGGAGGTTGTTTAAGGGTAGCAATTCAGTACTAAGTCTTAGCAGATTTCACAGTATATTTATATGAAAACTTCCTCCAATGTTTATTCTGTTAACAAAGAAACATTCTCAGAAGAAATGTTTGCAGTCCACCTTGCAGTATTCAAAGCTCTGCATTTTTAAGTAACTCTGATTTTACTGCTTAATTTGTAGCTTTTTGGAAAATATATCTAAACAGAGGGATGCAATTTTCACAGACTTGAAAAACTCCACAGTTATTGAAGGCACTTAACCAAAATTCCTCTGAAGAAATGGTCAGGAAGCAGTGTGAAAAATTTCAGTCCAGAAGGAAAACTATTGGGAAGTTATCACTGTCAGAAAACTGGGTTTTCTTATTAAATATATTTTCTAAGCCTAATGATAACATTTCCTTCTAAGTGACAGCTATAATAATGATTTGCTGCAAGCTAATATGACAGTTTTGAATAACTTTTCCATTCTAAGCATTGGACACTGGCAGAAAAGATAGTGTAATTAAGAGGAAAAGAAAGAGAGGGTGACGCCAATTTATGACTTCACCTTTTACAACCCAATTCATCCAACAGACTTAGAACCAATAGATGAAAAATCTTTTACAAATTCACAGAGTGAACAGATGGCACAGCAGTATTGAAAAGGACACTGTATATACACCTAATGAACTGGGGTTCTGGTCTAGTTAAGGAGCTGCCAACATTTGTATTACAAACCTTGGTTTTCAAGGGTTTGTAAATTGTCTCTTTCAGACAACATATGGAGAGATTGGCTTACAAGCTACATGCCTAGGTGCCATGTTAAAAAAAAATTAGAAAGGCATATTTATTACTTAATCTACTTCATATTGTTTACACTCGTATAACAATATTGTAAATGCTAGTTGTGACCTAAATTGCTGAGGGAATGCCTTTACTTACCAGTGGGATTTGAATGGGCTGGTGAGCTCATGAGCAGCTGTGCTGGCTGTGCATGGAAGAGCGTGGCTGTCTCTAATCTCCTCCTTTGCAGAGAAGGCTTTAAAAACCACTGGTGAGACCTGCCTGAGCACCCAGACACTCCATGCCTGGGATGTTACTGCCTTGTCAGGCATTTTCAGGCTCTCTATGAAGTAATTCCAAGGCACAAAATTGATCAAGATGCCAAACATAAAAGATGAGCAATTTGAAGTAGCACTACGGCTAAAGTAAAATAATATTTGTGTTAAATGCCGCATTTGGACTTAAAGAGATTTCAAGCTGTGCTAAAACAATTTTTTTTTAAACTGAGAGTCTCCAACAGTGGCTTCCATAGGTACAGTCAGGCAGATGTGGATGTGCATTGCATGAAAATCCTGCTTACACAAGGTATCATTTTTGGCCATAAAAGAAAAATAGAAGATTGTAACATTTTGCCAGAGAAAATGGAATGGCAGCTCACTAAAGATTTCAGGATTTGACTCACCAATCAAACAATTTTAAATTATAAGCTACTGGGCACTAAACTGCTTCTGAGATTAGTATCAATGTATTGTGTGTGTTAGCTGTTGATTTGAATCTATATCATGATCTCTGTGGCTGGAAATAATATTGGATGGACATAAAGGTAAATATGGGTCTTAACAGATGGGTCTACTGAGTTTATTTTTGGAAGCAGAAGTGAGAAATTGGCAAATGTTTTGATAACTGATTCATTGAATATATTCTATGAGGGGGTTATTTGGACTGTGAAAGAATACATGGAAAAAGCAAAGGGTTAAAGATATGTACCAGAAGTAAAAATGTGATTTTCAACTTGGATAACTGCGACCTCATTCTTTCAGGAGGAAACATCAGGAAATGAACAAACTAACCAACCAGTCAAAGTGGAAATTACATTTTTAGTGCCATTTTGAGCAAAAGAAATGCAATGCTATCAATCTGAGTTGCACCCACTGAGACATCCATATGTCAAACAGATTCTCTCAATGGAATTATCAGTCATTCCCTCAAAATCCTAAATGAGAACTTTTGCAGGTGTTGGTATCCAAATGTTACAGGTGTTTCATGATTACTACATGCCTTATTCCCCCAGGTACATTTGAAATTCCCATCTTGGATGGAATACATATTATACAAAATCTGCAGTTTCAGGACACTGTCAACAAAAACTTGAACAAAAAATAGATAAAAAGCTTGAAAAAGTTTAATGTAAAAAATAATGAATATGAATAGCTTTGATAAATACTGAGGGAGTAGGTAGTGACAGAGAATGTATTTGCTGGTATATCCAATTATATCCCACTAATGTGGCCAGCATGTAAATGAGAATAGGATAAGCAATTAAAAATTTGTGAACTGTATGATGTGACTGTAAGGAAAAAGCTAGATTCTGAAATATAAAGTTAAGAATAAGAAATTTAAGCATGAGAAAGTGATGATGAATCTGAGGGAGGAGGGAATGCAACCACTAGGACTTCAAGTGAAGGGTTCACCTTCTTTGGCAGCACCTCAGCTTCTGTTCTTCACATAAGTAGATGGGAGCTGAAAATTGAAAGTTGGGTCTTGCAATGGATGCAGCAGCAATTACTTTATTGCTCCTGGATTTCATTTCCCTTTGATTTTCTTAAACAGCAGTATTTTTAATCCTTATCTCAGAGAGCTGAATGTAACCGACTCCCTGCACCGAGTAGGACTCAGTTTCTTAAGGCCATCTCTCACAAAACTGGATCAGATATTACATTCTTAACATGTGATTTGATCTGTTTTATCATGTTGGGTCTATACTCACTGTACTAAGGGTATGCAACAGCCTGGGCTCTGATCCATGACCTCCAGTATGCCTGGGCCCACATGTCCACCAGCAGTGCCATTTGCTCCATGACCTTCAAGTTCTTGAATTACTCTCTGCCATTCTCTGTTGGCTACTTGAATAGTATCATGAACTTGTGTTTTGAAATTAATGCAATCTGGTTTCAGTAAAAACTAATTAAAATATGTATTGTTCATTATTGAAGAAACCTCAGATTCAAAAGTCTCAGTACTATATTGAGAAAAACTTCATGTTTTCCAAGTTTTCTTTAGTAGTGATTAAATGATATGGTTTCCATGTATCAGGAAATACCTTTTGAAATATGCTTTGGAACTTGAGATGTGAATAAATGTCATCACAAGTTAAATATCTCCTAAAGCAAAATATTATGAAGACGTTTGTTTCCTGCAAGCAGAAAATAAGTTCTACAGTTTACATTGAGTCTTCCATGCAATAAGGTTTTCAGGAAAACAAAAAAAAATAATCTGTGATTCTTGTTTGTGATGCAGTCCAGGAATGTCCTCAAAGGCCAGTATAAAAATACTCATGTGAGAAAAACTGGAATATTATTACCTTTATTGATAAAATATTACAGAAGATATAAAATACTGCTTTTTCTAGAGATTTAAAAAAAATCAGATCCTTCTTCAAGCATTGACTCCAAGTGACATAATCCAGAAAATGAGCTACTTTCTCTGTTTTTGCTTAAAGAGTGAAACAAAACGTACACGACATATGGACTTGAAGTTTCAGGTCCTGTACATTTAGCAATGTCTGAGAGCAAAAGAGATCTTATTTTGAGATACTGCAAGGTGATCTGAAGTATTAATGTGTCTAAACATGACCTGAATACTAGAATGGAATTCTCTCTACCACTCTGTTCCAAGTTTGCTGACACGTGTGTATGTGCATGGAACAGATGACTGTTTACTGACGTTTTCTCTACTAATAATGCGGGTCAGGTTCAGCTATTAATGTGTTTGCTTCCAGTTATCTGAAAGCAGGAGTGTATCTAAATGAGGTTAATACATGCACTGCACCAAGCAGTGACATCAAGCTTCTCTTGGACTTCGTTGATTCCTGTTCCAAGATAATTAATATAATTATCAACCAATATTTGTTGAATTGAAAAGCAGTGCTTGACATTACTAATAACTTCATTTCAGTCTAATATTTTTTATTTCAGTACTCTTGAGTGTTGACCTTTTAGTCAGACCCTTTTCCACCAATCTTTTGGTGATTCTCCTCTTTTCCGTCTTAATTAACAAGTTTATTATGTGAGATTTTATAAAGTTCTACTCTCATTCAAATAATGAGGTTCACTACATTAAAACAAGCAAACAAAAACCAGTTATCTGAACAAAGGCATTAAATATAAGTGGCTAATATCTCTATTTTCTTTTATTTCTTTCATTTCCTCACTCCATTACCACTGGCTGGCATGGAAAATGCTTCTGGACATCACATGCCTCATGGTTGCACAGATGTTCAACCCTTCATTCAGGTCAGGTCACATTTGCCCCAGCACAGAGATGTATATTACAGATGTCAGAATAATGAGTCTGAAAGAACCAGGGTCACTTCTTTGTCTTTTTAAAGTATAAATGTTCCCGAGACTGCAATTTCATGCACCAATTGGTTGAGATTTCTGAAATGAAGATTACCTGTTCCTTCCCTCACTAAAGAGCACTATAGTATTTGAACTTCTTTCTACCTTTTTTTTTTTTTTTTAAATAATTTCTGTTTCCATACTCTCATTATTTCTTTCTAGTCTTAGATTCAACAATCATTTTCTTTCCTGTGATTTTCTTCAGTAACAATGGAGGGACTGTTGAATCTGAGACATATTCTCATTTTTAAGTAATTCTCTATCTCTCCTTTAAACATTATGCAGTTGAGAGAATTCTTTTACTATTACCCTAAGTTTTTGGCTAGGGATATCTTTGATTTTTTTTTTTAAAATTGTCTTTCTTGTTTCTGGTTGTTTTATGAATAATAAATACACAGCTAGTCCACATAGTTACACAGTTAGACAAGGTTAGCTCACAGATAGCTGCATAGTCCACACATTCCCTCTCATCAACTTCTATATTGATTAAACATTACTTTTTAGACCCTATGTAGATATAATTAATTTTTTATTACATGATTTAATGAACTTCTACTAACATGAGCTAACTCACTTGTTCCTCAATGTGATATCCAGGAAATATTCCCATTTATTTTTGTAAATATCACGATATTTTAATTATATTCTAACTGAAAATAGGAAAGGATAAAATAAATCACATAACTAGTCTAGCAGGTCTTCCATTACTGAGTTTTCTCTAGGTGACTTTAACATATATTCAATTTCATCTTTGTAGTATTTTGTCTTGATTTTTGCCATTTTCTTCTGTTTTCACTCTGAATAACATACACACTTTACTATCTGTATGTTGCACCTCCATCTGCACATTATCTTTAAAGTCCTGTCTGTCAACAGTCATTCACTCTCCTGGTCATCATTGTCTTCTGTTGTTAGACTTCCTGAAGCATCTAAGATGAAATATCCAATTTCATCAAAGTTTCACCTACATAATTATTTTTTATTTGCTGTCCACAGCACTATCTCAGTAATCTAATGGCCAATGTGTGTTCTGAGTTTTTCCATATCCCTCAGCAAGAAAGAAAAAATCTTTTCTTTGCTTAAAAAAAGATAAATCTGTGCTTAGGATTGCATAGAAGAGGGGAATACAGCATATCTTCATGTCCTCCTCCACCTTTTTTTAGTTTCTAACCACCAGGAAGCAGGATGAACTTCATCTGGTATCTTACTATAGTGAATGGTTGATATTTTATGAACCAGTTTGCCATTCAGCTGCCCACTGGTTGTTACAGCAAGCATACATTTCTGCAAACAAATAAGGCATTTTACAGGAACACTATACTGCATCAACTATCAATTTTGTAGCTGCAGACATTTAAATGAAATTTTAACTCAGTTCTGCTCCTCCTAGAATGAACATAATTTTCTTTTTAGTCACTCTTATTTTGAGAATTGGACGTCATGCAAAGATGAAAGAAAATCCTGGTGTTGCTAGGGAACTTACACATCTAAGTAAACTAACTGCAGATCTTAATGTAGAATGGAAAAAATTAGTTCAGACAAAGTAATAATAACCTTGTTGAATGTTCACATCACTAGCTACACTACTTATTCATACATTCTCTGAAAGGGCCACAAGATTGGTAGATCCTCAATGTGTCTCATGAGAAAGGCAACTAATGAATTTTTGTGTCCAATTACAAGTCAATTGGACATGAAAATGGGATTATTTTAGTATGTGGATGCCTTTAATTGATACAGTTATTAATGAACATACTGCAAAGCTTAAAATGAAGGACCTATTCTGCATGTATTTATCTTCTTGTTTCAACCATGCAGCAATAACACCAATAATATCTATTTCATATGTAAATTAGTATATTTTTGTGCTTTTTAAAAAAAAAAAAAAAAGAAAAGGAAGGAAATTGCTATTAACATGGTTTTTTTTGGAGTGTAGTAGGATAGACAACAGGTGTAAGGTTATCCTAGCAACACCAAGATCAAGTTAGAATTATTGAATAATTCAGGTTGGAAGGGCCCTTAAAAGGACATCTATAAAGCAAGACACCTTCACTTTTAGCTTCAAAATTTATGCATAGGTATTTGAGAATGAAATCTCATTTACAAAACCTGCTAGAATAGTGGAACATTATTGTTCCTGTTTTATTCTCAGTTTGCTTCTTTCATAATACTCTTTTATGTCAACTCTCAAATTTTCCTAAAAGTACAATGGAAAATCCTTCATCAGGTTTCCTTACAGAATAAAAACTCTCAATCTTCTCCACTAGATAAAATTATTGTATCTAATATATACATAGAATAATACAAGGATATTTTTGTGTATTGTGAAAAATAGAGAGGGGCATTCTGTTTAAAATGAGATTGCAAGTCCCATTTGACATCTTGGCTGGATTTGTTTCTTAAGACTGATTGACATTTCCTACTTGTTTGTAAATGGTCTCCTCCTCTTTGCCAGTAAGTGGTCTCTGTGAATTACAGAGAAGGACCATCCTACAGATTTTCCTTTCTGTGAATGTCTCTCTCCCTAAAAGTACCACTGTTTGACGTAATGCTTCTGCAACTCTGGACTTCCAAGTTTCAGTCAAATCTAGCTGACAATCAGTTTCTAAAGTTTTAAGAGCGATCATATTCAACAGAAATGGGAAATATGAACACACTTGTTCTAATAATCCCAACTATTTAGCTTTGGCTTTCAGGTTGGAGTGTATATGTATAAAGTCAAATTGAAGCTGCATCCTGAGGCTTTGCTCTTTCCCAGCAAAACATCTGAGCAAAGCAACTGGAAAACTGGGTCAGAATGGAAGACCAACACGGTACTATGTAGTACTGTCTCTGCTGCACTATGTTACACTACAGAGTGTTATCTGATGTGACACTCAAGATAAAGTGAGTGCTCTGCTGATAATGCAAGATGCATTTCTTTTGATTAATGCAATAACTGTGCCCAGATCCAATTTCACCTCTTCATGAGGTGTTTGAGTCTAAGCAAATTGTGCCATATTCCTCATCACGGTCTGTAGTGTTATATAGATAGCTAAAGAAATTCTGCTGCTAATGAAGAGAGGTACTTAGAGGAGGATTCATGGTTATAGTCTGCAGGCAAGAAAACAACATTAAGAGTAAAGAGTGTCATTAAAACCTTAAGGGTTATTTAAGACTGCTGAAGGAAAATGACTTTAAAGGGTTGAATTAACAACTATGGTTATAAAGATGTATCTTAGAGGTATTTTTCTTTAAGTGATTGCATGCTTATTTTTGTCATTTTCCCCAGTCCATTTCTGTTTACTTCATAAGACTCTATAAATGATTCTTACATGGCTGAGGGTAACCACAATCACAGGCGAAGGATGGAAAATGAGAGCCTTTCTCTGTGGAGGATCTTCTCTTGCTAGCTGGTGCATGTGGGCACTGATGGTCTGAGCACTGGTGTCTTCCATAATATTCTCACACTAAGTTCTTAATGCAATTGCTGCTTCCACTCATGTTTCACAGGTTGTGTCTTTTCTACTTCCTTGTGGCAGAAACAGTCTTAAGATTACTTTGTCATCTGGAGGAACATTTTAGAAATTGTTAAAAAAAAAAGGTTCTGACCCTTCAAAGCCCTCTGATCTGCTGAAGCGTGAGGGTGTTGTGGGTATCACTGAGGGTAGACAAGCATGAAGGCAGGAGAGAGAGAGAGGAAAGAAGCAGCACAGGACAGAACTGCCGCATGTGCGAGGCAGTGGGAGCTTTGACCTCCTGCAGCAGAAGAGGGGACAAAATAGCAGCAGCAGGGCCGAGAGAGGAAGAGAGGGTAAGCATAGTAGAACAGACCCAAGGTATGGCTTTATAGACAGCCATGGTCAGGAGGTGGTTCAGGGCTTCCTTCAGAAGCTGAGCTGCTCTCTTGTCTCATACTTCAAAGGAAAGGAAAATAAAATATTTTTTTTTTGTGAGTAAAATCAGTGGAAGTTATTGGTAAGCTGAAATTTAGCATGCTTATGATAGGGAAGGTTAAAGAAAAGAGGGGTTCCAGAGTTGTGCCAGACATAGAGGCAGTGGGATGGAGCCTGCTGGCACTGGGACTTCAAAGAAACCATGAACTAATTTTTAAGCACGCAGAAACAGAAGTAATACTTGAGAGTAACCAGGCATTACAGTAAAACAATGGAAAATAAATAAAACTGGAAAACCAGCATTTTGTCAGTTCTGGTTGTGAAATTTCTCCTTGCAAATAACTAAAGTGTAAAACCTTTGTTGTTTTTAAAATCCGCTCCGCTCTCTGTCTAAAAGTCTTTTCCCTTCAAAGAGAAGTGCAGCAGACTTCAGACACAGACTCAAGGCACATCCAGAAATATATTTACTATGTGAATTAAATATAAAAACATAATTATTACAAATCCCACCCTGGAGATAGTGCTAGACAGTTTGAGGACAAGGTGACTTTTTTTACCCCCTTTTTCTATGGAAAGGAGCAAAAGAATCACCTTATCAAAAATGCAGTCTGTCTCTTAAGGAGGTGTACACTTATGCAAATGAGTAGAACTCCTTGGATTAAATCAAATACAGTATCAGTACATGGGACTACAGTGCTCAATAGTATGTACTGCAATTTTCTTACCATAACCACTATATATAAAATAGATACACCTAAATATTCGTCTCACAATGTCCCTTCAGCTGATAGCTAAGGAATGTTTACCACCTAGTCATAAAAAAAAAAAAAAAGTCCATCACAATCAAAAACTTTTTATGTATTTTATTGGTCTTTCTAATGGATTATTGCATTAAATATTATGAAATAATTCTCCGAAACTGTATCTCTGTGAGGTAGTGTGCCGATTTAAAAGTTAACTGCCAGGAGAAATAAACCCAACTCACAAAGAGATTGCAAGTCAGAATTACAATTTAATAAAAAGATCAAAATAAATAGATTGATGCAGAGAAAAAAAAATCCATTTGACCCAGAAAAACAGATGTACAGCCCAGAACTGTGAGGCTCGAGCAGAATGGGGCTTGCCAACCCCTTTGCTGAGCAGCACGTGCCCCCCTGAGTTCAAAGTAAAAGGAAAGAAGAAACCTGCTGGTGAGGATGGTGGTCAGTCTGATCAAGAGTAACAGTCACAGTCCTGTTGAGGTTCCGGTCCTCCTCTGGATCTGATGACGGGTACCAGAAGTCCCCAAATCCCAAGATTATCTATGCTCAAATTCAATTGGAACACCCAGTCTCTCCCTCAGGGCGAGGAGTTTCACAACGGGTGATTTACTCGGTGAGTCATGACATATTTTGGGAATCATTGATGGCTCAATAGCAGACAGCACACACTCGGGCTGGGTGTGAAAGTGCTGATGACTCCCCGAAGGTGAGCAATCACACTTGGGTCATAGGTGTGAAGACAGAAAACTTTCCTATGTCACAGAGTTCTTGAGCACCCAGCTTGTAGCCTGAGGTGTCAGGTGTACTCTGGGCAGCTGCTGCCGACAATCCAATATTAACAGTTCAAGAGAAAATGACATATAGGGTGTGGAATACACAGCCCTGGCCATACCCACACAGTGACAAACTAGTTCTGGACACTATAGGAGAGGTAGGAATGTATCCCTTCTATTTCCTTTCTCCATCCTATGCAAATATCAATTTTCAAGTGCGGAATTGAGAGATAAAGAGTTCAATTTACTTCCCATGTTATTCTCTTAATATGAATGAAGCACTATGTTATGTCAGTTAAGTATTCAAAACTCCAACCATGTTTCATTTGCAGTAAGTCTCTGAAGAATAGTCAATACCAGCAGATCCAGGTTATGTCAGCAGATCCAAGTTGATGTATCTTGTAAGTAAACAACTGCCAGGATATACAGAAGGTTTGCTATATCCTTTCAATATCTTGCTTTACAACAGAATATGGACAGTGCGTTTAAACTAATAATGGAGAACTATTTAATAAACCACTTCATAAACAATTATTGCTACATTTGCATAATGGATCAGTAAGGACTGAGTTCCTAAACTGAATATTGACTAGGTAATACACTGTGGTTTCTCCTTTGTGGCTGAATTTTTCTCAACTGTCTTCATTTGTCTTAGTTTCTTTCAGCACCTCTGAAACCAAAGAAATCATAGTTGAATTCTCATTCTAATCTTACATGCTCTGAGGTACAAAAGGGCTAACCTACATGTGATAAATGTCATTATGATTCATGTCAGTGAAAGACAAATTGGCAATTGAAGCCCCATAAAGGGAACTAGTTGTTGTTAGTACAGAGGTGCTGTAAACTATGGTAAAACTGTTTAGTTTCTCTTCTTTATCAAAATAATGTGAATTATGGTAGAACTGGTTAGTTTCTCTGTTTCCCTATCAAGGAAATACTTGAATTACTTGAATCAGAGAATACGTGAATTATAGCGGACAGAACTGACACAATAAAGAAACATATGTTGAAAACTGTTTAGCATCACATTGTAAAATGTGTATGCATATGATGTAATAAATATGTATGAAGTAACTGGATAAACTCCCGATCTGTGCCGTGTTCGGTGTGCAGTTTTTCGGGAGCGAGGACTCCCACTGCATCCAGGGCACTGTTTGCTTTCACCATACCATAAACTCTTGTCCTAAAAGCCATTTTGGGTCTGAGACTCTTTCTCGCACTACAGAAGGGCAAACAGATGTTACAAGGTTGGGAATTTGCCATGGCAAAACTCACTGGGATGGGGTAATTGCATTGTGGCAGCAAGAACTCTGCAGCAAAGCTGTGCCATAGTATTTCCAGTGGATTGTAGTGATTACCAATGACAAAACACCTTCTTGTGGATTTCTGGAGTTTTTCCAGAAAGGCTAAATCACTTGAGTTCAATGCTAGGGCAGCAATATAGAAAAACATAATAATGTTTTACTAGAGGGTTTAAACTGGTAAAAAAATAATATTAGTTTTGTCTTATTTTATTGCAGCTGAAGCCTTAGTAACACAAATACTCAGAACTATTTTTTATTTCATATTTCATACATAAGTTTTGCTTTGATTCAGTCTAGTAACTTGAACCTTTATAACTCTTAGAATGAAGAAATAAATAAAAAAAATAAAGAACAAAAATATGGAAGGAAAATAGCAGACATATTTGGTGAATTGCATTCTCCACAGAGCGCTGACATATACAATAATTTTAAAACTAATTTAGTAAAACCTTTATGTATTCCCTGTAAATAATGTCTTTTAGTTATTGAATTTTAAAAGGTGAACAAAATAAATATTCTGGGTCTTCCATAAGCCCCCTCTTCAGTGTGAATACATATACACATACACATATATAACAATTGATCTGACAGAAATCTAAAGGAGCTGTTAATACTTAATTTAATAAATGTAGTCTGGCCAGTCACACTTACTCTGTCAATTCTCTATATCTGTTTTGTGGTCATCCTCATTTGCCTTTATATGCTTGACATTGAGATAACAAACCACCAAAGGTCTTACGCAGCCATTATGCCTTCCAAATTTCAGAAGCTACATATCTCTTTAGGTTACTCTTACGGGTCAAATTTTTTTTTTTTTTGACATGGTAGGAAAAAAAATAAACCCAAACCAAGTGTAGGAAAAACTAATGACGATATTTTTTGAGCATAATAGTACTTTGGGTAAGTTATAAAGGCATCATTGTTGAAAATATTTTAAAAATTGAATATTCATTGCAATTGTATTATACACATAAATTTGAGATGCTAGAATTGCAGAAGTGACACTGATACAGAAAAGATATATTTGCTAATGACATCAGTGTCATAGTTCATCTGTATTACGAAATGTGTTGCAAAAACTATGATTGAGTTAGGCAATTATTAGGCATTTGCTACTTCTATTTTTAATAAAGGCTGGACTAAATGCTACAGAATACATCTCATTCTACATATTTCTCTAAAATTGCTTTTCCTGTTCTGAAAAAATTCTCAAGTTGTAGATACCTTTTGGATATTTTTTCCTCCTTATACAGTTTTATTTTGTTCACTTCCCAAGATATTTTTACTTTGTATTTTAATCATGAAGGCTTAAAGAATGGAGTATAATAAAAAACAGACTTGTTTGCTGAGAACCTATAAACATCCTATCCCATGGCAACACTCTATAAAATAATGTAACATGGGTTCACTGTTTGAGTGTATTGAAGTACACAAAATAATTAATCTCCTCTAGTCTATTACAGGAAAATAATTACAACATCCAGCACTGAATTACTGCTACAGTCTTAGTCATTTCACATCCACCATAAGGTAATCTTGTCTCAATTATAGATCCAGCTCGAAATGGATTTAAAGCTAGATAGATCTTCTGGTCTTTCTTGGTCAAAAGTTGGAATAGAAATGTCTTGACAGCATAATTAATAGAAGCATTACTAACATTAAAATGCAGACTATGTAGAACTCCATGTGCCAGGTGCAAAGCCGTGTCTCTTTGACTTAATGATCAAATTTTGAAGCAGCTATGAAATGCTTTTATTTCCTTCTCAGTAAGATTTAGAATTAAATTTCATACTTAATACATGAGTAGTTTAGTGGTTTAAGAGTAATCTAGATAAAATGTAATGTTATACTGAGGATTTGAGTAGATTTTTAAATCTAATGGAGATCTTTACAAATCTTTAAAACATTCAGTAAACTTGAAGCATTTGAAGTTCTTAATATTGATGTTTTCCAAGACAGCTTTTTGTGAAACAGGCAATTTTTCTGAAGTACTTTTTCAGTAAATTCCATTTCCACATTTGAGCATTGTTATCAGTAAGTTCCCAGGATAACTTGCACCTCTTGCTAACAAAAGAAAAGCGTGAATCAATATCAGTATCAGTGTTCATTTTTATCTAATCTACCAATAATACTCCTTCCTGAAACAAAAGTGTAATAACAGGTTTCCAATAAGTTAATTTTTGTACTTTACTCCAGTCTCACTTAAAGAACTGTTTGGTAAATCAATCAAAATTCTGCTACTCAATGCCAGCTTATGTCTTTCATGTCTAATGTCTTTACAGTAGCCTCACATGATTTATTTTATAATCTTTCAAAATTTTGTTTCTAGACTTCGAGGTGTTGCAGCACATTCTTGTTTGTGATGCCCTTCTTTTATTGTCTTTTTCCTTGTTGCACTTCTGAGCCTTGAGACCTGATATCTCTGTGTTCTTTTCTATTTCATGTTCTTCAAATAGGTTGCAAAGCTGGCTCAACTAAACTATGCAATTGTTGTAGTATTTTGTTTTTTCAACACTCAGAAGTCAAAGTCATTTCAAAGTCATGAAATGTGACTATTCAGTCTTTAGTTCCACAACCATATATCTACTACAGCTTTTCTATAGGGCACCTTTCTCATTCACTGGGAAGGCTGCAAGGAACTCATATTTTGAGGACTAATGGAGCACCTTCATCCACCTTTTCATTTTCAGTTTGCATGCCTGAATTTCTGGTATGTATGAAATTCTATCAAAATCTATCCTTTTTTTTCCAGAAGTGCACAAAATGAAAAAGCTTAGCTACCTTAGAAACAATTCCTTTTTCTGCTCAGAACATTTGTTATGTTGGGTAAATCCCATTCTTGCTAAAAACATGAGCTATTTGGGACCTGCTCTGTACTGTTAGTGGATGGATACTCTTTAGAGGCTTAGATTAAGGTAATTTCAAAACCCAAATACTGTACCTGTTCTGTGTGTTCAAGCTTGGCTCTATTGTGAGTGCCTGAATGTAGGAAATAGAGCTACACGTTTCAAATTGGATTTTCAGACCACAAACATGGTACAGTACTGACTACTCTGAGTGACTGATTTCCTATCCTAGGTGACTGCAACATAGTGTAAATGTACATGAGTTGGTTTTCAGGGAGATAGTCCACCTCTGGGTATCCATCTATTACAGCAGCAGGAAGCACTGTTTGGCATCATCATGTTGTCAGGACTGGTGCCAAGTGTTTGACCTCTGAAAAGCTGAGAAAAGACTAACAACCTGCCTTGGAAAAACCATATGTTTAATAACCCTGTTAGAATAACCTAAAGAAGCTCACAAGTTCTTGGGTCTGTGAAGCAGTGATTTAACAGAGATGTCACCTGGAACTGGAGATGAGACTGGGGTTAGAGTGGATAATCCTTTTTAAGCTAATTTTCTCCCATTCCTGCTCCTATTGGTCCATGGCACACTTTCCTTCCTCTTCATTCAGTCTTGATTTGTTCTAAATTACTTCTCTTACCTCAGCTCCATTGGAAACAATGTTAGTCTTTACCACAGAGTTGGAATTGACTATTTCTAGATAGTTTTATCCTTTTGGTCCTTGGTCGGGTCTTTTTTTCCAGGGAAGAGACTTTGTAGAGGAGATTCTTTTCTTGTTTTGAGAAGATTTGAAATGTTTTTTTGACTAATTTTGAACTTTATTCATCCAGTTCAAAAAATAATCTGTTTTCATAAAATCTTTTCACTTTTTCAATAAATCATCATTTACTTTAGCAGTTTTCTGTGAAAATGCTGACAAACTTCAGCTGATTGAACTCAGAATCTTACAACATCAAGCATGATGCAACCTGAAAGGGTGGCAGAACGATCAGCCACACTTACAGATGCAGGATAAGCTGCATACTGATTTGGAAGTGCTGAGTCTAGCATAGCATAAAGGCACTCAAGCTAGCTGTCAGCTTGCTAGCTCATATGCAGGTACCAGCCTAACTGTAGGATCAGAAGAGCTCAGATGAGGGACACCACACTGTATATGACAGCCTTGAGTCACTGACTGCTGGTGAGAAGAATAAAGTCTGAGAAAGCTTCTAGGCTAATCACAGATACTTTCTGTCTCAGTACAGTAAGTGACATGTCACACAGAATGATCAGCAGTTCTGCATACACATCTAGACAACCTGTGAAATGGAAGTGTGATTTTGTGCTTAAGGAAATCAGTTTATCACTTGTTAAGGTAATAATATTTTTTCCTTTGGTGTATACAGAAATGTAACAGAAATAATACTGAAGCAGTAGAAATTAAGTTGAAAAGATGAGGGCTTGATGTACAAAATTTTCTCCATGTAAGTAGGCTTTTAAAAGGCATGCATACTAATCTGAGTCTACTCACAATTTCTAAACACTTTTAGAATCACTTAAATGTAGAAGTCATTAATCTTAATACCGCTTACTAAAGCATTTCTTCATTTGTACAGCTGAATGTAGAAAAAAATAACCAGAAAAAAATACCAGAGTGGGAAGAATTTTTACTGTGACCAGATGAAAAAGAAAGCTATAAAATGGTGGGTAAGAAAACATTGGAAAGAATTCTGTTTGATTTTTCTCTGTTTGTTTTTTAAATAATTGGAGAAATATTTTAAATAAAAAGAAAGAAATTCCTTGAGCTTTACTTACCCCACAAAGAATTAAGGATTTGTACTCCTTCCAAACTTCTAACTCAAAATGAAATTGGGTTTTAGTTTTAGCACAGCTTACCCATCATATAATAATGGGAGACTTTTTTTTTTTTACTGTGTTCTGTTTCTTACTGAGTTTTTTCTTCCTCTCCCTTCATTTTTCTTTTTTTTTTTTTAATTTATTTATTTATTTATTTATTTTTCTTCAACTGGTACTTCTTTGGAAATAGGGCCATTCACATGGCCCCTAGATGAGCATAATCTGCACAGGAGAGAGAGATCTGTAAGCAGTAATAAGGTAGAGTTACTGCTAATGGCAGGACTGTGTATGTGTCTTTAAGTATGAGCAAACTTAAGACTACAGTTAAATGAAGAACCAGAGACTTCCAACTGTTCCTGTGTCTGCAAAGAATTTGGTTCAGTTCATATGACACTGTGGGCAGACAATCTAAAATGTTTCTTGTATATTGATAACTGTAATCTGGTATCTGAAAGTCAAGTATAATTCTTCTATTCTTCACACCCTGGAAACCTCGGTCTCAGGAAATCTTGGAATGATTTAATTTGAAAATTAAGTTGTCGAGGATCAGGTTCATGATCCTTGCAGTTGGAATTTAATTTCATTCTTCACCTGTAGCACAAAGAAATAGTTTTGGTAGAGTGTTCAAATAATTCCTTTACTTTTAAATTGTTTATAGTATAATTTCCTGGGCATCAGAATATATATTAGTTTTAAGTAAGGTTTTGTTTTTGTTTTTGTTTTTGTTTTTGTTTTTGTTTTTGTTTTTGTTTTTGTTTTTGTTTTTGTTTTGTTTGTTTGTTTGTTTGTTTGTTTGTTTGTTTTTTTGAGACAAGACTCTCACTGTGTAGTATGTATTCTCTTCTGGTTTTGTAAATATATACATAAATGTTTATTTAAAAAGATAAGTTAAATAAATAAAAAGGCCTTGTTCCCTGGGTTAATTGATGACCTCATCTTATAATAGACCTTAAGAAATCATGTTTTCTATCTCGTAGGAGAGCTTTAATCTCATTGTAGGGAGTTTCACTGTGCCTACAGGTTATGCTTCAGGTCATGATCTTCAACGTACAGCTTTAGAAAAGTTTTCATATTTTGCCAAACACCCCAAAAATATACACCTTGGACCAAAAGCTCTATGAGTTGTATAATCAGAGAGAGATACAGAGAGGTATTATTGAAAATCTTGTAGGGCACTGATCAGAATAGCTCCGTAACTCATTGAAACTGGTGTGAAATAGCCGTTGAATCAACTCTGGTACTGCTGAGAAAATCCTTCTGCAAACCTCTGCTTTCCATTCAATGCCTAAATAAATTTTTAAACTTAGTCTTTATGTCTTGAGGTCAACTCAAATATCTGTGCAAGAAGAGCATAAAGAATGCAGAGCTGGCATCCTTGTTGCTGCAGAAACTGTCTTAAGTAAGGTCTTGATGAGGTAACTCATTTATGTCCACATTAGTACTCTAGCTATTAATGCTTTTAATATGGGGTTATCAATGAAACATCTTTTGTGTTTTGATTAACAATGATAGAAAAGCTAAGGTAAAATAGTATATTACATTACTTGCTTCCAGACGTGTTCGCCTTGCTCTTATTAATGACTTTCTTAACTCTGAAGCAATTTTTTATACAACTTGGAAGCATAATGACCAACTAAAATTTTATGAAATCATATAAAAGCTCACAGATTTTATCTGTAAATTTGAGAAATCAGTAAGGGAGTATAAAAAAGACAGTGGGCTTATAACACTTATTTTGAGAAATATAATATCCCAGAGGAATAAAAGGAACATAGGGTGGTACAAAAGTTTATTGACAATAGCAAACTAAGTACTATGCTGAAATTTTTTGACAGATCATCCAGTTTTTGGTATGTTAAACTTTTAATTACTTAACATAACTTCCAGTATTGTGGGGAGATTTTTAGCTAGAAACAGAGGAATGGGACTAAGAGAGTATAGATCATCAAGGTATGACAACGAAACTGCACTTATCCACTACACAGAGGTGAATGTTTTCTCAGTATTTTAAGATACTTCCTTCCCCTCTTAACAAACTCCGTATCTCTAGTAATATGAGGCCCTAATAACCAAGGTAAAACAGCAAAAATTTTATTTTATATCAAGTAGTAATGAATTTACATGGAATACTTCAACAAACACTTGCCAGTAAGTTACTAGTAATGACATTGGTTCATTATACCAGTGCTACCAACCAAATCAAATATTGCCCTTAGGCCACATAGCCAAATGTTTTTAGCAATGCAGTTTCACTATATTTAGCCACAACTCCTGTGTTTGTTAGAAAACCTCATCTAGAAAAGCAAGTATCCATGCAGTGATCAAGTGCAAAGGAAACTGTCTGTCAGTGTACAAGAAGAGAGGAAGATCTTTACCGCAGAATGTCCAATGTTATCTCTCTGTGCTATGTCCCTTCTCCACGGACAACCCCTTGT
>VXAU01002430.1:214223-228662 GCA_013399695.1 Formicarius rufipectus | reverse complement strand
AAAAGAAAAGAAAAAATAAAAAAGGAGGGGAAAAATTGCTGCCCCTCTCCCCGAGCAGTGCATTCTGTCTCCAGAGCTCTGCTTTTTGCAACATAAAAGCATAATCAAAAGAAATCACGCTTGGACTCAGTCAGGGACAGGGCAGAATAGTCCATTTAGCTTTATGCTAAAAACGAAAATAATTGGACCGAAATTCGTTTGAAATAGGAGCAGGAAACAGTTTGTTTGCAATCTATTTCCTCTGGAAACCAGCAAACCCTATTAAACCCTCTTTGGGAGCTATTTATTTTAGAAACAAGTTCAACGTTCTGCGAGCAGCGCACACAGGCAGAAGAAGTTGTAGTGGAGTGTAATCTTTGGAGGAAATGTCCTTGTTTATCTACACCTCAGTTTCAAGCAGCTCCCAGAAAAACAAGCTTTTCACACCTTCCGTGCTGGGTTTGGCTGCTGGGAACCCACTGCAGCCCTCCCCAGTGACAAACCCACCACTGAGGGCTCCAGCTGGGAGGCAGGAGCACCACCAAAGCCAGAGGGTTCTCGCTCCTGCTCTTCTCCCTGGGAAGGTTTCCTTGTGCTCTTCTCACCCCACTTGCAGACCCCTCTCAAGCCTCATAGCAAAAGTATTCTCATTCTTGGTGCTTTTTCCCCTGTGCTGTTGGGTGGCATCCAGTCACCTGCCTGCAGCAGGGAGGTGACACAGGGCACCTTCTGGCACTGCTCTGTGTCTTGACACCAGCACTCTCGTGGTACCTTTTGCCTCTCTATTCCAATTGATGTGGCCAAAACACGGAGGAATCCTCCAGTGAACAGTTACAAGGAATAATTTCCGGCTTGCAGGTTGTGAGGGAGCAGTTTGGGGGAGTATTTGATGGCTGAGATGCACCAGTTCAGGCTCTGCTGCTGATCTGCAATGGGGCAGGACCACGTGGCTTGGTTTTGTGTCTGCTACAGCCAGTGTTAGTGCCAAAGGTTCCTCACTGGACTCGCGTGTTCCCTCACAGGAGGGTTTACTCAATACTCTCCCATGCTGGCCCCAAATCCTTCTCCTGTTCTGTGATCCCAGGTAGTCCCCATTACCTGCCCCTTTGGCTCCATGCCTGGTGCCAGCTGGGGCTGTTTCCCCCACGTGTGGGTGGGTGCCAAGGCCTTTCCCAGCACTGGGCATCCCCTTATCCCCGGGGCTGGAACAGGATAACATCCCCTTCAGGTCCTCCTGCATCCCAGGCAGCAGGAAGGCATTTCCCAGGAGCTTTGCTTTCCTTCCAAGCCATAACCACACCCTCCCAGTTTTGTCTTATCTGTCTGGATAAGGTTAACCCAGTTATTTAGATATTTGTATTCCTTTTGGCCACCGACTCCTGTCCCCACTTCCCCTGATCTCCTCCCTTCTCTACATTAATTTCTCTTTATATTTAACCTTTAGATTTTGGAGAAAGGAGTATAATGGGTCTCAGCAGGATATTGTCTGATTTCTGCTCACAAGAGAGTGTCTTAAGTTTCCCCACAAAGTGCTAGTGATTTATGAGCTGTTTCTCACTTAGGGGTTAAGTGTTATCTCCCAGCCCAAATATCCTGTATTAGCAATAGAGCTGATTACCACTGTTTGCATCAGTCATTGGGATCCTTAAATAAAATGGAGAGCAGCTTGTTGGAAATCCTCATTTCACTGAGAAGCATGGTTTAACTTTAATAGGGTTTGCATATATATCGTAAATCAGCTCAGAAAAAGGAGGGCATATTTTTTTTTCCTCTCCATCTGATTGTTTTACACATTTCAACAGTGTGTAAAAACACAGCCTGTCATTGTTAATTTTAACCAAAGGGAATTACTTCTTGAAAGGCTGCAGTCGTGATTAAATGGGAAAGGTGATCAGTAGTGTAAATTTGGAGCTGATTAAATGCTGTCAGCTCAGAGTCCTTATGCAAAAGAGATAGAGGGATTAGGCTGGCTGCCTTCAGCAGCCCGTGCAGGAGTGCTGAGCACACCTCCTGCAGGCAACTCCTGCAGCACTGGGCTTGCATCTCAGCACAAGGGCAAGCCTGGAACCTGCAGGCCGTGGACTGACCTGGTGCTCCTTCCAGTCGTGCAGAAATCAGCTCTCTGGGTCTTTCCATTAGCAAATGTTGTAGGCTTTGCTTCCTTGGGGAGTGTGGGCTCTCCCCAGAGTGTGAGGTGGGTTTTCTAGGAGTTTGAAATGCACTGCTCTTCAGGTCAGAAAGTGTTTCTTTGTCCTGGTAAAGAGACTTCTAGGAACACTAGTGGAGGTTACCAGGAAGGGCCATTCCTGATTCCACTGTTATTTTATCCATAGGGTTACCACACCTTTCATTCTTTGTATGGATGAGCTCTTTTACCTCCACTGGAGGCAGGAAGGGACCTAGTTCTGTGTCCATGAATCCTAGAATGGTTAGGGTTTGGATTAGAAGGGACCTTCAAGACCATCCAGTTCCATCCCCCTGCCATGGGCAGGGACACCTCCCACTAGACCAGGCTGGTGGCTTCGCATGGTCCTCTCTAGGGGAGGGCAGGGTGGAATCTGCAACCCCAGAGAAGCAAGTTGTTCAAACACTTCTTCCCCCACTGCTGGGCTGACTTCTTCCCTGTCAGCACCGTGTGGGAAGGGATCACCTCCCTCTCTGGGCTGGACACGGTGAGGTGGGCTGGGTTAGTCATGGGGAAATGGCAGGGAGCTGTTTTAAGAGGATTTATTGCACACCAGATCCCAAAAAAGTTTGGGGTGCTACACTGCACTGCAACATCTGGTTGTTCTTAAGAGACATCACAGTTCTCAATAGACAGGTAAGTCTGTGCTGCGTGTGGGGAGTGTTGATGTCGTGGGTGGGGAAGGGAATGGGGTTGCCTTGGGATTGCACAGTGCTGGACATGCTGGGAAGAGCTGGAAAATGATGCTGCAAACCTGACCTCTCACAGAGATGTCCAGAGCAAGGTCTGTGCTGTTCCCAAACAGCTACAGCCAGAAGGTGGTGAGGGAACAGCATCACAAGTCTGAGGGAGAATGACCAGAAGAGACAGAAACCCTACATCTGGAAGTATTACATGTAAAGAAAGCATTTCTCAGACTTACTGCAACTAATTCCTAATTCAGATTTTAAATAATGCACTATTTTCCCAATGCTAGGGAGCACACACTCACACCCTCACTTGTGATCAAGCCAACAGTGATGAGGGGATACGGGCAGAGGTCTGCTTACTGCGGTCCAAATTCCTCCTGATTAAAAGTCTTCTGTGGTTACTGTGGTGGTTTTCTCACAGCACTCAGCAGTTAACCAAAAATTAAAATTTCACCCTATTTTTTTTGTTTGTTTGTTTTCCCTGGGCACATATTGTCAGATACTGGCAAGTTTATGGACTTCTATGTCATGCATAACTAAAGAAGCAGCAGTGCTATGAAGAGAGTTGGGGTACAGCTGAATATCTAGAGTAGAATTTACTTTAATTGAAAAGCAGTTTTAGTAATTTTTTTTCCTTCTCTTCTTATAAATGGGGGGGGGAACCACAGAATTGTTTTCAAGCATTATTAAGCTTTTTTTTTTTTCCCTCCCAGAAGCTAAGAAAGCCATCTGTGAAAACCTGTTTGCATGTTTGTTTTCTACAATAAAATGCAAAATACTTCTTCCTGTTAACGGATTATGCCATATGTCAGTCCCTGTAACAAAACCAGCATGTTTATTAATGAACCCAATCAGAGGCAAGCATTTAGAAAGATTTAAAGCAACTGAGTTTTTAGTTCAATATTTTAGCGTAGAAAAACTTCTGCTCTGCTGTTCATGTTGGACTTGGAAAACTCAGGCTTTGTTTTTTGGGTGAATGTGCTAAATTGGCAGTGGAAAGAGAGCAGGGGGAAACTCTGGGAAAGGAAACTCTGGGAAAGGAAAGCACAATGCGATCCCTCGTTTTGCAGGCGTGAACCCCCAGTGATTGTCATCAGCAGTTTATATGTGATTAATATTTAATTTGATTGGTATAGTTTTTTTCTCCAGATAAGCTAATTAAGTAACTTGATGGAAAGGACACCCTTGTGCATTAATGTAGCAGCAATTTGGTTTCTGTAGGGCAGACTCAACCTTCCTGAGTTACAGATGAGGTGGATTCTGCTTTCTCAACGTTGTGGTGAAGAGACCTGAATTCCATGGCATTGGTTTCCTCTTCCCAGGCTGTCTGAGACGTGGGCTCACGTGTTTCCTGCAGTGCTGAAGACTATTTTGTACATGATAAGGGTGGTTGTGAGAGCAGGAAAGGTAACCAGAGATCTTCTGTTTGTCCCTTCACGTGGCAGGAGACTCTGCACGCTGAGAATCTGGTTACATTCCCGGGAGCTTTGGCCTCTCAAATAGACAAGGTTTCTTATCAAAAGGCTTCAAAGCTTGGGCCTCAGCACACCAATCAATACTTACTTTATCTGGAACTCCAATACTGCCCTCCCTGATTCAGATCTGCTCATTGCAGAGCTCAGCTCAGGCCCTGGCGCTGGGAGTGCTGCTGGGAGGGAGATGGAGCATCCCACCGCAGGCTGGGATTTCTCCTGTTCCACCCAGGACTGGGCAGCTTTCACCAGATGGGACTTTAGGCTGCTGAGTGAGGATGTTTATCCCTTCTTCTAAGTTTGCAGTGAATTTATGATGCTTTTAATGTGTGTTGTTTTTTTTTTTCTAATATCCCATGACCTTCCAAGCATGTAAAAGCAGCAATAACAGCCTGATTTTTCACATGTGCTTCCAGGGTAAGCACCGGCCAAGGGTGAAGGCCAGGGCACTTTTCTGGCAGCAGACCAGTGCTGGAAATGGATCCATTGGTTCCATAGGCAGAGCACATCTCTCAGTGCTGAAGTTCTTGCTCTGAGAACTGGCTGGCCACTCACAAGGGGGATAATTGTGTTAGCATCTTCAAAATTCATATCTTGAGCCAGGAGAAGGTGTTCATTAGCTCAGTAGATGTATTTACTAATGCAGCCCCTGAAACACCTTCCTCAGTGTACTTTGTGAAGACCAGAGGAATGAAATTCCTCTTAACATTCCTCCAACTTTCTTACATCTAATGAAAGGCTCCATAATTTAGTGCCTTTCTCAAAGGCATAATTCTTCATGGAAGAAAACACAGAAAAATAAGTGACCTTTTTGAAAGGTCAGTTCATGTTTATGTGTCAGAAAAAGCCATGAGCACAGGTTTGGAGCAAGGCGAGGCTCTCCTAAAATAGCATTCCATTAATTGTTTAATCAGCCTGGGCTTGTTATAGATGTGACATATTCTGTAGACAAACCAGGTCAGAGGTAACAAGTGATTCAAAGAAACAGATAAAAGCCCTACTGAGCTGTGGAAAACATACTTCTTATAAGGAAAAAAATCTGAAGCAGAAGCAAAAACCAATCAGTAACCTGAGAAGGTTTCACGGGCACCCTAAAATCCAAGATTCCTGGATCCCCACCCACCTGCTTCAGATCCCCCAACAAATATGTCAACCTCTATTGTCCTGCCTTTAGTCTTCTCCTTCTTTGTTAGCACATGCCTGTTGTGGGAGTGATCAGTGATGGCCCATGAAATGTGTCCTTATCTCAGAAATGCTCCCCTGGGAAGAGCCCTGGTGGTGGCACGTCCCCCCACCCAGCAGGAGCAGGTTACACCCTGTGCCACAGCCTTCCCCTCTGGAGGGCTCCTCCTCTCCTGGGGGTGTGGGTAAAGCCCAGCTGAGCTGCCCCAGGGGTCAGAGGGGCTGCCCAGCCTGGGGAGCACTGCATGCTGGCACTGTGCTTGCAGGAGACAAGCCCTGAGGACAGGGCTTCAACTGGCAGGAGAAATGACTCCAACTCAGAATGGGATGGCAAGGCAGAATAACAATTTAACCAAAAGATCCCCATAAATGCCCTGATCTAGAAGGACAATCTGTGTGCCCCCCAAAAGCAGCTGTGCAGCCCAGCCCAGGGGGGCACGAGCAGGATGGAGCTCACCAGCCCCTGTGCTGAGCACCACGTGGGCCCCCTGAGGGCAGAGGAAGAAGAAAGGAAGGAACCTGCTGGTGAAGATGATGGTTGCAGTCTGGTGGCAGTGCCAGTCCTGGGGAGGCTCTGCTCCTCCTCTGGGTGTGACCAGAGATCCCAGTCCCAACACCCCAACTTCTCTCTGCTTGGGCTCAGCTGGGAACGCCCAGTCCCTCCCCCAGGCTGGGGAGTTTCCCAAGGGGGGATTTACTCTGGGAGTTGAACAATGGCATATTTTTGGCATCCCTGTTGGCCCCTGAGCAGACATGAGCCCTCAGGTGGGTGTGGAGGCAGGAGAACTTCCTTATCCCACAGAAGTTCCTAAACACCCCCCTGTGCCCTGAGGGGTGGGGTGTGCCCTGGGCAGCTGCTGCCAATGGGCCACGGTGGGCAGTTCATGAGAAAAATGACACTGAGGGTTTAGAACACACACCCACCCAGTGCCAAACTGGTCCTGGCTACTATAACCAGGACACTGTAGGTTACAGAGATCTGAGAGGAGCCACGGGCATGTCGAATTTGACTCAGGCATCGTTCCCAGCAGCAGGGAAGCATCCACATCTCCACTCTGTGCCTGAATGCCCACCAGCCGACCTCCCCTTTGCTTCCCAACGCTCCTGCTGCACCCTCCTGCTCCCTCTTCCAGGCACCTGAACTTGCCACCTCTCCAGTTCTGCTTCCCAAACAAGGAGGACTGGCAGCCCGAGGTGCAGCTGAGGAACTGGCAATTCCCGCGGGCTGCTGCTGGGACAGGGAGCGTGCCCAGCCCCGGCTCTTGCCCACGGAGCAGGGAGCCTTTTGTGCCTCGTGCATGGCACAGCAGTGTTGTTATTCTGGCTGCATAGCTTGGCTTGTTATTGAGCACATGCTTTGCAGATTAGCCTGTTTGTATAGCCAATCGAACATGTGCTCCATTAAAAATTAAAACATCCTGCTTTAAGGATGGAGCAGGAGACATCAGCTGCCACTGTGCAGCAGACATGGAAAGCCCCCAGAGCCCATTACCATAGGTTACAGCAAATGTTAATCAGTGCCAGTGCAGTTAAATAATGCAGCTCGTGCAGATGGCAGCTACTACATCTACTCACAGATGTGTCCTCAGGTCCCTGAGGTTGCTGTATCACAGGAGTTGTCGGCAGCACTCAGATCTGATGCTGACTGGAGGTATCACCTTTGTGTTTATGCCACAGACAGCAGCCAGAGGAAAGGCAGCCATGCCTTGGACTGAGGAAGGAGGTCAGAAACACACCAGAGGGGAGCGTGGGGTGGGTCTGAACTCAAATAAAGCAATAAGGAAATCTGCATCCTTCACAAGTTGGGGGTTTTTGCAGGGCGTGTTTACCTTCTGCACACACAAATCAGTGTCACTGCAGACCTGGATCCACAGCCCAGCATGTCAACTGGGCATATTTGTGATCATTGCACAGCATTGTAGTCCTTCCACGTGTGCAGGAGGGCAGAAAAGAGGTTCTCAGCCTGGTTGCCCCAGTTAGACTTCATTTGGGATTCATTTTTGAGTGTTCACAGCAGTCTCTGGGTCACTCACATACAGTACAGATGTTCTCTGCCAGCTTCCCATATTGTCCTACCTCAGAAGAAGTAATTTATTTGCCTTTTCAGCTGTTTATGCTCAGGATTTGTGTTTATGCAAAGGAGTGTGCAAATCTATATGACATGCAAGGGTTTACAGATGAAACTTGTGCTATAAGTATAAATATTGTTTCTGAGATGTGTCATGCTGTTCAGTAGGTACTAACAGGAAAACACACTGCAAGTCAAGATGCTGAAAAGCATTTTTTTTCCCCATCTTAGGACATCCTTCATCATCTGTTTGTGTCTCAGCTCTGTGTCACTGGTGAATGTGTTTTATCCCAAATCAGGGAATTTCTTAGCTGTTTTTGAAAAGCCTTGTCTCCTTTTTTAAAGAAGGTTCTGTCTGTGCATAGTGTGTTCTGGTGGAATAGCTTAAGAAATGAAGAGTTGCAATCGGTTCAGCACTTGGCTTTTTCTCAGATTTGCTTAATTTACTGGGGACATGATCATTGGAGGCCAGTTTTCTAAAATACACAGACTGGATATTTTCTCCTTTCCCTGTGAGTTCACCAGTGCTTTGGCTGTGAGTGTCGTGCCTACAACACCCAGCATTTGACTCTCCCTGTTGCAGTGGCCGCATCTGTGTTTTCTGCAGAAGACCAGCTCCAAAGCAGCCCTCTGCAGCGAGCCCCAGCTGACACATGGGCTTGGTACAACTGTCTCATTCCTTGAACCTGCCACAAGATTGTCCAACTCCACCCAGCCCATCCCACTGGATGGCTCACCATGCCTTCAGCTTGCAAAGAGCTCTTGGCAGGGTTGGGAATTGTACAAGTGCAAGGAGGTTGGTAAACAGATCTGAGAGCATAATGCATTTTGGTTATTTAAATTTAGTTCTCAAGGCTATAAAATGGGACTTGGGACTCAGGGGACTCATTTTTTCCTCAGTAGTTTCATCTTTTAACCATTAATTGTCAGCCTGGTGGTGTGGGATGAGTGTTCTGCTGTGGCCATGCTTCTGTCAATTAATAATGGAACGAATCCAAAGTTTATCTGTAGCAATCATTCATACCATCTGGCAATACAAATTAGATGATTTTCAAGGCAGTCTACAAACAGGCATGTTGTTCCAGGGACTGCCATAATTATATCTATCAAATATAGAGAGAAAAAAAATGTATTTAATGCATTTTTAAATAGCATGTTGAGATCTGTATCCCCTGAGAGTGAGTTTGTTCCCAGGGAACAGGCACGGATGGAGCCTCCCCGTGTGCACGTGTCAGCAACGCTCCCAACGAGAACCAGCCGGTCTGGGGAACGAGCAGGGGATTATTTTTCTTGCCCATTCTGGCCCTGGCCTCACTCCCAAGCCTGACAACAGCAGTGCCAATTAGTGACAGACTGGGGACTGGCCAGAGATGACAACCAGGCAGGCACAGGGCAGGCAGGAGTGTTTTCAGTGAGCTGCTGGATGCCACTTGTGCAGCAGTCTCACCTCATCCTGCAGTATTTGCAGCCTGTTTGGGGCAGTCTGAGCTCGTGGCCTGGCCCATCCTCCCCCACGTGTGTGGGTGTGATAGAGCCACCCTGGTTTTCCATATGGAATTCCAGTCATGGAATATCCCAGGCTGGAAGGGAACCACAAGGACCATCAACTCCTGACCACTCCTGTCCACAGCAGTACCAGGTCCATGGATGGACCATGTGTGGTGACACCCAGTGGGATGCACAGCCCTCCAGCACCATCTCTGCTTCCCTCCCTGCACTGGGGGTGGGTTGAGCCCCCTGGATGGCCCCAAACACCCATGGGGTTGGGTTGCCTGTGACACGATGGCCTTCACAGCTCCTTTGCCATAACTGCCTCAGCGTGGAGAATCCTCGCAGAGATGTGTTTTGCAGCTTCCAGTTCAGGTCACATCCATCCCTCAGGAGGTCTGTACCCTGAAGAGGGATGGTGGTCTCTCCTCCTGAGCAGTGACCACAGCTGAGCTTGCTCTGTGCCCCCGGCCAAGCTGAATCAGCTGAAGTTGCCAGACACAACCCATGCTGGTCTCTCTGGGAAGTCCATCTCATTCATTGCCACTATCAGAGGTAACATCAAAGGCCTGGAACTGAGAGAAATGTGAAATACAATTTATTCTCATAATTATAGATGAGGAGTTGTACTGCATCTGTGCACTCCTCAGTAAAGCAGCTGTTCTGCCCTTAGAAGGATATTTATAGACTATTGAAGGTAAACAATCCTGGCTTATTTCATATTGCTACTACATTTGCACGGAGTTTAACTACAATTTCATCAAGCAAGCTGCTTACATGTCAGCTTTACTGATACGAGATAGTTTTTCCTTGCTACTTCTGCTAAATAATCTCTGCTTAGTTGTCAGAAAAACTCTTTTGATATTAGTGAGTCCTTTTGAGTTTCAGTCAAGGAGTGAGTTGGTGGAATGTGCAAACCCATCCCCAATGTTCCGAGTGATCAGCTTACAGCCTCCCTCATACAGTTGGAGGTGACTGATTCTGTGGGGTGTTTTCCTCTCTCAGTATTTTTCCCCTGCAGGTTCTCAGTGCTGGGTAAATGGGTCTCCATCAGGATTTTGACGTGTGTGATGAATTTCAGTGTTCAAAGCTCGTAGGGCTTTTTGCAGGAGTTGAGTCAGTAGTTGATGAGTGAGCCCAGTCCTTCACTGCTGTTTTGCTGCTGTTCTCCCAGGTGTGTGGTTGGCTGTGATGGCATTTACACTTACCTGTGTCACATTTATCACTGTATATATAAAACTAATGTTTAAGTGCGCTTTAAAATTAATTTTACTGCTTCTTCTCTGGTGTGAAATGATAGCAGTATTTCTGAAGCAGTTCTTCTGAAGGTTCCCCTTAAGCAGAGTAGTTAGTCTACATTTGTTCTGCTTGCTATTTACTCTAGAAGAAATAAATAAATCAGTAATTTCAGTTTGCCAGTAGCACCTCTGCAGCCCTGACAGTGTGATATTAAGCAAGTTATTTTTATTAGGTCAAACCTAACATGACCTAGCTTGCTGCTAAGGCAAACCACTAGTAATACTTCAGGGATGTCACTGCAGCGCTTTTAAAAACACTTTTAATTTCCATCAATGAGTTTAAAAATAAAAATATGCATGTATGTCATATGTAAAAACTTACATCTGTTTATACATTTGCATGCATTTCATACAAAACCTTTTTTTATTTTAAATGGATTTTTAAAAATATTTTTATTTTATATATATATATGTATTGATACAATCTTTACATGGTTGGGCACTGGAACATGCAGTGTCAGGAGCCTGTCAGTGTAATTGGTAGTGGTTTAAATTCACACCTTAAAAGAAAATCCATGGAACATCATAGGTGTGTCTGTAAGTCCAGGTGAACTCAGCGAAGATCCCTGTTTGTGTTCATCAGCTTCAGATGTGCCACCTCCCCATGCAGAACACAGGGACTCTCATGTACCTGCATGTTTGAAGCACCATTTACAAGCCTTAAGATACAATCCAGTGACAGAAAATCTCCTTCTCCTGGCTAAGACTGATTCTCAGATAATGTGTCTTAGAATTTAATTAAAAACTGATCCAAACTGGGATCCTCATTTGAATGTACACAGCAAAAGCATACATTCCAAAAACTCCATTGGCCTGGGAATTCACCGCTTCAAGGTGACTTCTCAGGGATGGTGGATTCCTTCAAATCCCTCCTACCCTTTCATCAGCAAAGGAGCTGTTAAGTTTTTAAGGTATTAATGTGCTACGTGCATGGCACTGCTGTGCTGAGGGGTGCAAAGGTTTAACTGTTTTCCACTCTTTAAGCGTCCTGTCTTATCTTCAGAGCTAACTCGGCATGTCTGAAGTCCCGGCAAGCAGGTGATTGATCAAGGAATTTAGGAAACAGCTCCCTTGATAAAGCCAGGGAGGATATTTCCTAAGAGGGGCAGTGGGAGTGAGCAAAGCATGAAACTTATTTAACAAGCAGGGCTTGAGTTGGGTAATCTGCATAATACATCCAGTGGCATTAAGGCTGTCATCGCTGCGTGGCTCTCCTGGTTCCGAGCTGTCTTTCACTGTCGGTTCTAATAAAGAGCCCTGGTCAGCCCCAATTCCCCGCGAGCCCAGAGCTGTGTTTTGTGAACTACATGTGCCTGAGGCCTCTCATGCATGATTTAAACTGCTTTGTAAATGTCAATAGGTGGAAAAGCATTAGATCCCTCGTAGATTTCTCCAAATCCTCCAAGATGTGTTCACCGTGTACACACCACGCTACAGCTTCAAGGCCACTGCAGTCTCTCCGCTCGCCTAACTGGGGGTTTAAGGTATTGCCAGGGGCGAAATATCCCTGTGTACATGATTTGATCCAGCTGGCCAATGAGACCCTTTATTAAGGAAACCTCTGCTCCCGTGGAAAGTCCCCTGTGATATTAAGTGTGCACACAACATCAATGTTGAATGTCCTTCAAACTTTGGTGCTTTATGCTGTCTTTACACAAAGAAAACAGACTGCCTGCGGAGCCTGCCCCTAAATGGAGGCCACGGCAAGGCTCACGTTTCCCTGCACCTTGGGGCAGAGGTGGAAATAGGACTTTGTGGGTTATGGAAGGAGTCAGCTTTTAATTAGGAGTGTGCTGTGTATTGGCAGGAGCCACTGACTGTCTGAAATAAATAAGAATGTGTTGCTAATGAGAAACTGTGGGGTCCTGGATGGCTCTGGGGATTGGCAATGTAGGTCACTGGTTTGAGCTGCGTGAGGCCATTCCATGACCTGAGTGGAACCACAGGATTTGTTGAGCTGGAAGGGACCCACAAGGACCATCAAGTCCAATCCTCAGAACCAGCCCCAAGAGTCACCCCCTGTGCCCCAGAGCACCAGCCAAAGGCTCCTGGAGCTCTGGCAGCCTCGGGGCTGTGCCCACTGCCCTGGGGAGCCTGGGCAGTGCCCACCACCCTCTGGGGGAAGGACCTTCTGCTGAGATCCCACCCGACCCTGCCCTGCCCCAGCTCCAGGGCACTGTGGGTGCCAGCCCTGTTTCCAGCAGGCAGGGGCACACACTGCACAGCCACTGCTGAGCTGGTGGCTCAGGACAGGCCTGGCAGAGAGACTGAGCACTGATGGGACTCTCAGGTCCAGGTCCAGCTGCCCCAGGTTGGGCTCATTGCATCCTTAGGACACTGTGGGGACAGTTTGCTGACATGAGCAGGGACCCAGCTGCCAGGGGTGACACTGAGCAACATCTCATGAGCACTAAGTTAGCTGAGAAGAACATACTGATAAAAGAATTCAGCTATTAGTGAAATTCATCACTGTGGCCAAGGGTGAACATGACACTTGGGTACCAGTAAATCGCTATCTTGGAACTTAAGGGACGGAAAGATGTTGATTTGTTCTTCAATTCAGCGAATAAATATCATCTCCATCCTATTTTTGAGTTCACGGGGAAAAGATCCATGCCCAGCTCTAAAAGACAGAGACCCCACCTCCGGCTCAGAAGTCCTTGAGCTGCAGAAATTGTGTGGAGGGCTTTTTGACTGGCCAGCCACAGTTATGCACCTTGAGTTACCTGAAATGGGCTCCTTCTGTTCTCTTAGAAATGAAGAAATATATTCTTTGTGTCAAGTTCTTTATGTTCGGTTTTTCATCCTCTATTTTCCAGGCAAAAAAGTTGGTCTGTGTGGTTGAGGCCCTCCTTTGTGCTTGCAGCTGTCCTTGCTGCTGTAGGATGGCAGAGTGACTTTCTCTGGAGGGGAACACAACAGCTCCCACAGCCCTCAGCTGGTGGAGTCAGCTGAGGGAAAGGGACCTGCCTGAGCCAGGTGTTGGGGGCCACACCAAGGCTTCAGCTGGCATTAACCAGGTTAAGCACAAGATCAGCCATGGTCTTGTTCCTCCTTCCTGATTGTCCATGAACAAAAAGCTGCATCTCCTCACCAGAAGCAGGAGTGGGCCAATAGAGCAGCAGGTGCCCCTTCCCAACTGAGAACTGCAACAAAAAAGCTGCAATCATTGTCTGGTTTCCACTGCAAAAGGGACCCAGGGCTCCTCACGTTGTTTGATGTGTTTCTGGACCTCTACTTTGCCTGCAGTAGCCTCTGGTGTTACCTGACAGTCCAGCAGTGGTGTGGGATCTGCCACATTATTCTCACCACTCTGGTTTCCTACAGCTTTGGCTGGTGATCCCACTCTCCATTCCTCTCCACCCCTCTATGGTCTGTGCTTCCAAAGCTGTTTACAATGTACAATTCTATTTTTATCAGCAGGAGCTTCTGAGAGTGCTGAATGGCTCCTCGGGGAGCTGCTCCATCCTGCAGAGTGCTGTCAGGTCTTTTATTGCTTCTTGCCATCCCAGGACTGAGCTCTGCCATCGCCGTGGCCTCTGGAAGCCACAGCTCCAACATCCCTGCCCTTCAGGTCCTTTCAAAATTCAGCCATTTGGGCTGAAAGCTTGGTTAAAAATATAACAAGTATCAAATGAAGAAGCTCTCATTTTATCAGTGCCTGTCTGAGTGCTGGGATTCCCCAGGGAAGCACTGGCTTTCCACCTGCCTTCTGCACAAAGGTGGCTCTGGTCTCAGGTGACTTTGTGCTGTGGTGCTTTCAACATCTTGGGAACCAAGAACTTGTCATGTCTTATTTCCTTCTGCAATCACAGCCACTGCTGCTGGCAGGACCCACAGAGCCCCCCGTGCCCATCCCTTTCATCACCAGGCAGAGCTTCTGCTCTCCCAGGAACTGTGTCCCGCTGGTTTCAGAGGCCAGACATCGCACTTGGGGCTCGGTGTTGGTTGTCCCTCGGTGGCTCATGGAGACGAGCAGAGCTGCTGTTTATAGGTTCACTTTCTGTCTGGTTCAGTGCAGCCAGTCCTGACACACTGTCCCAGTAATCTGATCAGCCTTGCTGCTTTTAAATGCAGG
>VXAU01002430.1:196723-209223 GCA_013399695.1 Formicarius rufipectus | reverse complement strand
GTAGCAAAGGCTTCATTAAGGTGCAGAGACCCCGACAGATGAGCACTCTCCAGTCGCATTTGCTTTCCGTCTTCCCCATCTGTTCGCTGCGGTTTTAATTAAACCTACCGAGATTATTCTTGGCCTTCTCCAAGAACTAGAAAGCCAACCTGTGCCAATGTCCACTCATCTCTGCTCTTGGCTGCCAGGCACTAATGAGCAGGCATGGAGGGGAAGGAGCCCGGTGTCCCCTCTGCTCGCCAGCCATCATGAGCTGTTAATAAGGAGGAAGCCAAAAGGGCCCAGGCCCCGTCCCCTGGTACTGAGGTACCAAGCAAAACAAACTAATGAAGGGTTCCACTTGTGGTTAGCTTGCTAATAGAAATGACAGGTTTCAAATAACCTGCAAGCATCCACCCCCCTCTGCCTGTCTGTGTGATCAGGGCTCTTCGCCTGGCACCTGACACTTTCAATACCACAATGACATTCACAGGCATTCTTTTCCAATGCTGTCACACAGCAAGAGCTTTCTTCTCTTCATTTGCTTGGAGGGTGCCTGGCAAAGCTATTAAGTCTGTGATGGGAGTGACAGTGAACTGCAGGCCTGTCAACCTTGCTTCCCATGTCAGCACATCCCCGTGCCCACCGGGAGCACGTCCTGCTCGGGGCTCTGCAGCCAAGCACAGCCCCCAGCCACACTCAGCTCCCTCCCGAGGCTCTCAGAGGCTCTTTGTTTAGTCCATCCTTTAAAGGGCTTCTTCTTTATTTTGGTGGAGTGAGAAACAGAGGGCAAGTTTGAAAGCCTTTGGAACATTCCTCAGTTGTGGATGTCGCTGTGGGTTGTTGACCTGGTGTCGGTCCAGACTTGCCCTGTCTTGGGGGGAACAGTGAATTTTGAACCTGTTTAGCCTCGCAGAAAGTTCCTGGGTTTTTCTTGCCTATCAAGGCCATTAATGGAAGGGCAACAAACTGAAATGAGAATTTCAATGACATGTTTGCCATGGCAAAATTGTCAAGGGGACACTAACACATGTGCAAGCACAGCAGTGCTTGGGGTATTTGCTGCAAATGTGGCTGCCTAGTACTTGAGTCCCTTTGTCACAACTTCAGCTTTATGGGGCTGCAATTTCACCTCCTTATTCTTGGCACTTATTTATGTTGTTGAATGTTCTCTGTTCATAACACATCCCGCTAACACACAGGATTTATTTTTTTAAAGCACTTTTTCCAAAAAATGGAAGACACTGTTGAAACTATTTGAGGGTTTAGTAATACCAGGAGTTAAATAATGCCTGTTTTAGTCTTGCTTTCCAATTCAAAGAGGAGCAGTGGTCCTTCATTCCTGTATCACCAGCAAATGCAGGAGTGATATGGTTTCACAGTGTATGGCATGGGTTTCCATCAGAATTTCTTCATTTTCTCAGCTGAGTGACTTGGGGGTAAACAGTGTTTCTTTTTGCTTTCTACCCCAGAACTGAGCCTGAACTGAATCATGGAAAGTGCCACAGGAATGGTAGTTGAGAAGTTGTAGTTAAGCAGCAGTGCACTTACAATTGCTGTGCTTTAACTCTTCAGGCATCCTTTCTCAGCTCTTCTGAGCAGAATTACCCATCAGCTTTCTTGTCATGGAGGATATGATACAATGCCTGAAAAACAACCAAACCACTCTGGTCTGTGTTTTCTGCCAGGGTTCTTTCAGTGCCCCCCAGTCTGTGGTCCTGAGCCCTGCATGGCTGACTGAGCCCAGGGCAGCAATCACATGTCGTTGGTAATTGACATTTGTCTGTGTGATTTGGGACTTGAGAGCAGCAAGAAAAGCAGAAAAGAACTTAATAAATACACCTACATTTCTGCAGCTCTTGATAAAGTTTGAGTCATAACTGGATCTCTGATAAAGTATTAAAATAATGAGAAACTTGAACCAAAAACCATATTTCTCTTCCCCTGGGATCTTTTCCTGAGATGCCACAATTGAGATTCACAATTAAATAACTTGCCAGCTCTGGGAACATTTGCAGCTGTAGTGGTCATTACTAAGAGATTGAGGAGCTTGAAAAGGAGGATGGACATCTTGTGGAGAGTTCAACACTTGTTTTTAAAGCTCTGCTGATGCAACTGAGAGACCAGTCTGCCTCCTTGGCATCTGCTGTTGAGTGTGCTGTACATTAGACATACAAGAGATGGGGCCAGGGGGAGTTTCAAATTCAGCAGCCAAGCAGCCCGGGTATCAATTAAAGTGGGGTTATTTTCATATGTCACCATTCTGACCCTTTCAACAGAGCAGCTATAGTGGAACCAGGATGTCTCTCTGACCCTATACTATGCAAATGCACCAAGGCCAGAAGGACTAGAAAACCTCCTGAATTTTAATGGGAGAAGTGTGTGATGCCCCTACCTCATTGATATTCTGTGTGGGGTTTTTTTCACTAATCCTCACACTCAGTAGGCATAGCTTTCTTGATCTTGGTGCTTCAGTGGGGTGTGCAGGTCAAAAAGGCAGCTGAGATGGGCCAGAAGGAAGTCAGGCACTACAGCATGGAGCCACAGGTTAAGTCACAATTAGAAATGGGCCTGAGCCACGAAGTTCAGGTAGGAATCCAAACTCTCCCCAAGTTGGAGTGATGGGTGAGTCCTGTGGAAATACTGACCAACCAGTTCATCCAGAATTTCCCCAAGTCCCTTCCTGGGTTTACATTTTAAGGGATAACTTTGAGCTTATCTGTAATCAGGAAGAACTTGGTGTGGTTTCAATGTAGAGTTGTCCGTGTGGTTCCTCTGCTTGAAGCCCTCTCCACAACTGACATGGAGAAGCAGCTCTGACATGAAAACTAATGCAAGAGAGATGTAAGAAGAATAACAAATTATTTTCTGCAGTGAATTTTTTCAGCTGTATAGTGTTCCCCTTGAACCAGACAGTGTTGATAACCTCCTGGCTCCAGGATGTGTGGAGGCTGTATGATGGTCAGTGGTCCCCAGATCCTCCCTGGCCAGTGCACACCCAGCCATACACAGGGACAGGCTGTGTCCTCCCTGGCCAGCTCTGCTTTGGTGGCTTCTTGAAGCCATGAAGAAGCTTCCTGTAGCCATGAAACAGCAACTGGAGCTGTGGATGTGAGGAGAAAAATAAGCCTGTCGTGTTTTTACACAGTATTTGTAGCTCTCATTGAAGGTCTCTGCCCGCTGGTGTCGAGGGGAGTGCCATGGTTAGGGGGGTAATGCCAAATCTGGCTCTTCTGGTGTGAATTCTGGCTGTTCTGGTGTGAATTCTGGCTGTTCTGGAAGGAATTCTGCCTGCTGTGGAGCGTGGTGTTCCAGCAGTGGTTTTATGCTGTGTGATGCACACAAGAGTGGTTTTATTCCGTGGTGGATTGAAGGGCAGCGCTCAGTGCTGGAGCATTAGAGAGTGAGGAAAGTGGAGTGAACTGCAGAGGTGGTTTTCATTCACTTGGCAGTTGGGTTGGGTTTTTTAGTTGGCTCTGGCTTGTTTTGCTTTTTTTGCTCTTTTATTCCCCTCAGTTTTATAAAATCTTAAATGTTTATGAATTAGGGCCACGTAGTATTTAAATTTCCAAACAGAGGCCCATTCTTCTCTATAACAACCTTGTGACTTTCTGGGGTTGTCAAATGTGTTACCCTTTTTTTTAAAGGGAGTTTTGTGTATAGAACCTCAATTATTTCCTCATAAAGTGATTTTAAAATGACTCCCCAGTGAGTTTTAGGAAAGTGTGTCTAGACTTTTTTTCCTTTTTCTGCTTTATCCCAGTCTCCCCTTCCAGCCTGCCCCTATCATTTTGTAGGTTATGGATAGCTGAGGATTTGTTGTACTGCTATTTAATGCTGAGTGTGTGCTGTGACCTTTAGGGGGGGGCAGTCTGTTGGCAGTATCATTACAAATAAAGTACTACCAGATTTCAGATGTTTATAGATTCCAAACTGGATGCTGACACCTGCAGTCGTTTCTAAACTCACCTCCGCAGATTTTCACATCTGACACCGAGGTGGTGGCTGCTCCCATGCCAGTTGTTGCCTTCCTGAGCCCCTTCCTGAGCCAGGGGACCTCCCTTGCAGTGCCTCTGCAATTGGCCTCGTGCAGCAGCTGCAGGAGATGAAGCTCTGGAAGCTCCGGGGCTGCCACGTGCACCGTGCAGGTATTTGTTATTTCAGGTGGACACGACCAACTCCAAAGGCTTCACAAAGCCTGGCCCACATTAGCCAGGCTGCTCTGGAGCAGAGGCAGACACTCAGACTCCAGTGTGATGAGGGAGCCAAGTCATGAAGTTGGATTTGGGGGTCAATCTTACAGCCCCAGTGGGGGCAGGGGTGGTTGAAGTCAGCACAGCACCCTCGTGCTCGCTCTGGGCGAGTCTCCCACCCCGTGCAGCTCCAGTTTGCTGCAGCAGGACAAGGGAAGTGGAGTCACCAGTGTCTGAACCTCTGGCCTCTCTCAGCAGGGCAGATTTGGGTGAGTGGAGAGCACACACTCAGCCCACAGAGCTTCAATTCCTGGCTAGCTGCTCCATCCCCGGGGCAGGACACTCCTGGAGAGGGTCTCATCGTGGGAGGGAGGATTTGTGTGGTGGGATGCTACGAGAGCTGTGGCTGTGTTGGCTTTACTGCAGGAAGTGGATTAGGCAAATCCCTGAGACAGTGCAGAAATCCATTTTTCCAGGTGTCGAGGCTGAAGGAAACCTATAATTAATAGTATCCCAGTTTTTACTTAGTTAACTCTTAGAGCAAGGTATCCTGGAGTTTATATTTTTAGCAGCCACTTTAAGAGATGGTGGGGGAGGATAAGTGTGCATGGAGGGAGAGATTAATTTAAAATTGATAACTGCATGGCAGCACCACAGTTTTAACAAGCTCAAGGCCTGCCTGGCGCAGCCTGCTGTACTCGGGGGACTGCAGTTCAATTCTCTGTGCTGCCAGTTGAAATCAGAAATCACAACTGCAGTGATTAGCAGTGAATTTCCTGATCTTGGTGCCGCAGGCAAAGGAAGGAGGAGACTGGGTTTTTTTTCCCTGTCTCCAGCGTGGTTAACCCCTGGCAGGGGAGACGAAGGTAGGGAAAGGGAATCTGGGGCAGTTTACACCATTTAAACTTGTACATGCTGTTTTTAAAAAAAATTAAATAAATTACAAAAATCGGTGGCCATGAAGAGCCTTTCCTGGCTGTGGAGAAGTGCCCAGCGGCGTCTTAATTAATCTCATTGCTAATAGAGGAGCACCACTTCCAAATGCTGGTGCTGCCCCTCTCTTCCCAGCAATGTAGGTCAGAGCCTCAGAGGCACTACACAGATGGCAAACAGGGGGCCCTGGATGTCAATCCAGAGTAATCCCAAGCACTGGTTTGACACCAGTGTAACTGGGACCAAATCTGACTCTACTCACGTCACCATCAAGTGCCACCCCCCTGCTTTGCCTGGGCTCCTTGGGTGGAGAGGAAAACAAGTCAAACACTCTTCTGCAGTGGGAGGTTCTGCTTTATTTTCATTGTTTGTCTGTAGAAAACGACTCCACCTGAGGAGCAGAAGCCATCAGCACCCGTGTGTGTGTGTGTGTGTGATCATTATGTCTGCACAAAGCCATCCCACTGCTCCCACAGTCCCTTTCTGGGGTTGGTGCTGCTGAAGGTCTCTTGTCCAGGTCCCTCGTAAAGGAAAAGGAGGGAATTTTGGCCTACACATGCAAATGATGTAAAACTGCAACTTGTAAAACTCTTGCAACGTGCAGCAGGCTCAGGTGGGTCTGGGGCTCCTTTGTCAGCTCTCCTAGGCCTGGCAAATGGAACCATTTTGATAGCCAGAGCAGGAAAACGTGTTGCTTCATGGATTAATAGACAGTTAATCCAGAAATTACCTTCTTCTGATCCAGACCTTCTCTTGATGGAGAGGGTTGGAGATGATTTTGCTTGCTTGGCTCTTTGTTCCTTCCTGAGCCTTCTTTGGGTGAAAACCCAGCATTTTTTCACCTGATCACTGCTGAGCTGCCAAAGCATGTGGTGTGCAGAGGCACCACGCTGAGATCCTGCATCTACTTGGGTGCTGGGCATATCCAGGATGTGCCAGGGCCTCTCCACCTCTGACCATCTCCTCTTCAGTAAAAGAACAAAAAAGACTGGTGCTGTGGGTGACCAGAGGTGCATCTCCTCTGTGGGCAGCTACTGAAGGTGCAGCCCTTGCAGGGCTGCTCAGCAGCTGAGGGAGATGTCCATGGGGCGTGGGGTCCCCTCTGCCACCACGCTGGGGGCAGGGCTGGGCTGCTCTGGGGCATCTCTCACCAAGGGTGACCTCTCTAGAGCTGCCACCAGTCCAGGTTGGGGCTGGCACTGGTGAAGCTGAAATGAGATTCCACAGGAAGGTCTGATGAAGGGTCCATGGTAAGTCATGCTCTGGCTGATCTTGTGTCCAGGCTCTGTCCCCCAGCACTGCCTGGGTTTTTGTGTGATTTTTGATTTCACTGTGAAAGCTTTCTATAGATTTAGTTTCTCAGATCAATAGGAGAAAGCTGAGCTGAATTGTCCCCTCACCTGCGAGTTTGGCAGCTGAAAGTCAACAGAGGTGAACTACACCCAGTCAAGTGTGTGCAGCAGGATTAGTCCCTTTGCTCATTTTAAGGAATGATTGTTCATTTGGACATTTTCAACCTGAGTGTCACAGGCACAGAGATTTATACATCCATATATCCTACTGGTTTACCTGTAGAAACTAATATGGCTGTAGGACAGGTGCTGATATCTCAGAGACTTCCACGGGTGTCCACCTTTACTGCTTTGATGCTGCTCATTTTCCAGCTGGTACAGTGGCAGAGGAATAAAAGTTGAGGCTGGGCAAGGTGGCACATCACAGTGTGCTCCCTGCAAGACCTGCTGGCTCCAGATTTTCTCTTCCTCCTCCTCCCCAGTGGCTCAGGGGGACAGGGAATGGGAGCTGTGGTCACTTCAGCACATGTTGTCTCTGCTGCTCCTTCCTCTGCAGGGACTGGACCCCTCACACTCTGCCCCTGCTCCAATGTGGGATCCCTCCCATGAGAGACAATTCTCCAGGAACTGCTCCAGAGTGGATCCCTTCCCATGGGGTCAGTCCTTCAGGATCTGCTCCAGTGTGGATCCCTTCCCGTGGGGTCAGTCCTTCAGGATCTGCTCCCGTGTGGATCCCTTCCCATGGGGTCAGTCATTCAGGATCTGCTCCAGTGTTTCCCCTGTTGGGTCACAGGTCCTGCCAGGACTCTGTTCCAGTGTGGGCTCCTCTCTCCAGGGCTCCCCAGGTCCTGCCAGGACTCTGTTCCAGCACAGCTTCGCAGGGGCTCTCAGCCCCCTTTGGCCATCCCCCTGCTCTGGCCTGGGCTCCTCCAGGGGCTGCAGGTGGATTTCCATGGATCTCCCATGGATCTGCTCTGGATCCGTCAGGCATTGTCTCCATTGGACAAAGGGGAACCTTCCAGCAGCTTCTCACAGAAGCCTCCCCTGAAGCTCCCCAGCCACCAGACCCTTGCCCAGCAAACCCAACCAGTCACTAATCCCCAGTAACTTTTGCCTCAAGCACATAAAAATCTTTCAGACCTGGTCAAAAGGCAGTTTCCCAGAGCATCATTCCAGCACAGGTCTCCTGTCTTCCATGTGACTGGAGGCCACAAAGCTGTCCCATGGAAAGCACAAAACAACTTCTCTGAAGATAAGAAGAGCTCAGATTTAAACTGATGTAATTTGAGCACAGAATTTGGCCCTTGGACTCCAGTTCTCACTCCCCTGGCACTTGTAAGCTTTTTATTACTAATTAAAGTTAGTAAGTAGTCCCCCTCAGGATGTTTTGGCTCATAAATGAAGGCCAACAAAATATCTAATTTTCCTAAATAGAGTAATTTTTTATAAGCCAACAGAGGCCTTTTGGTTAGATTTTGTTTTCTCTCTCCCCACTGTTATTTAGCCTCAAAAGCTCTGATGTTTCCTACCAACATCAAGAAACAAAAGCAGCTCTTGTTTCCCTGCCCCTACTCCCTAAGACTATACCCCCTCCTGTCCCTGTGGACATCCCAGGAAGGTCCCACACTCACATGACTCCCACCCTGGTTCTCAGTGATGACTTCTAGTGCTGAGAGCCTTTGCTGGAAAAGATCCTGCTCAGCACATGCAGGAACATCAAAATCCATTTATGGGAAGTTTTCAGCCCTGAAATGTTAGAAGTCATTAGCTTTTGTGTAATTGTACATATCTGGGTTCTTATCTGAACGTTATTTTCCCCTTAGGCTGTTAAAACATGTTGTTCCTTCCCTTCTTAAAATCAAACCTGTTACAGTTTGATGAATGAACCAGCAGAATTAAAATTGTTTCAGTAGCGTGAGCAGCTACAAACCCCTCATTGACAGGGATTATTGTTGTGATAACCCTTCGGCAGAGCTGGAATTTGGAGAAGCCCTTTTGACCAGGCAGCAATGTGAAATATTTGGGGGCAAATTTCAGCCCTGTTAAGACCAAAAGCCATTTAAAAAGCAGACTGGAGTCCTTTGATTAACATTTCTGATATTAAACAGAGAGGCGCTCTCTGCGTTTTTTGCTACAGGGCATCTCCTCATTGCTAAGGAACAAGGCTATGGCAAGGATCCAATTCCTTAATGAACCAGCCTATCTGGAGCAAAACAGCTTTTCACACCATAATAAACAATGAACACCTTTTAGATAACAAATTCAATGGCAAAAATATTGCACTGTACATGTCAGAGCCCCATAATTTAATGGAGGCACTTGCTGCATTAGTGGTTTACATTAATTTTTAAAATTAATTTTGTTTGGCCTGCGGGGGGAAATATTTTCTTTTTTGCCTCTGATATCCTTCAGCTCATTAACACTTTTTTACTGCTGCTTTACAATACTGTCTGTAATCGTCCAATTTGTAGCTGGAGGCTCATTTTTTAACTAGAGAGAGAGGAAAAGAAATGGAGCTTTTACTGAAATCATAAATGGAGCTTCAACCACACTGAAAAACCAGCATCTCTCCCAGCAGCCAGAGCACTGCGGCTTTCTGAGGATGTATTAATTGAACCCTGGATGGACTGTGAGCCTGCAGTTTGTGGGTAGTTCAGGAGCCTGGGACGGGGAAGTTTTCATTCCATTTGTGCCCTGTAGATTCTGGCCAGGGAAACACAGCTCCTCTCTGCACCACATGGACAGCTCATTGTCCTGGACACGGAGGGGCTTTAGCTGGAGCTGCTCTGTATTATCATTTGCCTGGGAATTGTCTGATTTGGGCTTCAATTTAAAAAGCTTCCTGGGAGTTGCTGAGGAGCACAAAGGCATTTTCACCTCGGGGCACTGGAACACGGCCCTGCCCAGAGAACGAGACAGATTCCAACCTCAACACCTTCAGCACCAGCCCAATCCCCAGCCCAGCCCACAGTTGTTGACTGAACAGTGGGCTGGTTCTGTCTCCCTGGCTGAAGTGCCCCGTGGGAGCTGCTGCAGGATCCCAGCCCCTCTGCACACTCCAGTGACCTCCCTGGCTGCAGCCAAGCTCCACAGCATCCCACCCCATCCCATCCATCACCTCGTGGTGAGCAGGACTCTGCCATGGGGTCTGTCTCGCCATGCTGGGTGTCCTCTGCTGCTGCAGCTCCAGAGGGTTTGGCTGGTCCTCAGGTGTCTACAGCAGTGGCCAGCTCTGCCTGCCAGAAGCCCAGCTGGGATTGTCCCTTGGCCCTTCTGTGTTCAGCAGGGCAGGCAGTGGGGTGAGCTGGGGGAACTCAGGGAGCAGCAGGACCGTGGTGCTGCAGACACCAGAGGGGCCTTTGTTGCCTTTCAGGAAGGCTCTTTCTAGTTTTTTCTTCCTTTTTTTTTTCCCATGGAATTTGTAGCCATTTTGCAGCTTTCATTTTTCCTAATGTCACAGCTAATCTTTCATCTATTCTCCAGTGGTGCTGTTCTGCCAGGCATTTGCATCAAATGGGAACGTGCAGGCTGGAACTCTCTAGGTGGGGAAAGCAGCTTCATCTGAAAGGTTATTCCCTCTCGCTGTGTCTCGGGGCTTTGTTCTTCATCCACACACGTTCCCCCATCCAAAGGCAGGCGTTTCCAGGGCTCTTCCTTTAGACAAACCTTCCATTTGGAGACCTGAGCTTATTCAAGCTCCTTCCTACATGGCAAAAACTTGTGTTCGCTGCAAATGATGAAGCTCCTTTGAAAGAAACTTTGGTGGAAGACTCTGTATGCCTCCAGAATCCTTTCAGAACCTTTCCTGCAGAGACACAGCAGCTTCCTTAACTTTTAAGGAGAGGGAAGAGTGATTAAGGAAGCAACTTAAGTGGCCATGAGCCTTTTTGCAGTTGCATCTCTACCTACCGAAAAAAAGAAAAAAGAAAAAAGAAAAGCCCTCCAAATGTCCAATGGGAGCAATGACCTTTAAAGATGTGGGTAGAATATGAGCTGAGTGTCTAAAAGTTAGCAAAGCAGAAAAACTGCATGGCTGGAAATATGAAAATGGGGTTCAATATTACCTTGGTTTCGTAATTCTTCACTTATGAGCTTATTAAATGACAATATAAAAAGGTGAATAAACCTCTGTTTTTCATGGAGAATTTCACTGATTGAAGAAGTGGCCTTATTCTCCATCTAATAAACCTTTTTGTGTTCCTGGGTTATTTGAAAGTCATCCTCACTGGATTGACTGAATAGGAGGATTCAGTGCCCATCACAAGCTTCCCAATGCCCCTCACACCTCATCATTGCTTTCACCAGTGAGTCCCTCCCAGAAACACCACTGGGCATGAGCTGGAATGGCTGGTGACACTGGAAGGTGTGCTTGGCTGTTCTGGCTTTGCTGGGAGCTCCTGATGCCTTGAGGTATGACCAAGGTCCTGCTGCAGTGGCTTAGGGGTGCTCTCCTTTGGTGGCTGTCCTGGTTTTAGTAGCCAGGACCAGTTTGGCACTGGGTGGGGGTGTGTTCTAAACCCTCTATGTCATTTTTCTCGTGAACTGCCCACCATGGACCATTGGCAGCAGCTGCCCAGGGCACACCCCACCCCTCAGGGTACAAACTGGGTGTGTAGGAACTTCTGTGAGATAAGGAAGTTCTCCTGCCTCCACACCCACCTGAGGGGTTGTGTCTGCTAATGGGCCATCAGGGATGCCAAAAATATGCCATTCTTCACCTCACAAAGTAAATCACCCATTGTGAAAGTCTCGGCTCTGGGGAAGGGACTGGGCCTTCCCATCTGAGCCCAAGTGGATGTAAGCTTGGGGTTTTGGGACTGGGATCTCTGGTCAGACCCAGAGGAGGAGCAGAGCCTCGACCAGACTGAGACTCTCACCAGACTGCAACCATCATTTTCACCAACAGGTTTCTTGTTTTCTTTTAACTTTGAACTCAGGGGGCCCACGTGGTGCTCAGCACAGGGGTTGGTGAGCTCCATCCTGCTCGTGCCCCCCTGGGCTGGGCTGTACATCTGGTGTTTTTGAGGCACAAATGAATTTTCCTTCTGTCTCAGTGTATTTTGTGATCTTTTATTAAATTGTTCTTCTGACTTGCAATCCCATCTGAGTTGGATTCATCTCTCCTGCTGGTTGAACTCTAAACCAGCACAATGGCCTTTCCAGCAAAGATTATCCCAGCCTGTATTTGATGGAGCCTTTGCTCCTCTCCAGCAAACTCCCAGGGCCTCTGCTCGGAGCTCCCCAGGGCAAGGCTTGGGGGTGGAGAGGCAGTGCTGGTTTGGAGTGCCTGACCACCATGGGAATGTTCTCCTTTTTGCATTTAGGGGCCCCCCCAAGCTGGGAAGGAACACATATCCATTGCTGCCAGCAGAACTGAAGCATCCCAAGTTTGCCACATAAATATGCAACCCTCATCAGTGTGGGGTTTTTATTGCACAGACACCTCGTTAATGTACTTGTTGTCATTTTAAAGTCCTGGATTAATAGGGAAGAGCAGCATTTCCTCTGGTGGAAGCTGGGTATAAAATTTCTTGAATACCAAAGCAATAATTTTGATTTTAATGCAAACTATTTTAATGGGCAAGGGGAAACAGGAAGGGGCAAGAAATTATTTCCCCTTCTCTCATCCCCGAGGTTTTCCCGCTCTCTAAACATCTTTGCAAGGAGCAAAGTTTGAATTGCAACATTGAAATTGTGTAGGAGCCCCTACTGTTAACCCTGCAGCCACGGGATGCACCAGTGCTCCAACTCAGGGTCCAGGGGGGCTGGAAATGTGCTCCTGAGTGCTTTGAGGTGCTGTGCTGTTTATGAGCAGAAGAATGAGCTGTTTCAGGCATGGAAAACCCTAGGGAAGATCCAATCTGGCCACAGATGAAACGGAATTTTGTTGCCAGAGGTTTGTGCTGGTGGTACGTGCCCTGTGATCATTAAAGGAGAGCTTCACATGAGGATTTGTGGGCTTGGAGAAGGGCTGGGAGGAACTGGCAGGAACCTGGACTCACAGTTGCTCCTGCCATGGTTTAAATCTGGGCTAACTCTGTCACAGCAGTGGAGTCTCCAGGACTGTGACAGTGCAGGGAAGAGTCATCCCCACCCACCCACC
>VXAU01002430.1:172903-196633 GCA_013399695.1 Formicarius rufipectus | reverse complement strand
ACTGGTCTTTGTAACCATGAGGGGGACTCTGTTCATAGGAATTTTCCCTCTTCAGGGCTCTCACACTGCCACGTGAACGTGGGAAGTGCTGGCTCTGTGGGGAGCTGCTGTGGGAGCAGCTCAGCCCTCCTGGGAGCAGTGGGTGCTGGAATGGGATGAGAGCAGGCTGGGACACTGCCCCACCCCCAGGCTGGGATGGTGCCACATTCCCAGGGTCCAGCAGCTCTGAGATAGGAAGAGATTTGCAGCACCCGCTGCTGCCTTGTGCAAGGGTTTGGGTGGGCAGGTTTTGGGATTGTCGCTGAGGCAAGAGCAGGGTCTGACCCAGCTGGTGCCCCTCTAGGACAGGGGCTGAGCTGCTCTCCAGCCACTGCCGCCTCATCACCCCCCAAACTTGGTAGCTACAGACACAGAACTTCAGGGCAATGTGTATTTTAAACATGTTTTCTAATAGCATTTCAGTAATTATTAACTAGGAAAGCGATTGCTAATTACGGTCTCGGTATTACCTGTGAGTCTGTCATCCTGATGGAATGGCACTACTGCTGGTAATAAAAACATTGGAGGTGCTTTAAATTCTTCAGTTTAATTAAGAGTTGGTGTAATTATAGTGCAGTTTGGCTGTGTTTTATCTGGGAAGGACAGGAGAACTGGAGTAAGGTCCAGTACGGTGAGAACGTGGATGTTTTTGGAAAGCTATTTTCAGTGACAGGGAGTCACAGCTGAAAGGGGATCGTGGTGGAACCTGGTGGGGAATTGAATGCACAGCCTGGACATGGCTTGGAGATGGAAGCAGGGGGTTGGTTTCTAAGGGCATGATCTGGACAGGGGTGGCAACAAAAATTCCTTTCTAAAGAGACATGACTTTCCCTTTTGTTTTTTTTTTTTTTCATCCCATAACTAATGTAAACTTTTACCAGATACATCAACTTTACAAAGGCAGGTGACATGTACATGGTCTTCTCTTTCAGTTGTCCACGAGCACTTGTTTACTCAAGGTGACAAAGGTTTTACTCCTTCCAGGTGGTGTCAGGGATAGATCTTCCCAGGGAGAGGGGTGAGCTCGGGGCAGCTGGGGCCTGAGAAATGTCAGGGTGTGGGTCACAAACCAAAAACCAGTTGAAAGGTTTGTTTTCTTTGCTTTCTGTGGCCTGAAGAAGTTGGAGCTGTGGGTGCTTGGAAACAGTCAGGACTCCTTCATGAGAACTGCTTCTCCTGTGAAACTCGTGTGTAGTCTGTGAGCTGTGTGTGTCTAATTCTGTCTGGGCTGTGTGTAAGCTCCTATATATCATAACTAACAATGCCAAGAACACCAGCCAAGGGTAACTGCAATATTAGTAACCTCAAATTACAATGACTTACTTTTTAATACTATTTTACCATTCATATTGCAAGTTTTACAGTTTGTAGCACTTTCTGATAAATACTTCATAAGCTCCTGTGGCTCTGCTGCCATTGTGCCTCATGCCACAAATACCTTCACTGCCATGTGTGTGTTATATATTATAAGGTGAAAATGAGAGCCTTATGGTCATAATATAAATATAAATCCTTATTGCTAATGATGATGCAGAGGTATATCCCTAAAAACACGTTGAGGAGTTTGTTCAGTCCTATTAAGTGGGAAGTCTTGGCCTCTTGGGCTCAGCCTCTTGGAACAAAGTTTTAAATAATCAGCTGATGAGGCAATGGCTGAGAATAAAAAGTAAATCTGGGCTTTTAGCTCCTGCTCTAGTCTGTGGAGTTGGATTCTTTCAGAAGTGGAGCAGGGAAATTTAGCAAAGCATGTGCGTAATGAACAAGGGGCCTCAGAGAAATAAGTCTGTGTTAACCTGGATTTAATAAGACAGCAACAACAGAGCCCAGTAAGAAAGTGCACAAAAGAAAAGGGCTTTCACATCTTGAAGATATGGGATTGAAAACCCAGAGTGAGAGAGAGAACACTCTTCAGCACCAATGAACCTGGAAGTGTCGTTTTTAAGGATTCATTATCCTTGAGTATAGAAATTGTAGTGCAGAACCAGCTGACAGATAAATAATGTTCGCCTCTTTGAAGGAAGTGTGTGTTTTAAACCCATTTTTTGTCTAAAAAGTGGTACCAGAGTTGAAACAAATATAAGAGTTTCTCATGATTAAACTGCCTTTCTTTATCCTGTCTGGACTTTATAAGTGTGCTAGATTGCATTTTATTGTTAACATCTGAAAGCTATTACTGAATGACAGATATCCAGTGTTGGGGTTTAGGAGTTATATCTGAGATTTAGACTGGGGACTGGGGAGAAATTCCTCCCTGGGAGGGTGGGCAGGTCCTGGCTCAGGTTGGGCAGAGAAGCTGTGGCTGCCCCATCCCCGGGAGTGTCCAAGGGCAGGTTGGAGCAACCTGGGCTGGTGGAAGGTGTCTCTGCCCATGGCAGGGGGAGGAATGAGATGATCTTTAAGGTCCCTTCCAACCCAAAGCATTCTGGATTCTGTGATAATGGTCTTGGGAACTGCTGCTTGGGTGCTTCCCAGCAGAGGGCTTTGCTCCCTACAGGGTCCCACTGGTGTCCCCTGCTGGTGTCCCCTGCTGGTGTCCCCTGAAGTCCCCTCCTCAGTTCAGTATGTCCTGGTGATTTGTGACCTGCCTTTTCCTTCCCTTGGAGGGAGGCACTGCAACACGTGTCCCTGAGCAGGTGAATGCTCAGGCAGCAGAAAGCAGCAGGATAGGGTTGGGATGGGGAACCTTTGCATGGGAAGGGTATTTTTGGTGTATTAACGCTGCAGTCTGTGCAATACAGGTGCATATCTCCTTTATTTCATCCTTTAATTAAATGCAACAAAGACCTGCCTAAGCCAGAGGGATTTTTAAAATGTATTGTTATATTTTTATATATATAGACAATTGATATGAATCACTGCTATCCTCCTGTCCCCAGCTGTGCTGAGAGTTAATCTGTGTGGTGAACAGGCAGAGCTGAAAGGGCAGAGCAGCCACAGTTACCATAACCACCCATCTCATCCCAAAAGGAAAGGTGGATTATTCAGAAGTTCAGAACATCCAAAAAAATCAGGGCATTGAAGAGCAGGAGGTGCTCCTGGTAAGACCAGTTCCACCTGGGCTAAGACTTCTCATTACTGTGTCTCCCCTAAAGAGCTCAGGAAAGTAACCCGTGTGAAGGTTGCAGCTCCAGCTCAGAATCCAACTGGGACTGTCACTGCCCTGGGATCTTCCCACTTCAGAGAATCACAGACTGTGCTGAGCTGGGAGGGACCTCCAGGGATCATCCACTCCAACCCTCAGCCCTGCACAGAACCAGCCCCAAGAGTCACCCCCTGTCCCCCAGACCATCAGCCAAAGGCTCCTGGAGCTCTGGCAGCCTCGGGGCTGTGCCCACTGCCCTGGGGAGCCTGGGCAGTGCCCACCACCCTCGGGGGGAAGGACCTTCTGCTGAGATCCCACCCAACCCTGCCCTGCCCCAGCTCCAGCCCTTCCCTGGGTGCTGTCCCTGCTCCCCACCCAGCAGAGATCAGTGCCTGCCCCTCCTCTGCCCCTCCCCAGGGAGCTGTCCCTGCACTGAGGTGTCCCCTCAGTCTCCTCTTCTCCAGCTCAACACCCCAAGTGCCCTCAGTGTCCTCACACCTTCCCCTGCAGCCCCTGAACCATCTCTGTGCCCTCCTTTGGACACTCTCCCATGGCTCAATCTCTCCCTTCCATGGTGTCCCCCCAAAGTGCCCCAACATTGCAGGTGAGGCCACCCCGGAGCAGAGCAGGACAATCCCCTCCCTGTCCTGATGCCCCCAGGACAGGGATGTCCCTCCTGGCTCCAGGGCTCTGCTGACTCGTGGCCAACCAGGACCCCCAGTGCCCTTCCCTGGCACTGCTTTTACTCCCTCTTTGACCCAGGTGATGCCCTTTGGGCACCAGCAGCTTTGGGCACTCTGTGAATCCCTTGCCAGCTGATGGTGGCAGCACTGCCGTGTCCCTGGGGAGCCGGGGAACTCCTCTGGGGGTGGATCTGCCACATCAGCCCGAGTGTTAGCACCGAGTAAGGCTTAACTCCTGGCCCTGCCTGAGAGAATTAAAGAGCTTGTCTGGGCTCTGAGTTAAGGGCTCCTGTGTGTTGATAGGACTGGAGTTATTTAAGTTCAGTTTGCAGTCAAACAACCCCCGAGGGACTGTCAGCTCAAGAACACCCACTAACCACAACTTGTCATGTTACTGCGCAGAGGGAGGAATGAGCTTTTAAGTAATTAGTGCCCAAAGCATTCACTGCTTAGTAGGTCAAAACCAAAACCTCCATTCTACCAGAAAACTAATCAGAAGACAACCCAGATTTTGGAGCACGGCTGTAATCAGCTTTCCCTGTGACACACCACTTAATAAGCAGGCAGCAGCCTTTCCCCCCAGCTCAGCTTTCCAGCTGACCCATGGAGTGCATGTTGTGGTGGCCTTAATCACCGGGTGACAAAGGTAAGGACACCCATGATGGGTCAAGGAGCCACAATGAAAGACTGTGCCTTTATTATGGGATGGAAATGGCAAAGCTCATCCTGGCCTCTGAGGTGTGCAACCTGGGCAGCTGCCAATCCGCTGGGAAATTGGAGGTAAATAGGAAGAAGATGTTGCTCATGCAGCAGGAAATCTTGCTGTCTGAATTGCTGTCCTTCCACAAATCCATACCTGGATAGACTCCTGGGAAAGATCCTGGGGCACAAAGCACGTGCAGGGTCTCCAGTGCCCTTTGGCTCATAGGCAGGACCCCACTCCTCATCCAGGGTCTTGAGTGTGGGTGCAAAGGTAACTGTGGGGTTTCCTTCCTCTCTTCAGGCCCTTCAGGAGACCCTCAGTGTCTCTTTGGAGGTGTTTGTAAGCATTTGTACAGGAGCTGAACGTTCCTCCTGCCGCGGCTTCGAAGTGGGAGCATTAATTAAGCTGTTTTAATGGCACGCTCTCGTGTGCAGTCAAAGCACAAGGGGAGTAGAAGGAGGGAAGGAGTGATGTGTTCACTGTCCCTGTGCACCCTACCATGCACTGCTGTGTGTACTGGGGGAGATAAGGAGCAGTGTTAAACACAACATTAAAATAATAATGTTCATTATAATGCAGGTTGTCAGGTGCTTATGTCAGTCTCAGTGACAAATAAACTTCTGCTGTCCTTGGAGCGTATTTTTTCACCATGCAGGAGGAAAATGCAGTGCTTGAATCGTGTTCCTCATGTTTCCTGGGGCCTGAAACTTCCCTTTCATGTGTTGGGGTTGGTTTCTGAATTTCTTGGGAGCAGTGAGAAGATGCAGAAAAATAAGATGATACAAAGATATCTCTAAGGCAATATTTTTCAGCTGAGCTGAGGAGAAAAACTCTTACAGGAAAGGTGGTGACAAGAGGGGTGGATGAGACAAAATCCTCAAAGGAAATGTTCTTTGAGGCACCTGCTTTCCATGGGACCCAGAGGTGGGAGGAACTTGCACGTATGTGTGAATAAAGCAGATTTCTTTTAACACAGCTTCTGGCGTACCAGGCAGACAGACATGACTACCAAGAGAGCAAGTAGAGTTGTAGGAGTATAATCCAAAGTGTTCTAAACCTTTACCTGAGGATCTTCAAGCACTTTTGAGCCCCCTCTATTGTGTAGGATCAGAAAGCCAATTGCAGTCATTTCAGAGAGGAGTGGGCTGAAGCGCTGTCAGCTGCATGGCCACGGCCATGGGCTGAGATAAAGATGGGATAAGCAACATGACTTGTCCCACGTGGTTGTGCTGCTCTCTCCACGTCAAGATGTCCTTCACTTGCTGCAGGATGAGCTCAGACTCGACTCTTGGGTAAAAGACTGTCCCTTTCTTCACGTTTCCTCTTTAGAACCATTCAACTTTAATTATAAAGCTCAGGAACAAGACTTGGAAGTGTGGTCAGTTCTGTGCTTGCTCTGCTGGGGACAAGGAGTGGGTCTGTGCTCCACCTCCCCAGCAGTCGTGCAGCAAAGACCCTGATGAGGTTGTGGTTTCTGAAATGGTTTCAGTTACAGAGATGAGAAACAGCAGCAGAACTTTCTGCTGCCTTCTGTTGTCTCTGGGTGTGAAGTGACTATTGCTGAGTGTCTGTGTTTGCAGCATCTTCATTTTGAACCCCTCCTTGGTGTATAATTAGGGGTGTTTGAAGAGAAACCACTCATGTATCTGCAAATGAGGTAAAACCTTCAACTTTTAGTTGGTTTGTCCTGTTATAAATCAAGCAGAAATGTTGGAACTGGACTTGTGGCTCGTGGTCTGTAGGTTGTGTTTATAGAGCAAGCATCCTGGCATTTATTACAGGAATCTTTCTCCTGCTCCCTTCCCACTCTTCCCTCCCCCAGTCCCCTGTGCTGACCCCTAATCCCAACAAAATGAAGATCTGGTTGTCATATGGATGGCAAAGCCTTCCTCTTGCATCACAAACAGTGTAGATCAAAACCACCTCATTTAAAAACAGATGTTTTCTGGTAGTGATTAATATAGTTTCTCCCCCTCTTCCTTTTCTTTTCTTTTTTTTTTTTTAGAAGAACCTTTTATTTTGCAATCATCTGCTTTAGCATTCACTCAACGGGCTGATTTGAGGCACTACAAAGTCTGGGTGAACTGATTCATTTGAAACACGAAGCTGATCTGAATTGCCAAGGCAAGCTCAAAATGAAACCTTTCCCATTTCCATGCATGTCCTCACTAGTTTTGGCTTAAAGGAAAAATCCTGTGTGGATAAACATTCTCAAATACCTTTCTCAGGCGAGGGCTGTGGTGGGAGCCGTGGGGTGCTGAGCACTCACAGCCCCTCATGTCACCAGTGCCTTCTGCATTTCCCGGCCTCTCTCTGGGTACTCCTTTGGAAAATCTCAGCACCAGCTCTTTTCCTTGACAGTTTTTTCACAGAGTGATTTTTCTCCCAGTTTATTTGGCCAAAATGTTCCCCCTTTGTCACTCTTCCACTCTTAAGCTGTGCACAGCTCAGCTTTCTCCTTCTGTGTTGGAATTGGCTGCATTTTCCCGAGGCTTCAAATAGAGAGGATTTGAGCCCATAAATCCTTACTCTGTGTGAGTCCTTATTTTCACTAATAGCCCCACTGAAGTCATCAAGACTGTTTACATGAATAGGATCAGGAGTAATTCTAGTTGGGTCTAATTAGTTACACCAATTTAAGTGAAAGCAGAATCAATCCGTTGTTTCGCAGAGGACGTTGGGATGAAATATGTTGAGGCAGAGTATGAGCCCCCATCCTGGTGTGTCACTGCATGCTTAAAGGACATTGTTGTCTGGCATTTTTCACAAAGAACAATCATTAGTACAAGTTGGAAAAATATAGGGTTTGGGGCTGTGTTTTCCCTGCAATTTAATACTACTTGGTATTGGTTAGAAATAAATTGTTACAGACTCCCTTTGAATTCCTTCAGGGTAAATATTTATCACATGTAACGTTTCCTCAATATTCTGAATTTTCAATACAATTAGCTTCACTGTAGGTTATTTACTCCCAAGTTAAAATTCAAGGAAAAGCCTTCAAGTGTATTTTGAGCTGAGCTATTCATCAGAAGTCCAACGTGATTTTGTTCAAAGGGAACCAAAAACTGTGGGAGATTTTCTAGCTGGGGAACTGCACTTGCAAGATGCATAAAACTAATGGTGTACACAAAGTGTCTTGTTTTCCTTCCTTTCTGTGCGGGGTGCTTCAAATACTCATTGCTTTGTCCACAGTGGGGTGTTGGCTGTGAGACGATTCCGGGAGGGAAGCACAGCTCTCAGAGTCCCCGACAGAAGGTTCACAGGAGGGTGGAGCCATTCACAGCCTGTCGACCTCCAGGGCCGTGGGGGCAGCTCTTGCCTCGGTGAACACACCCGTGGGTGGGAGCAGGGAGGGCCTGGAGGGCTGGGCAGCACCCCCGGGGGCTGGGGAGCTGGGCTGGGCTGAGCTCTGGGGGTGCCACGGGCACCACCGGGATGCTGAAACCATCTCACTTGGGAAATAACCCCAAACCAGACACTCCTCTCGCTTTGCACCAGTTGAGTATCTCCAAAATTCGTTCCAAGGGTCCATCACTGATAATCCAGATGCCTTCACGTGCTCTTGGGCTCTTCTGTGAGAACTGGTTACTGAAACTGCTTTATTCCAGAGACCTGATCCTGTTTGGTTAATCCTATTTAATCACAAGCTTTACATGTTCTCAAATCACAAGAAATGGAGTCAGTGAAGTTTGCTTGAAATCAGGGTCAGGTCGTCTCCTCCAGGTGTTGGAGGGGGTGTCAGTCAGGATGCAGTTCCACCTTCCAATCCACTGGTGGGAAAGGGGTGCTTGGAGGTTCCAGCCTTTCCCGTGTGGAGTTTGGTGCCCTTTGTGTGGGTTGTACCCTGTGCGGCTCAGGAAAGCAAGTCAGGGGAAGCTGGGGGATGGGGAAACCAGGAGGATAATTCAACTGAACCGACGGAAATCCATGAGGGAAGGAGTGGGACCCGTGGGGGGATTGTGGGAGCCTCGTGACAAGGAGGGACCTTCTCGGTGACATTTGCAAAGGCCATGTCCTATTCACTGGGGTTTGTAAGGGAATTCAGCGTGTTCCTGGAGGGAAGTTGGAGGTAGTTCGTAGACTTCAGAGTCCACTCCTGCCTTCAAATCCCAGTTTCAGTTGTTTTGGATTTTTTACATTACAGCCACTGTGTGGTTCATGGTCACTTCAAGCTCATTTAAGTTGAGCTGTGCCTCAAAGAGATTAATTTCTACTTCATCCATACTATAACTTCTGCCAGGAGTAAAATCTGGAGAGGATGATGGAGAGGATGAAATCTCTCATTACTTACTTTTAGAAAGGACAGGACAAAGCATTAAAATGCTCCAAACAATTCAGGATATTTTAAAGCTTTCTGAAAGCTTTTGCCTTTTTTTTTCTCTCTTTTTTATTTTTTTAAAAAGATGTTTCATTATAGGGAACTTCAAAGAGTACATTTGATCTGCTGGTATGGTTTTGACTGCATCCACCAGGAGTTCACTAAAGCCAAGCAGTGAAACAATAATGTATGTTGTACAGCTGAAATGAAAATTAACCTAATGTACAGTATTTGCTGCCTTGCACAGCTGAAATGAACTCCTGGTGGACAGGGAAAAAAATGCTGGCAGATCAAATACACCTTTTGAAGTTTATTATAATAAAATGAAATAAAGCCGCCAAGGGAAGCATTTGCAAAAAAGAAAGGCTTAGGAGGGCTACAGCTGTTGTGTACTGCTCTGGTCTTTGCTTTTTGCTTTTGCTTTTTTTTTTTTCTTTTTTTCTTTTCTTTTTAATTGCATTTGCTAAGGCCCCAGTACAGAGCCCACTGAAGCCATTGTGAGTCTTCCCATTAGCTCTTCTGGATGCTGGGACCAGCCTGGCCACCTTCCAGCAAGAGCCACGTGCTTTGCCAGGAGCCCCAGTGACTTTTGCCTCCTGTGGCCTGAATGATCCACAAGAACTTGCTGTCTTGCTAAAAAGACAATTTTCTTGGAAGGATTCTTCATCTAGAGAATTGGAGCATCCTAATTTTCCGTCAGCATTTTGCTCCCACTAAATAAATCCTTCTCCTCCATCCTTTACTCCTGATAAGTACAGTCATAGTAGTGCTGGTTTTAATCGGGAGAGTAAAAATGTCCAATGACTTCAGCTGGCACAGAGACCCCCCTTGGCTGTGGAACATTAAGCCCTGCAGAGCATAGCCTGCTTCCATAAGCAAAAGGAGTTTTTTATTAACATCAGTAGATTTAATAGAATTGCCTATCTGGAGACAGACCTTTTCCTTCACTTTTTTCCCTGGACGATGATTAGCATGTCCTGAGAAGTGTCAGTCAAAACTACAAGAGCACAAAGTCCTCAGCGTTGCTCCTCTGGCCTCTCCAGGCAGTGTCAAAGGATCAGACTGAATGCAGAGAGCACTTGCCAGGGAAATTGGTGTCATTTCCTCCATCCAACATTACGCCAGTTGGGAGAAACTCCAAAATCAAATTAACATTGTCTTCTCTTCCCCCCGCTTTATTTAAGGGGGATAATAAAACCAGCCCTGTGTATTTATATGCATCCCACAAGATTCTGGTAGATCTGCGGTTGCATCCATTAGTTTGATGTGACAGGACCAGGCTGTTTTGACACAGGACCCAGTGGGAGGGCATTCTGCATCCCAGGGAAGCTGGCCTGGACAGCACATCCCCCTGGTCCCAGAGCCATGAGCAGCCAGCAGATAGTCCCTGGGTCACCGGGCTTGGCCGGGGCACCAGGCTGAGGACAGTGGCATCTTCAGAGGAGCCCAGGGCAATCAGGCACACAGGGTGCCCACTGAGGTTCCCACACAGGGCTTGCTGTGTGAGCCTGGGGAAATGCCACCCTTGCAGTGAGCTGAGTGTTGCTGTGGGACCTCAGTCCTGCTTGCTGGGGTGCTTTGGAGAAGAAGCACCCAGCAGGCTCAACTACAGTCAGTTTGTGCTGCACACTCAGTAAATACAGGCTATAAATATTAATATCTATGTGTACATGTGGTTCCCATGTCCAGAGCAGCTGAAGCTCTTCATGCACACAGAGCTGGAGCTTGGGAAGATGAGGAGCTTCTCTGTTTGCAGAGCTGGTTTGACCATGGGATCTCAGCCTGTGGCTGGGTCAGAAATGGAGCCCAGCTCTTCCATCTCAGGCCACTGTCTAATCAGGGCACTGCCTTGTGCAGGATCAGGTCTTTTGTTTTAGTATTACAGAGCTGTGCTTGATCCTATAAACCCTTCCGTGGGAGGTGTGGGGAGGGGGGTAATCTGTGCTTATGGGATTAGTCCCTTTGAAAGCACTGCTGTGTAAATACAGTGTAGTGGCAGAGGAAAGCTTTAGCAGCGTTTCAGTTCGGTGTGTGGACGAGGTGTGAGGCTGCAGCATCAGCACCCTCCGCATTCTGCCCGGTGTGTTTTCCCTCACCAGCCCCCGATGTTAAACGGGAAGCAACCCGGGAATTCTGTGCCTCCCAAATTGTGTTTGTTTGCCAGCGCAGGCAGTGGGTGTGCGTTGCCGTCCCCCGGAGCAGTGGGCATCCCCCGCCGGGAGGGAAACCTCAATGAACTGATTGCTTAACCTCTCCTGACTCTGCCCTGGTGGTACATCATTAATGGGGTAGAAAACGAGGGCCAGCGCTGGCAGCACGGGGTGTGTGGGGGGTGTGCATCTTTAAGAGATTTATGTGGAGGTCTGAGATGAGGAGACAGCACTGTGGTACATCATCATGCAGGAGACATCAGAGACGTTCTTCTTCGCTTGGATGCATTATCATAAAAAGTGATTTAGACTAGAGCTGATTGATGCAAATGGTCCTCTGTTCTTTCCTATCATTAGCGGCCTCTTTCAGTGGCCAGAGGCAGTGATTAAAGCTGTCATTTGGCGCTGCTCATTAAAGACAAGCACCCGAGTAGCGGGAGGAAAAAAAGGTTGAAGAAGCAGGATTTTATTTCTTTTTTCTCCATTTCCTTAAAAAAATAATATTAAAAAAAAAAAAAGGCATTATCCTTTTTCCAGTTCTGGCTCTACAGGAAAAGTCTCTATTTGATGTGAGAATGCAGGTGGCTTAGAAAATAAAATCAGAACTACATTATTGTCACTTAATATTTTGAGGCCAGCACAGTGTCAGGATGATCATTATAAAGGTATCACCGGGTGCATTTGTTCTGGGATAACCTGATGAAACACTAAAGAGCATTATTGACACAAGGCAGGGATCGGCACCCCGGCACTGTCCGGGCTGCTCTTTCGGGGCGGGCTGGGAAGGACGAGCAGAGGCACCTGCAGAGATGCCGGACGGTCATCGGGGTTGACGCGTTTCTTCATACCCGATTTGCCTCTTCAGAGCTTCGACTCCTCAGGGCACAGGGGGTGTCACACGGGAGTGTCAGACCCCGATGGATCTCCAGGGGCTGCAGGGGGGGCACAGCTTTGAGTCCTTCCCCCTTTCCTGCTCCCGTGGGCTCCCTCCTTCTCCTCCTCCTGCTCCCACCTTGGGCTCTGCGTTGTTCTCCCATGGCTGGAATTCCCAACTACCCCACCCTCCGGAATTCTGCCCTCTGTTCTCCCAGAGCTGGCACTGGGATTCTCACTTGGCTGCACTTTGGCCACCAGCAGGAGGTCCCTGCTGGCCCTGGCTGTCCTTGGCTCCACAGGACAGGGGGAGCTTCTGGCAGCTTCCAACAGGAACCATCCTGGAAGCCCCCCATTCTCCCAAAATCCAGCCACAGAAACCTCTGCCACATCCCTTGGGGGCAACCCCTTCGGGAGCTGACGGAAGCGCTCCGTCCTTTTACTGGTTTAATTACCCGCCGTAGGCGGAGAGGTGAAGGAGAGCCCGGGGAGGGACAGAAGGACAGGGATTGGAAAGAGCAGAGCCCTGTTGGAGCCACGAAGCCCCCTCGGTTCTTGGGAGAGGCAGCTGAGCCCCGAGGGTGGACTGTGAGCTCCTCCTGGGTGGCTCTCAGGAGGGGACAGCCAGACCAGGCCAACAGGAGATGCTGAGGGATGGCTGAGGGGAACTTTTGGTGATAGTGAAGGAGCAATTTAGCATATTAGGGGAAATATGTCAAACCAAAGTGATTGGTATAAATACAGCCTTCTTTCTTCTTGTGGAATCTGGCTGCGCCCCAAGGATTTTCCTCTGAAATTATGGAATTGCAGCTTACTTATTACTGGCTGACTTTCACACCACTGAGCCTTCTTTTTCAGCCATGTGCTGGATGCTGCCTAATTGGTGCGTTTCCCAATCTGCTCATTTTTCTCCTCCCATGGGAGACAGGAGAGACAGGGCTATCACCCCGAGGCGGGGGTGGTGTCCTTAAAGCTGAGGTTAATCTTCTGGGGAACCATCCTGCTTGGACATATCCTGGATGGGGCAGTGGGGGTCAGAACTGGGCATGGAGAGGGAATGAGGCTGCAGTGCTCAGCCCTGAATGCCTGGGGAAGGAGAGAGGGCTCTTGGTGGGCTCAGTGTGGGGGTGCCTTGGACAGAGCAGGCAGCAGAGCTTGCTGAAGGGAGCTGGTAACAACCAGTTTGGGATTTGCCTGTGATTTTTAACAGCTAGCTTTTCCAAACTGGGCCAAATTGCTTCCAACAGAGCCCACTTCTGCTCCTCTGCTCGAGTGTGATGTTACTCTCACTGCAGTCATTACATTTTATACATTAGATACATTGTATTTTAATGTATATCCTCCTAATACTCAAATAATCCTTACTGTACTGAGAATAGTAATAAATTCTTTGATATTAAACTGCCAGAATAAGCAAGTGCTTCATGTGTTGTGTCATCCAGCTTTTGGGTGGAATTGATCAGGAAAAGGATTTCGATTTTGGACAATGCTCTGCTGTTTATCTCCTGGAATTCAGGTTGGGCAGCAAAGACATCTAAGGTGAGGAGGAGAAGGGCACTTCTGTCAAAGATTGCTATAGTTTTAGACCATTTTCTCCTCCTTGTACATCAAACCCAAGTTGTCAACAATTGGAACATATCAACATTCCCAAGAGGATTTCCTTTCCTTGTGTTTGTTTGCCTTTAAGCCAATTTACAGGTTCTGTGCATTCATCTGTCTTTCCTCCTTCTTACTCTTTGTTGTCCATCATCTCTGTGCAGCTGCTGCTCTGCTCTGGACAGTCCAAGTGTCCAAGGCCAGGCTGGGTGGGGCTTGGAGCAACCAGGTGGAAGGGGGTGGAACTGGATGGTCCTTCAGGTCCCTTGCAGCCCTTTGCCCTCTGTGGTCACTGAGGTGGGACACAGCCTGGCTCCAGGAAGGCCACGTGGGTGATTTGTGGCATTCCTGGTGCTTGCCATGAGTGGGGAATGTTGAGTGCAGGACAGGTGGGACATGCACAGCCAGAGCAGATGGAGAGAGGTGCTTCATTTGGGTCTCCCCAGCAGCAAAACCTCCATGGGCTGAGGGGTCTCACTGACAGTGTCAGTCATTCCTACAACAATAATCTTAAACTCAATAACTTTGTCAGTATAACAAAGGATGGTATTAATGACAACAAGGTAAGGTGAACCTCACCCCTCTTGCAGGAGGTTTTGGAGAGATGCAGGTTCCTTAATCCCTTCACCTGTGACTTTGTGTGGTGTTCTGACTGTTGCATTGGGAGTGGGCTGTGCAGGAGAGCTTTTGGTGAAACAGCATTGCTTATTTTGGGTTCTGAATGCTGCCATGGTGTCCCTGACATTAGAACATGATCGGTCTTCACCTGGCCCAGCTCCTGTTCAGTGCTGGTGGCAGTGTTGCTGTCAGCCCCACCACTGGAGCTGTGCAAGAGCTGACTGACTTTGAAGTTAGTCCCAAAGAAAACAGCAGTTTGGCCCCACGCTGGCCTGGATTTAGCTGGGGAGCTTGGGAGGCACCAGTTCAGGCAGAAAGGGCAGAGAGCATGGCTCAGCAAGTGTGAAGATAATTTAAAATTTCATTTTCTTTCATCTGTTTTTACCAGAGAGCAGCTTAACAACTCTCAGGTCAAGAGAGCATTTTGAAAGTATTGATTAATATTGTTAATAAAACAGTTAGAGTTGTTAAATGAGGCTCAGGCTGGGAGAGCAGGGTACAGATGTACACATGCAGCATAGCATGTAGGTTATAACACATTATTATTGCTTATGTATTTGCAGCCTGTGAATTCTCTGTCTTAAAACACTTGTGTATAGAAACACCTGAGAACACGTTCCAAAAAAACCCCAACAAAACCCAGTGATGTAAAAACTTCTGGATCCTCAACCACAAAGTTACGCCACGTTGCTGTCAAAAAATTAAATATACAAATCCCATTTTCTCCCCGATGGGGGAGTTGCAATAATTTGGGGGGTATATTAAAAATGCAATCCAATCATTTCCTTGTAAAGCCTGGTGCTGACATTAGCCCATCGTTATGACATGGCAATTATCTCCATGGCAACGCCAGTGATGTGACAGCGGTGGGTTCCGTGCTCCAGGCGGCAGCCAGGGGAGCTGCATTCCTGCCGGAGACATTCCCGGTTTTCCCCTTTCCCGCAGCAGTTTCCTGGGGCTGTAACAGGGCTGCACTCAGCTGAGGACCCTTACACCTCCTCAGACAGCAGAGTGAGATTCTCTGCCTTTGTAGGACTCTTTCAGGCATATCAAGGAGCAAGATCTTCTATGATCTCTTCCATTAGTGACCAATTTGGAGAAGGCTCCTACAGGAATGCAGGACTCTCAGGCCATGACGTGCAGGAATACATTCTCAGTGGGGATTGCACCTTGGTTCACCATAAAACCTGTGCCTTAGTGAAACACAGGACAGAACTGAGCAGGGCAGAGAGAAAAAGAGAACTACTGCAGATCGAAATGGCTGAAGAGTCTGAAAAGGAACAACCCAAAATCTGCCACTGGTTTTAGTTTGGACTGTGTTTCACAAGTCTTAACTCCTTGTTCTGTCCACAGATTCCCCAGTGATCATCTCTCACACTTTCCTAGAACGCTCATCTCCCATGTTTGCATTTTTGGTCATCTGCTGGGTTGTGACCTCTACCTGTCCCTCCAAACTGAGGTGATATTGCCAGGCTGCATTGCCAGGTTGTCCCTGCAGAACCACAGCACACTGAGCTGAGCCCCTAAGCCATCCCAACATCCCCACCTTCAGGGATGTGGGGGGACCAGTTGGCAGGTCCAGGCTGAGCGATTTCCACCTCTTACTGTGCCCCAAAACACCAGGAGTTGAACCTGCCACACACCTGATGCAGAAATTCCTTCTGAATTCCACCTCAAGGCCTTTTGTCTTAGGAGTGCATTGCTAAGCATGCCTGTCATTTGGTGCGTAAACTTCCAAATTATTCTTGTTCCCTTGGAGCAATCATGGGGTAAATGGTGATGGTGATCCCCCACCAACCTTAATGCTTTTGTATCTAAGTGTGGACATTTCCTTCTGTATTCATTGGGCCACCAGGATGGAAATGCCATTATCCACAGTTCCATACAAGTGATACATACATACATATATGATATAGATATATAATAAATATATATATGTCACTCCAATATGTCACTGCTACCACCTTTTAAGAGAAGAACTTGTTTTCTGCAGGCATCAAGACTGAGATGTATTTCACCACCCTGATGTGCATCAACTTGGGTGATTAAATTTCTGTGTGGTGACATGAGACAGCATCCTGAAGGATTTACATCCATGTCTCTCTGTAGGCTGTATATTTGTTTTCTGTTGCCTTAGTGAACTGTGCTGGAGGTGTCTGAGGGCTGGGGGGAGGGGGCTTTTCTTGTTGTTTTCTGGCTTTTGCACCTTACGTCCCTGAAATCAGGGGTTTGGAATGTACTGAGTGACAGGGGACCACGGGACCATGTTATCATGGTGTATGGTCCAGGGATGGAAGGAGGACCACGTGCAGAGCTCTCAGGAGCAAACAGGAGGGCTCAGGAGCAAACAGGAGTGTGTGGGTGATGCTGTGGGGTACCAGAGGGAAGGAGTGAGGCTGCAGAGCTTCCTCAGGGTGCTCACCTGGTCCTACAGCAGCTAGAGTGCTCCCCCTCCCTCCCACCTTTATCCCACCTCTCCCTCCTGCCCACAGTGCCCTGGGACTCCTCCATCCCATGGGCACACACAGCTCTGCTGTCCCCTCAGCAGAGGCACACTGGGCAGGGCTCACAAAAGGGAGCTGGTTTTGAGGAGCCTCCAAATGGCCCTGGCTCTTCCCTTGGTTTTTGTGAGGCAGGAAGAGTTGACTGTTCTCCTGGCACATGACAAAGCTGCCTTTGATGTGAGGGGGAAGACTTCCCCAGCCCCACAAGTCGTGCAGATCTGCTGAGGTGTCACAGGATCAGCTCCTGATGTGTGGAATATGGGGGAATGCACTGAGTGTGGCCAAAGGGCAGGGAGACAGCCAGAGAAACCACAAAAATTTGGGAAGACACTGGCTCAGAACTTCATCCACGGTGGCATTCCATGGCGTTTGATCCACAGCAAGCTCAAAGCTGGACTTCATCATTGCACTTTGGAATATTTTACTTTTATTAGATCTCTGAATAGCTGGTTTGTTGATGGTTTTCATCCAGGCTTAGTTATCCTGTCCTGATGTAGTATTTCTTCCCTTTTTCATGGGAGTGAGGTGGTGACACTTCACCCGCCCACAAAGCCAAGTTGATCTTTCTCAGGACTGACAAAATATCTTCATTTAGAAGGTTTGACTTTCCACCTGAGACCTCCACTAGATCTATCCACTGCAAAGCTGGAGCTAGGAAAACTCTGAAAGGAACTGCAATTCCCATGTAAACACGAGTGAAGGTCCCTTTGCTCCGGACCTTTGGCACTGTTTATTCTAAGGATGATCCTAAGTAGGGCTGGGAAGTTTGGCTGGGTTTGTTTCCTCCCACTCCATCTTATTGGGAAGGATCTGTGGCTTTCAAAACTCTGCCAACCCAAAGACTGACCCACCAAAATTGCTCAAGTTTGGGCTTCAGTGGGATTATTCAGATCCCATTATGTGCAGTTATGTAGGCTTGGTTCAAAATCTGCTGAGGTGTCCTGGAAATCCTCCTGTGCTTTGGATGGAGCCTTCACTTTCTGCAGCTCAGCTTCTGCAGCATCTGCTGTGCTGCAGAATGGGTCCTCAGCATCTCCCTGCTCCTCCTGCTCTCCAACTGCAGGGAGGCCTATTTAGCTTGGCTTAAGGTTTTAGTCTCTGTATTAATTCTCTCCTGACCCTCGTTAACCGAAAGGAAAAAACAATTCTGGAAGGGTTTGATTTCCTAATATTGTAGCTCCTGTATCTGCAATGCCTGTTGTGGCCTATTAAGAATTAAACTGAGATCACTAAACTCATTTCATTTATGCCTTGGGCCTCATTCAAACCCTGGTTTCCCAGCAAAGTAAGGCCAATGGATTAATGTTTCACCTAGCTCAGTGGAGTGGGTTTCATCTCTTCTAATGCCTTTGGCATTAAGGAAAAAAAAAAAAAAAAAAAAAGAAAGGGGAGGAGAAAAAAAGGAGGAGGATGCTTTGACTGCACCAAGCACTTTGTCAGTGCCCTGGCAGTGCCTTTACAGGGATTATTTTATAGTGGGCTGGGCTTTATCCCACTTCCAGCGGGAGGGGAGGAGTGGCAGAGACACTTACTGCATCTTCATGGTGTTAAGCAGTTTGTCTGGCCACAAATTCTTCTAGTTTTATTTATTTTGCAGGGGTTTGGGTGTCTCTCTCTAAAAGGCAGCCTGGCCTCCCCTGGGCTGCTGTCGCACAGATTGCAGGATGGGTGAAGCTGTGATAGCCACGTGTGAGACTTGCTCTCCGTTAATGGGGACCCGGCGGGGGTTGTGCCTGTCCCGCTGAGCTCGATGTTCTGCAGGGGAAAACACGCCCAGCACTGAAGGACATTCCCAATGGGCTGCAGCTTAACCCTTTGGGAGCTGCTTGCCCGGCTCCACCACGACTGTCCTCATCCTTAGGGAAGCCCAAAGGAGCTGATTCCCACTTATCCTCAACCTGCTCCATCGTGATACCTGGGAAGGCACCGATCTGGAGGGGCAAGGCTGGCCTTCCTCCCCCTCCTTGGTTCATAATTAAACCAAATGGTTACAAACTCACTGGTGAAAGGAGCTCTGTAATTATAACAATGAAATAGCCTGTAAATTGGAGCTGTCTACTTCTCTATATTAACAGCAGCTTTAGGTACAAGTGTGGTTATTTATGTTGACCTTTCATAATAATTAGCTTCCTAGGGATAAAGAATTCGACATCCATGAATTCAGCAATGCAGAATAGCAAAGGTGAAGACCCTTCTGGAGAGTGGGGAATTCTGCAGATTTGGGATTTATATGTGTGTGTGTGTGTGGTCCTGTTCTTTTTTACCTTGCTAACAAACTATGAAATCTAAGCCTGCAGGTTTCAAGGCCTGAGGGTTTCAGTAGGTCTGCCTTACCCCTGCTACCTTTTTAACCATCTGGAGTGCTGCTCAGAGTGGTGTGTGAGGCTCTGGAGAGACAGGGCACCAGCAACTGCTGCTCTGCTGAGGTAGAAACCCACCCTGCCACAGCCACGAGCTGAGAGCTTGGCTTATTTAGATTGTACACAAGAGCTGTGGCTGCCCCATCCCTGGAAGCATCCAAGGCCAGGTTGGACAGGTCTTGGAGCACCCTGGGCTGGGGGAAGGGATCCCTGCCTGTGGAACTGGGTGGTCTTTAAGGTCCCTTCCTACCCGAAGCATTCAGTTATTCTATGACCTTGCTGAAAAGCTCAGCCTAAATGCCATGTATTCTGGGGCCCTTGGGCCACCAAGTTCACTTATTTTGCTCCCAGACACTGTTATTTGACTTCCTCAGCTTTTACCCTGCCTCACTTTTCACTCAGTGGTCCATAAGCATGGGGGGCAGGAAGTGTGTTGGATGTCCATGAAGCCTTTCACCGGATAGGTTATTGCAGCATCCATTTATTATTAATTGTCATTAGCACTAAAAAGCCATGGAAGCTCTTAGCATCATGCAGCTCATCCTGAGGACTCCTCTCTAGCTCTTGAGATGGTGCAGCAGTTGTAAATAGAACTTTAAAAGTAATAAAATCTTTTTTGCCACTTTTGGAGGCATCTGCATGTCTCCTGTGCTGTTGTTGGCCAGAATGGGGCCGGAAGGAGCCATGGGGTTCTTCCATGAAATGCATGATTAGACCTTGTGCCAAAACCTCAGAGGAGAGTATTTCCATCCCTCGGCAGATGCTCATGAGCGACAGGTAATGAGGATCTGAGAGCACATCCACCAGCCTTCCCACCACAGCTCTGAAACCCATCTTGATGTGCATGGGTCCATTCCTCACCATTAGTCCTTCAGGCCAGGAAATTCCATGTCCTTTTTGGAGTTTTGTTTCCTGCAGACATCATCCCACTCTGGGAATCTATCCATCATCAAAGGTCCCTTTGCCAACAGAAGGTCATTTTGCCAGGAGAGCACAGAGGGGGTTTGGCTGTGGTTGGGGGGCTGCAGGTGGTCAGATGTACCTGCCTGACCTGGCTCTGAGCAGAGCTGAGCTGGCAGGGGGGATTTGTACCCTGGGGACAGTGGCAGTGCCACCCAGGGCACGCTTGTCTTGCAGGGCTTTGCCCATCCCCAGTTTAGACCTCAGAACTGCTGGTGGGGAGAGCCAGTGACCTTCCCCCACTGCCTGCTCTGTGTAGGTGCACACCATGGAGTAAGTTTGTCAGGGCTTCCCCAAGAGGAGCCTGGAGTAAAACCATCACCTGGGGCTTCCTCAGAGGGCAGGGACCTCTGCCAGAGGCCAGAGTTAGCTCTGCACTGCATGCTCTGAAGATGCAGTAGATGTTTGCAGGGTGTTGGGGGGTGAGTGAAGGACCAGGGATGAATTCTGTGGGTTCTGTCCCAGCTGGGGTCACATATTTGAGACTGAGGCCTCTGAGGATGCAGGAGCTGCCTAAAGGTTGTTCTTCATAACCTGCCTACAAACTTCTTGCCTTCACACCTTGGTGTCAGGGTGTGTTTGGGGACACAGAGCCAAGCCAAGGCTAGAGCTGCAGGATGCAGAATCCTAGTGGTGCATTCCTGGAATATCCCAGCCATGTTAATTTGATCTGAGTCAGGTGTATTTATGTGGTTACATTTCTGTCTGTTGAGCCAAGGCATATGATGGAAGTTTATGTTGGCTTTTCTGCTCTCTGCTGGAGTTGCATTAGCTGTGAGATGACACATGATACTTCCTCCAGGATAAAGTTCACTGGGACAAACTCACCCATCAACTTTTTGTTGGCAGTGTGAGTTGATACACAACCAGCACTTTGAGTTTGGAGACTGCAGGGCTTTTCACCAGGCAATTGCCATCCTCAGATTGGGTTTGTTGTGCAATCAAAGCACCACCTTAGTGCCTGTCAGTACAGAGGACTGAGGGTTTCTACCATCCTGCACCAAAGCAAACACCTCATATTTGCTCAGACTGGAGCAAAGCCATCCTATGCACACTGTTTCTGACTTAGCAAGGAAGAAAAGTGTCTGCTGACTCCTACCAGAAACAGGGAATGGATTGCTGTTTAAAGTTTATAAACACGTTATAGGGTTGATAGTTTCCAAGGATAAGTGTGGTGAAATTCTTTCAAAGGGAAGTCGCATCTGAATCCTGATCAACTGAAGGAAAATGTCATCATGGTAAAAAGTCTAATTAAAATCCAGAAGAAGTATCCCAGGGAAGCAGAAAATGTTCCATCCTCTGAGGGCAGCATTTGGATCTTGTCAGGGAGCTGAGTATCAAAGAAAACAATATATACCTCTCTGTAGATGAGAGAGAGAGAGAGAGAGAGAGAGAGATATGATAGATAGATAGATAGATAGATAGATAGATAGATAGATAGACAGATAGATAGATGATAGATAGATAGATAGATAGATAGATAGATAGATAGATAGATAGATAGATAGATAGATAGATAGATAGATAGAAAACAATATTTATCACAGAATCCCGGCATGGTTCAGGCTGGAAGGGACCCCAGTGGGGCATCTGGTGCCACCCCCCTGCCCAGGCAGGGCCATCCCAGAGTTCCCAGCACAGGATTGTGTGCAGAGGGTTCTAGAACAGCCCCAGGGAGGAGACTCCACGCCCTCCCTGGGCAGCCTGGGCAGGGCTGGGGCACTGCCCGGGGCACAAGTTCTTCCTCCTGTCCAGGTGGCACTCGCTGGGCATCAGTTCTTGCCTGTTCCTCTTGTTCTGTTGGTTGGTACCACCGAGCAGAGCCTGAGCCATCCTCTTGACACTCACCCTTCAGATATTTATACACATTAATGAAGATCCTTCTCGGTGTCTCCTCCGGAGGCTGAACAGGCACAGCTCCCTCAGTCTTTCCTCCTAAGAGAGATGCTCCAGACCCTCATATATCTCTGTATTTGTATGTATACATATATATACCTATATGGAGGGGTGCCAGGCTTTCTGTGGCCAGGGTACTAAAGCCCTTTAGGCTGGACTTGCCCCTGCCCACACCAGTGCTCTTGGCCTTTGCCCTGCACCCAGCCAGGACTGCGGGGGCAGCAGCCCCGGGTTGGGGGATTGGCGCCTGTTACTTTGAGCTCCTGGAGCATTAGCTCCTGGCAATTAATATAATTACGTCATTAATGTCACACCCCTGATGTTACTGGGTGTCAGAGTCAGACAATTGCAGTGTTGTGATTTCTTAGTTATGTAAAAGGCGATTAAGGCAATTAAGTGGGTGATTAAAGCTGCTCAGTCAGAGGTGCTGAGTGATGCTATTACCAAGCAGCGGCACTGGTGTGTAGTAACAGGGATGTAAAGTGCCTCCAGCAGCAGGGACTGCTTGGATGGGGTCTGGGGGCTTCTCCAGAGAGCCAGCCTGGCCCCCCTGGCCCCCCACTTCCCTCAGTCACTGTGATTTACTAGAAGATGTTGATTAGAAACGAGCACATTCAGCATCAACTACATGGTTAAATAAAAAGCTTCAATGTTCCCTTTGAAAAGGAGCATTATTGGCTTTATTTAATTAAATATGGATTTATACTATAAATATTGGAGCTCATAGAGCCCATATTTCAATTAATGGATCATTTATATGTCATGCTCGCTTTGTAATTACTGGAATGTGAAAATACAATGAGTTGAAATGATTTCCCCTCCTCTTCAAATAAATCTGAGCGAGAATCAGAGGGAAACTGTTTTCCTCCCCAGGAGTGAGTGGGCACGTGGCTGTACCCGGCACAGGCACAGGGTACCAGGCAGAAGAGGGGATTTTTGGCAGGTCACTGCAGGAAGAGCACGTGGGGTGTGCGAGGCATCTGTCTTGATACCATCCTCGGTGCTTCTGGAGGGCTGAAATCCGCCTGAATGAAGTGTTTTGCTCCCAGGGTGAGGCTGGCTGTTAAGTTGACAAATGCAATGTACCATTTGGTGCGAATGATGTAGATTTGTTGGGTTGTTTCTGGTCAGGACCCCAAACAAGCCTGCTCGGAAGCTGCATTCGGCAGTGCCATCTCAAACTGTTCCATGGGGACGACTGGGTTTGGTTTGTAATGCCCAGAGAGCAAAAAACATGGAAAATGCCATTGTTCCTCGTCTTCTGAACACTGCCCACACACATTTTTATAGTGCCTTCCTTCTGTTTGCAAGGATATGGTATCCGTTTTCCAGCGTATTTTATGCTGGAAAGAAATATAAATAAACCCGTCAGGCTTTGCATCAAACAAACGCGGTGGTAATGGGGACTGGCAAGGACCTGCTGTCGGGAAATGGGGCCTTATTATTGTGTGCTCGGCAGAAGCTCCAGCCCTGGGCTGGTCCTCCTCGTCCTCGCTGTGCCCGCCCGGGCTCGGGGCTGGCAGCGGGCACAGCCTGCCCGACCACCGCTCCCACCAGCCCAGGGTGGCTCGGAGCACCCAGGCCGTGCCCTGCCGTGCCACACATCATTCCATCAGAAAAGATCCGAGGGTGGGAATCATTGTTCTCCGAACGAGCTGAGCTTGAGCCAGAGCAGAAATACTAAAGTCAGTTGTGCCTTTGAGCTGCCTATAACAGCGCCCTTTGGAGACCCATTTCATACAAAATTTGAAGCCTGTGTTTATTGCCCATTAAAGCAACCTTTATTTTATGGCAAATGTTGCAGTAATTGCCTTTTACGAAGAGCACTTTGTAACACACATGCACTGTTGAAAGAAAACCACTCTGGTATTGTCTATCGGGACTTAATGGCGCAATTAATTTTACTCCATCTGTTCCTGAGACTTTAAAGGAAAATGGATTTTTTTTT
>VXAU01002430.1:135980-172894 GCA_013399695.1 Formicarius rufipectus | reverse complement strand
TTTTTTTGAGCGCACTTTAATGAAGAAGATAAAGCGGCCCTGCTGGTGTCCCAGAGGCTCGGCGCAGTAAGTTCAGATTATTGCTCAGTCTGTCAGAGTGGGCTGCTCCCCTCGGCAGCCGCGCAGCCGGCCCCTCGCCGCGCCGCTCCTCATGACAAACTGCCAGCCGGCGCCCACAAAAGCGCGATTAAAATGTCAGCACAGGATGACGGAGGGGCCAGGAGGGTCCTCGGAGACAAACTGTGTTGGGTATGAGTTAATACTTCACTGCTGCTGCCGCCGCCGCCGCCGCTCCGGGGAGGCAGAGCCGTGCGAAGGGGCGGGCGGAGCGCTCCGGTACGCGCCTGTGCCGGCGGAGGGGGCTCCGGGATGCTCCGATTACTGCCCACCGACCCATATAGTGCACAGAAAAATGGAGCTGCGGGGTCTGTGTGTCCCCACGAGGGCAGGGATGCTGCTGGAGCGGCCGTGGGAGGGGATTTACGAAGGGTGCTGAGGTGGAGGAAGGTTTCGGAGCAGAAGCTGTGCCCGAGAAGCCCCTCAGCGCCGTGTCCTGGGGCTGCTGTGGGGGCAGAAAATCCCTCTCTGCCAAGGGTTGGTTGGTGTTCCGGGGTGTTGGAAGCTCCTCTTCTGCCAGCCCTGAGTTTGGCAGGGCTGCCCTGAGCCATCCCCCCGTGCCTCGGCGCGGCCCCACCGGCACCGGGGGCTGCAGCGGGGTTCGGAGCCACGGCCGTGCAGGTGGGGCTGGGGGCTCCCCAGGAAGCAAGGGAGGAGCTGTGAGAGCTGAACCTTTGCCACGTCCAGGTGTGTCCCTCTGTGTGCCCTGGCCGTGTGTCCCTCTGTGTGCCCTGGCCGTGTGTCAGCCCATGTCCCGTCACGGGGAGCGATCCAGGTGCCTCTTCGTCCCAGCGGAGCCGCGCTGGCACGTCCTCGTCCATCCCCCGTGTTTGCTGACTTGGGAAGGGGTAGGACCCACTTTGTCACGGCAGTTTAAAGCCCTGAGAGCCCTCCTGAGTCGTTTCGGGGAGGGGGGGTGAGTGACAAAAGCCTGTAATGAAAAGGAGAGGAGATTGTGAGCACTGGCGTCCCGCTGGGAGCGATCTGCACTCCTCCAGGGCAGCAGGTGGGAGCTGGGCCATTGTCCCTAATGGTTATTAGCCAGCGATGAGCAGGACAAATGTGGGGTCACCTCTCCTGCTGGCAGGGCAGCAGTTGCAGGATTTAAAGCCCCTAGGAGAGGAAGAAATGACATGGTTACTACCTACAGCTCAGGATGTGACCTGCTCGCTTTTAAATGATCTGTGAGACTTTGGGGGAGGGAGAGCTGGGGACTGCTAGAGCAAGTTGAATTCAAAATATATTGCCTACTCGAATTAAATGCAATCAGAGACATTCACTGATATCATAATGGCTCTTGAATAATCAGCACAAGACACAGCACTGGGCTGTTGACTATTTAAAGCAAGATCCAGCAAGGCAGCGATTGCGGCGAGCTGCCTTTGGCGAGGGGTGGGTTTTCCTTCCAATGCCATGTGCTGATTCCCAGGGAAGATTTAAAGCCAAGGATGTAAAACAGGAAGCCTTTACATTTCCCAGTAAAACTTGCTTGCTTCTTACCATTCATGTTCAATTAAACAAACCCTCAATGCCTTCCTGGGTTTCCGTGCCCCTTGTGGATTTGCCTCATCCCACCCCTCCAAGATGTCCATGAGGGACATTGCACCCGCTCCCTGCTCCTCTCGGCCTGCCCTTCCTCCCTCCCCTCGGAGTGTTTATGCAGTTGGGGGGTCGCTCTTTCTCTCGTGCCCGTTTAACTGGAACAGCTCTCCCTTCTCCCCCTGAGCCACCCCCTGATCTCAAGTCACCCCTTAACCCCCCTGCTCTGCTGGTTCTGCCGCTTGTGGAAATGCTGCATTACCACGCCTTGCCCCTCGGCTTCCAACAGTCCTATTTTTGCCTCGTCATTATGAGCCTCCTCAAATTTGTGCCTCTCTGCTGTTAAATGTCAGGCTCTGGCAGGCTCACCTTCCCCTGCGTGCCCTGCCCTGGCTGGGAGCTGCTGACCCAGAGGTGTGCAGTGCAGGTGCTGCTGCTGGTATTGGCTGTGCTCATCCAGGCAGCTCCAAGCAGGAGCTGAGGCTCAGGGTCTCCCGGGAGGGTGTGTTGGGTTCCAGCTGGATGAGCTGGAGCACAGGCTGTGCAAATGCCTTGCTGAGATGGCTTTGGTGAGTGGCCAGCACTGGGATGTGCAGAGCTCCCACTGCCCAAGGAGCAGGGCTCCTCTTCCTCCTGCTGCAGAGCAGTCCGTGGGGTTTTCTGCACAGGATTTGTATGAAACGAGATGGCATTGTATGGGATTAGGGCTCCATAAGTTTACTATTTGCAGTATAGCATACATCTGCTCCCCCAGTAATCCCCCCTTGGATGGGAGGCACATTTATTCTGTGAGCTGCTTCAACAGGAAAATAAATGTGCCCATATCAGTGTGTTATTGAGGGAGTAAAGGGATGCAGCTGGTCCCCAGCTCATTCAGCAAACCTGTGCTGTGACTTACAGCTCTGTTCCACACACACTGTGCCACCAGCTCTTCGCTGCGCTGTTAATGGCAGGGCTTATAAGGAGGTCCAGTCAGGGCAAGATTCCTGTCTAGCACTGGGGGCTTTCCAAGGCCTGTGGTAAATCCCCTTGTGAATGGAGCACTGTGCTGGCCTTTGAGGGCTGGGGAGAGGGGAGGATTGAAAGGGTTGCCTTTGCATTCTGCACGGCTCGCCTGCCGCAGACATATAAACCACAGGAGGTTTGCTCTTGTGTTTTCCCAGCTCATTTCCCATAGCCTGGGAAGTGATCCCTGAGTGTCAGGTGGCGTGCAGGCCACTCTCCATGTCAAGGAAAGCAAAAGAAACCAGTCTGCTCCTCTGTGTGGCTGGGTCTTATTTATCCTTTTAAGTGTTGCTCACCCAGGGATGGAAATGGCTGTCCCCCAGTTACCAATCTGGACTGGGAAGACATCTCTCCAACACCAAGCTTTGCTTCAGAAACTTTCCATGTTGGGGCTGAGAAACCCTTCAGAGCTGCAGGGTCATTTTTCCCTCCTCAATGGAGTTTTGATCTGTTTCCAAAACCTATCTTTCTCCATTCGCTGGGGGAAATTAAATGCCAAGACAGTTCTTGGCTTCCTGTGCCTGGTGGATGTGCCTGGCCTGGTAGATATGGCCAAGGGGCAGTGAGAGGCTGTTTGATGGCTTCATGGCAAAGTTCCATGTTGGCAGCCCTGAGGAATGAGAAGATTCCCTAAAATAATGAATTTCTTTGCAGTAGGAAAAGTTGAGCTCTCCATTTTGTTCTGAGGGGGTTGAGTCACACGTGGTTCCAAGGAAGAGCTTGACCACACAAGGAGCAGAATATCCTTCTTCTGCATTTGAATGAAATCTCAGAGCCCAGCTTGGCCTGGGGAGCCTGGGGCATTCAGAGGCTTTCACAGAAAGTGCCAATATGATAGAAATCCTCAAGACAGCCAAGTTACAGCTACCTGAGGGATGCTCGTGGCAGGAACAGAGACTGATGATGCACTCACTGTGCAGAGGTTTGGCCACCTGGAAGACAAAGCACCTGAGAACACAGGACTCAGGGCATTCATGCTTATTTACTCTTTTCCAGGTGCAACCTGTGGTGTGCAGGACACCCTCATGAGGCTTATTTCTTCTCTCCTGTGTGCAGTAGTGTCAATCAGAAGTGAATGGAACTTGACATGAGTAGGAATGAACCCAGACCATGGGGATGTTATGAAAGAACAGGGTTAGATTTGAGCTTGAGGCTTAAAATTTACTTTTTTTTTTTTAAGTTTAAAACAACAAAACCAACAAACACCCACACTGTGAAGTGCTCAGGTGGTGGTAATACCTGTTTGGATGTTCCTGAGGAGTCTCACCAGTCACAGAGTGAACATCATAGAGAAAAACAGGCTGGGGAATCAACACCCAGCATCTCAGGCCTGTGAGAAAGGAGACCCACCACTGACAAAACTACAGAAAACACTAGGAAACATCTCCTTTCCATGACAATGGACTTAAAATACCACTCTGACCCCAGGGACATGTAGAGTAGCATTTTAAGACAGGTCTTGGAGAGCCAACATTGCGCTTGCCCTGGTGGATTGGCTGAGCAGTAAACAAATGCTGGTGCTGTGAGATGGGGATGGCAGGAGCTGGCAGTGGCCAGGGGAGGGAACAGGAATTCTCCCTGGCTTCTTGCAGCGACCAGATGGTGCCCTGAAGCCCTTCCTTTGATTTTCTAAACTCCTTTGCTGGTGTCAGTGAGCCCAAAGTTACCACTGTGGTTTCCAGGTGAGCCAAACCCCAGGCCCCAGCACCCATCTGCTTCCTCCAGGACACAGACCCAGCTCTGAATTCATGGCTTTTCCAGCAGCCCCAGCTTGACACTGACTCCAGCTGGAGCTTTCAATGTTGTTAGAACTTTGCTGTGGGTCCAAGGATGCATTTCCTGGCACCATCTCTGAGGGTGCTGCTGCTGGAGGGCTGGGGCTGCCCTGGCAGGGAGTGCTGTCCCCTCCCCAGGGTGGTTGAGGCATCCCTGGGGCTTGCTGTGCTGGTTGGCTGGGTTGTGTGTGATGCAAAGAGCTGCTGAACACTCACACACACATCCTTCCTCCCTTCCCCTGCTTTATTCCTCCCATCCTCGGCAGAGCAGAGCTTAAAAGCTCAGCTTTCACCTGGTGACTTTAATTTCATGGCTTGTGGGGCTCTGTAAGCGTGACTGCCATCACCCTTTGGGGACAGGGGGACACCAAGGTCAGTGGGATAGTCCACACTGAACACTGGATCCTTAATCCTGAGCCTTGTCAGCAGCTGAGCATCACTGCGACTTGTGATGTTCTCACAGAATCCCGAGATGGGTCAGGTTGGAAGGGACCCCAGTGGGGCATCTGGTGCCACCCCCCTGCCCAGGCAGGGCCATCCCAGAGCTCCCAGCACAGGATTGTGTGCAGAGGGTTCTGGAATAGCCCCAGGGAGGAGACTCCACACCCTCCCTGGGCAGCCTGGGCAGGGCTGGGGCACTGCCCGGGGCACAAGTTCTTCCTCTGGGCTTCCTCTTCCTCAGGGTCCCTGCTGTCCCTCCACCAAGGTGTGAGTGACCTGGTGGGGAGTGGACAGACCAAGACACAAGAACTTTGGAAAGGCTGCCTGGAAGCAAAAGCCAAGGGAGGAAAGGCAAACCCCCCCTCCAATAAATTCCACAGCTCACACTGCCTTAAAGAAACTTGTCGCGATTAAGGCTTTTCTTAAAAATTCCACCTCTTGATCTTCAAAACTCTGGCTAATGATGGAAAAGAAAAATCCAAAACCACAGACCTCTACAGAGTTTTATATATTTTATAATAAATAACTTTCCCATGACTTCCCTCATCATAATACTTTGGAGAAAGCAGGAAGGCTGACTGGTGTGGCTGGAGCGGAGCTTTCTGCCTTAATGGGCTGCAGCTGAAGCAGGAGGAGGGGGAGGCTCCGGAGGGGGGGCAGCAGGAGTTAAACTTCACACCCCTGCCGAGAGCCCGGACCTGCAACAACTTTGGCTTGTCAGCTCGGGAGGATTTCTGCAAATGAACTTTGCAAAGAATTATGCAGGGCTTGGCATTGCAGCGTTACACACTCGCCTGTTCTCAATCACTCACTGGAACTTATTTTGTAGTTAACCTCCATAAAGGACTGCACAGCCGAGCAAAGGCCTGTCACACACACATTATTTAGAAGCCCTTATTATTATTTTATTGCCAGTCCTTGACAGCTGAGGAAAAGCCAAGCGCTTTAATCTTTCTTTCCCTTTAGTTTACAGTGTAAGAGCTGCATGTAAGATGGATTTGATTAATATGTAACAGAGATGCAATTCTCTGTAAAATGTGCTGTACTTTAGAACCCTGGAAAACAAACTGCATCACAATGGCTTAAATCTCAGTCCATTGTATTATATAGACATCATAAATAATAGAGAGCAGGCAGATATTGCTGCAGGCTTCATCTACATAACACATCTGAGCTCTCTATAATGTGTTCAACTTGTCACTTTTAGTACAGAAGAGAGGCAATAAAGCTAACAGCTGACTAAACCACATCAGCCTTGCTTCCACTTCCAGGGTGGTGAATGCTCATTAAGCAATCTTAGCTGTGACTTTTAAAATCCATAACTCTTACAAATGTAAAAAAGTTGCCACAAAAGATTAAGTGCAAAATACATGTCAAAGCATTAATTTTGGGCGTGCAGATTCCAACCACCACAAACCTCAAATATTTCTCTTGCTTGTGTTTTATATGTGCTTTTGGTTAAAACAGATCTCCATAAAAATATTTGTTTCCATCTGGGGCAGCAAATACCTCTGTGATTGCAGGGAGGGAAGGAGGGCTGTATTTCATGCAGCCAGAACAGGCTGCACTGCTGTGCCCCAGCAGGAGTTTCACTTGGTGCAAACGTTGGCAGGTCGGCTGAGAAATCAGGGATGGAGCCAATTCCTGGGCAGAGTTCAAGTGTGGCACGACCAGGAGAGAGGTGGTGCCTCCTGGGGATTATTAGGATGAGGGTAGACCTTATACTGGAGACAGGGCCAGAAGGAAGCTGAGGAACCAGAGAAATGCTGGGTTAGCAGGAGGTAAAGGTTGGGCACAAAGCACAAAGCCCAGGCCAAGAGCTTGGGAGCCAACCACTTCATCCTTGGAGATGGGCTGGGACTGAAGGCAGGATGAGGAACGTGAGGTAAGAAGGATGAATGAACAGCCAAGTGCCTGTGGAGCTGCTCTGGGCTGGTGGGATTTCCTGGGGCACCCACGGGAGAAGCTGTGCAGCATTTGAGGGGCTGGTGCTGTCCTTGTGACTTGCTCTGTGCCCCAGAGATCTTGTCCCTCTGCCAGCCCCTCTGGTACCAGCTGGCAGAGTGGCCCCTGTGGCTCCCTTTCCATGCTCTGGAGGCTGTGCTGGGTGGCTGAGACACCCGTGGCACTGTCCCAGTGCCCCTGTTGGGAGACGGGCCAGGACCTGGAGCAGAACACCTCCTGGTTCTCCAGCTCCCCCCAAATCACCCTGAGCTCCAGCCACGTGCAGAGGAAAAGCGAGTAGAAGGGGGTATTTGCAGCAGGGATGGGAGAGATGTCTAGGAAGGATGTAGGTGAAGAAATAGAGGAAAATAATTCACAAAGGTTATTGTCAAGAGTGTGGGCTGCAGGGTCTCTGCTGGTGTTCAGTGGCTGAGAGGTGCTTTCTCAGGGGCCAGCGCAGCAGAAGGACTTTTCCAGTGCTGGGGGTAACTGGGAGAGCCCTGGACTTGGGAGCCAGGGCCTCCCAGGGGTTTTGTCCCAGTCCAGTTGTGAGAAAAGCCCAGCTGGGGCTGAGAGGGCAGCCCTGCCCTTAACCCCAGCTCAGGGAGGGTTTATCAGGCAGTTAATCTCCAGCAAAGCTAAAGGCTTTCAAGAGAGAGGTAAGTAATATATAGGCTTTGCTTTGGGGTTTTTTTTGCACAAAGGAATTTTGTCTTGTGACAGAAGAAAAAAAAAATTGCTTCTAATTATGAGGGAAACACTTCAAGGGCAAAAAATGCACCTTGGAAAGCGTAATCCCCCCTTGCACGAGGGTGGGTGCCACGCTGTCCTGCACAAAGGCTTTGTTTTTGAAGTGCTGAGACAAAGTCTGGATTTAGAATGGAAAAGACCTGAAAGGAGAGCCTCCTTTACCCCTCATTTCCCATCAGATATGAAAAGTGCTTTCTGCAGGAGCATCAGGGTGTCATGTACTGTCTGGGGCAGAGGGCTGTGTGGGACAAGCTGGCAGGGCTTGAGAGGGGTTGCTGGAGGGTTGTGGGGTGGAAATGACACGGGGAGTTTTTATTCCAGTTTATCCAAGAAGCTGCTCCAGCCTTTTGGCAGCCCCCTTCCCCCACCTGGCTGTGGTCCCTGGTTAATCCTACATGATCTGTGGGATCTCACAGGCTCCCTTGCAGAAGGAGGGTGCAGGATTGAACAGGCAGCTTCATGTCTTATTAAGACCCCCTTTTCTGGTAGCCACACGGTTTCAGTGCCTTATCTTTTACATCTTCAAGCAAAACATTAATACCTGAGGCTGATTATTCTTCAATCCTTCACGTGTGCTGCGGTCCCCTCCTCCCCCCTAATGGCACCTGGGACTCTCCGAAGGTGTGATGCTGTCACACAAAAAAGTCTTTAAGAATCTTTCACTCCGGGCTGACATCCCCACAGGATGCATTTGAGCAGTTTCAGAAGCTTTTCTTTCCCAGGGGGGTGATTAAGTGTCTGTCGCGCGAATGGACCGGGCTTGGCAGCTCTGAGATCGCTTTGAAAGTTCTGTGGTGGGTGGAAGAGGAAATGCAATATTATTTAGAGGCTGCGGTCCTGGGAGCAGATTTGGGAGTGATGTGACAGCTTAGGAGGCACTGAAGAAGCAGAGGGGAGGGAAGGGGAAGGATTGTCCCAGCAGTGTCATTCTGCTACGGAGGAAGATGATAAAAATGCCCTCCTGGGGGCCGTTTCCATTTGGGCAGAGTGCAAGGAGTGCAAGGGCTGGGTGTGCTCTGGCCATGCAGCCAGGGGAGGAGCAGGGCTCCGCAGTCAGGTAGGTCAAGGCTGTCTTTCATGCCCAACAGAAAAATAGAAAAGTCTGGGTTTTAGGTGGCTAGAAGCTACTTCTTTTATTAGAACATAAATATAACTTTATTTTCCTTCCTTTCATTTTTTATTTTTTCCCCCACTCTATATATGCTCATGATGCTCCTCAGGTGTTCAAGGGGGATTCCGGTACTTGAGGGGGGCTTATAAAAAGAGGGAGAGCAACGTCTTACATGGGTAGTTAGTGACAGGGTAAGAGGGAACAATTTTAAATTAAAAATGGGAGAGATTTAGATTAGATGTTGGGAAGAAATCTTTCACCAGAGAATGGTGAGGCCTTGGCACAGGTTGGGCAGAGAAGCTGTGGTTGCCCCATCCCTGGGAGTGTCCAAGGGCAGGTTGGATGGGGCTTGGAGCAACCTGGGCTGGGGGAAGGTGTCCCTGCCATGGCAGGGGTGGGACTGGATGATCTTTAAGGTCTTTTCCAACCCAACCCATTCTAGGATTCCATGAAGGAGAATTGGTTGATTGGCTTGAAAGAAACTGGAGTAGAAAAAAAGAAAAATTGGAGGAGGAGGTGGACAAAAAACTGGAAAACACAGAACCAAAGTGCTCTTCAGTAAAAGGAGTTTTCATTCAAATTCTCCAGTTTCCTCAGGATATGTCTGTATTTCAGTGCCTCGCCATATGTTGGAATGACAGCAAAGTTTACCCTTAATATTTTTCCAGGCACTTCAATGTTAAAATGATAGATAGACTTCACACATGCTCTCAACACACCCTGCTGGTGTGAACGTGGGGGATGGAGAGCCTGGCCCAGTCTCTGAGGCCTTTTTTTTCCCCTCCTTGCTCTGTGCTGGAATTCTGCTCTTTGCCATCAGCTGTATCCCAGTGTGCCCCAGTGAGCACTGGTGCTGTGGAACCACAGAATCCTGGGATCACAGAGTCCTGGGATCACAAATCCTGGGATCACAGAATACTGAATCACGAATCACAGAATCCTGGGATCACAGAGTCCCAAATCACAGAATCCTGAACCACAGAATCCTGGGATCACAGCATCCTGAACCACAGAATCCCAAATCGCAGAATCCCAAATCACAGAATCCTGGGATCACAGAATCCTGGGATCACAGAATCCCAAATCACAGAGTCCTGAATCACAGAATCCTAGGATCACAGAATCTTGAACCACAGAATCCCAAATCACAGGATCCTGAATCACAGAGTCCTGAATCACAGTCACACAATAATTTAGGTTGGATGAAGATGTTTCGTGAGGGTGTGTCCTGGTTTCCCTCAGGGATGGGGTTGGGACTCACCCCCAGGGAGGTGTGGAGAGCGATGCCTTCCAAAACATGGACCATTTCCCTTCGGTGCCCTTTGGGGGCCATCCAGGAGGAGCCTGGGAAGAGCAAGGGAAGGACAAAGCCTGTTGGCTCTGCGTGCTCGGGCTCAGGGATGTGTTAGGGCTGGTCCAAGGCCAACCCGGCTGCAGAACCTCGGAGGGGCAGCACACCAGGAGGCTTTTCAGCCGGGGCTGGCCACGGATCTGCAGCAAGATGAGCCTTCCACCGTGCAGCCTGCTACCTGCCTTACCCTCCTCTTCATCACTACTCATCCGAAAGGGAAAATGTTTTAGCAGTTCTGGGCAGCCGCTCAGTGTCGTCTGATTCCCGTGGCAGGGCAGGGTGTGGGAGGTGGATGGGAGCCTTCAATGTCCCGCGGCTCAATCCAGAGGCTTTTCCCTTCCAGCCTCGCACACGGCCCCTCCGCAGAGCGAGAGCTGCCTCCGAGCATCCTCTGGGCGAGGGAGGTGTCTCTGGGCTCCCCGGGGGCTCCGGGCAGAGTCCCCTCTGCGCTGGGCAGTGCCACGAATGAATGCGGGGCCGGGCAGACAGCAGCGATGTGGGCAAAGCGGGGCGATGGCACTTGCGAGTGAATGATGCTGCTGGATCCGACAGGAATCTTAGCTCAGCAGCAGCTCCTGAACTCGTCGCGGCACAGCCAGATGGCCTGGTGCAACAACAGCCTTTCAGAATTAATAAGTGCTGCTCTGGAGGGAGAGCTCCGAGCAGGAGCCGCTCTGCATTTCGGCAGGAGCATTTGCTGCTTCCTCCTGGCGCTTTCGGGCCGCTTCGCTCCGGGGGAGATGGCACAAGTGCTCAGGAGGGGCTTGGAAGAAGGAGAGGTTCTTCACCTCCTTTTCCACTTTCTTCTCTTCCCCCCACTCCCTCTGTGCTGCCTTGCCTTCGCCTTTGGCTTCGAACGTTGCAGCTTTTAATCTGGAAATTATGGCAACTTGTATGTGCATTTTGAGAGTATATCATTGCTGCAGTTAATTAACAGTTATTAGCGTTAGCGTACTGTGCTGTATTATATGTCACAAATCATCGAGTCTCCCTGTGCAGTTACAGCAATTAAGAACTCCATCACACCTTCTGTATAGTCATTTGGTTCTCTTCCAGGTCTTTTCAAAACTGGAAATTGCTAATCAAATCATTTCTGCTCTGTGCCTCGGTATCGTTTATTCCATTCCTAATGATGTGCGACTTTTTTTTTCCTTGGCCGTTAACAGAGGCATCCATGCGTCTAACCCATTTCACACCACCGTCATGCTTTGGAGAGGTGATAATGAACTTGCAGGAGGAAGTGGAGGCTCTGGTGGTTCTCCCCCCACTTCTGCTGCTTCTTCTTCTTTTTTTTTTTCCTTCTCTCTCTTTTTTTTTTTTTTAAGCCAATGTCTTTCCTCCTACTGTTGGGTGATTGAATTTTGAAACTGTAAAATGCATTGACAGACTGACAAACCCAACTTGCCAGAGCTGTAGCTATCACAGTTTAGCTTCAATTCAGAGCTCAGTGAGATTCCTGCCTGATCAATTTGTCATCCCCCTAAATGGAAACTAATTACTTCCCAGGGAAAGATTGCAGGCAAATATCACCCTTTGCATCAGCAGCCTTCTGCAGTGAGGTGGAAGCAAAGTCCAAAGGGGTTTAGCTAACAGAGGATAGCATGAACCACTCCATCTCTTCCCCCTCTCCCTAGGCCTGTCAGGGAGACTTTATTTTATTCCTGCTGTCAGTAAAATTGCCTTCACATTTGCTTGGGTCGGATGTCAAGGGCATATTTCGCTTTCCAGGTCAGCAACAAGGGAACGAACGTCACGATCCTGACAAGGATGGTTGATGTCATTGGACATGAAGTGCTTTCTCTCATCGTGACATTGATGATTCTGTGTGTGCTGAAGCCCAGGGTGTCCTCCTGGGGGTTTCTGTGCCTGTCCAGTTTCCTGGGAGTGTCCCAGTCGTGTCCGTGCCCTGGCCGAGTGCGCCGCAGTGTTGGGTTGGACAGAAATAATTGTAGGTGCTGTATGTTGGAGAGGAGCTATCCTGGGAGCTGTGAGGAGCACTGGAAGTGAAAGGGGTCATTTCTGATCCCTTGGGGATCTGCTGACCACTCAGCAATCCCACCTGCCCTTGCCAAATAGCCTTACCAAGCAAGCCAGACATCCGTTCTTGACCCAGCTCATCCATTCTCTTCTCTTTGCCTTGACATGTTCTTCTGTAACATCTACAACAGCATAGCATGACCCTCATCACAAGGTCTGCTGAGCCTTGTAGAGTCTTACCCAAATACACTGGGAAGGAGAGAGGGCAGAGCTGTGTCCTGATGCAGGCAGGAAGAGCTCTTTCAGGCAGCAAAGGCATCTTCTGCAGAGATATTGGTGCCTCTCCACTCATCTCAAATGGTGTTGGCAACCTCCACAAACAGCACTGGCCACCAAAGCCTCAGTTTTGTGCTTTTGTCTCTCCCAACATTTTCATGACTTTATTAGACAACACAACAGAATTTAAGACTGAACTTCCTAATTTCATTCTCTTTGTTTTACTTCAGTTGAAGTTTGCAGCCATAAATATTGTAAAAGTAGAGTTTTGCAGGAGAAATAAATTATAGGATGAAGTTGAACTGAATGTGGCGAGACTTCCCGATGGTGAGGGGACAATATTTTTTGAAGAAAGATTAATGGGAAACTTTAAGTACAAAGCTGATGTCCTCAACTTAAGAAATCTCAGAGGCATCAGTGGCAGAAAGCAGAGAGCAGGGTCAGGGGAGTGTCCCCACATGCCATTGTGCCATTCCCCAGAAACCCAACTCTGGACTTTCTTGGAGGCTTTTGGTGTCTTGCAGCAGGACTTGTGTTAGGAGGAACATACCAAATCCCTTTGATCCAGAGTCACAGGACACACCACAGACAGGGCAGGGCCAGGAGGGGTCCACAAGTGGGGGATGGCAGCGGTTCCTAAGGGGGTCTGTGTTGTGGGATGGTGGGGGATGAGTGTGGATGGGCGGGTGGGTGTCTCTGCGAAGTGGCAGAGTAAAACCAACTCTTCCCAGGTTGTTTTTACCCCCCCCAACCCCTGATGCCCACCTGCTGTAGCTCTGGGAGCTCTTTGCAACCTGCCCACGGCTCGGCTGGTGGCCCTTGGTGCTCCCAGAGCCTCAGGAGGCGCTTTTATGGACCAGCAATAAAGTCCTGGTGCCTGGCAAAGGTCTTGGCTGCAGATTGCTATGGATCATTCCAGTTGTAAGCCATTAATTTGCCACTCTGCAGGAAGGTGTTAGCTCCTCCTGAGCGTTGCTGGAACGGGGCTGAGTTCCAGTCAGCCTCGTCTGACAGTTTCCTCCTCAGGTTAATTCTTCGAGATGTGAGATGTGAGAGGGCTGGGACTTGCATCCAGAAAGTGGTTTGTGTCATATAAACAGCTAGAAGGGCAGAAAGAGAGGCTCTGTGAGATGACAGACTTCAAAAGGATGGAGGTTACGGGTGCCAGGGACCCTCTGCTGCTTTGGGACTGGCTTTGCTGGCACCGACTCGTCTGTTGTCATTTTTATGTCAGGGATATAATAATGTGAAGAGCTGGAGCCTTGACTGCCTTCCAGTCTTTTTTTCCTGATGAATGGCCACAGTTGGACAAAGCTTGATTTTTTTTTTTGGCCTTTCCTTTTGTTTTTCTTTCCCCCTGGAAAACTCATGTCTACCCCTAGTGTACAAGGTGTGCTCTGTGTTGATCTATCCCCATCTCCCCATGCTGATGTGCAACCACGTGTGTGACTGACTCCAGCACCTGCTTCCACTGCTTTCTGTGCAACGCTGGACTGTTTGAATTCTTTATGGGCTTTTGAAAAATTTATGCTTCATCATAAGTTTCCAGTAGCTCTTCGCTTGGCTGCTCTGCCTGATTCTTGCTGCTCCTCAGGCCGTGCCTCAGGTGGGTTTCCTTTCCCAACGCAGAGGGCAGTCACACCAGCAGGAAACCCAGAGGGGCAGGAGATGGTGGCTCAAAGGAACCTGTCCCACATGTTCATACATGCCTGAAGTTGGCAACTCCTGTCTAAGTCATGTGCTTTCATGGTGTTTCTCGTGACATTTTGCCTTGAGGGAGGTTTCACCTCCCCTGCCCGTGTGTGCCATGCCTGGTGCCAGCTCCAGACAAGGGAGACACCAGGTGTTGTTTTCCAAAATCTCCAGGTTGGTCAAGTCATTCTCCAAAATGCATGTCTCCTTTCCAGAAGGGTTTTTACTAGTCCAGCACAGTCCATGCTGAGATAATTTTGGAAGGCCAAACTTGTAACTGATCATAAACCAAATCCTCAGGAACAGTTGACCTGGCATCTGCTTTTCCTCTGAAGCATCTCCATTCAGGAACCAGGGAGGTACCTGGATGCTCTTACTGCAGATGGACAATCCCTTGCAAATCTCTGTTTTAAAAATTAGGTACTGAGAAAATCAACACTTTAAGGCTTGATTTAGGATTGAATTGAAAAGAAGTGATTAAGGCAGTGCTGCCTTTATGGACATTTGTGTTTCAGTCTGAGTGACTTTGGTCTAGCTCAGGTCAGGTGGGAGCAAACTTCTGCTGAATGGGAATCAGCAGCATTTTGGAAAAAGCCTGGAGAAGAGGAGACTGAGGGGACACCTCAGTGCAGGGACAGCTCCCTGGGGAGGGGCAGAGGAGGGGCAGGCACTGATCTCTGCTGGGTGGGGAGCAGGGACAGCACCCAGGGATGGATTGGAGCTGGGGCAGGGCAGGGTCGGGTGGGATCTCAGCAGAAGGTCCTTCCCCCAGAGGGTGGTGGGCACTGCCCAGGCTCCCCAGGGCAGTGGGCACAGCCCCGAGGCTGCCAGAGCTCCAGGAGCCTTTGGCTGATGCTCTGGGGCACAGGGGTTGACTCTTGGGGCTGGTTCTGTGCAGGGCTGAGGGTTGGGCTCCATGATCTTTGATGGTCCCTCCCAGCTCAGGCTATCTTGTGATTCTGTGGAATTCAGCAGTTGACTGTAAGCTAAGCAATGCCACACTTCCAAACTTGTTCCACAACCCCAAATGGCACTGAGCTTCCTTTTGATGTGCCCTGAGCTGGACAGACACCACAGACCTGCCTGGGATTTACCAGCCTGAGCCACCTCCAGGGTTTCAGCTGCTAAAATTGGATGGAGCTTCAAAGAGGGGACTGTTAATGAACTGAGCAGTTCTTTGTAGCTCAGATATTTCTGCAGATACACAGATAGTTGGAACACCCAGAATGACCTGACTGAAATGCAGGCTTGCTCTGAAAGCCCAGATGTAGCACAGCTGGATTGCTGAGGTATGTGTGGCTGTACCTTTGGAGATGTGCACAATGAGCTTTATTGCAGCTCTCTGTGGGGTTGGGTTTTTCCTCCCATTTCCTGAAGCCTTTTATAAAAGAACAGTTGTTGTACCTTCACTGCTAAATCTATTTGGGTTACATTCTAGAATCAGAAGATGGTTTGGGTTGGAAAGGACTGTGAAATTATCCATTTCTACCCCCCTGCCATGGGCAGGGACACCTTCCACCAGCCCAGGCTGCTCCAAGCCCCATCCAACCTGCCCTTGGACACTCCCAGGGATGGGGCAGCCACAGCTTCTCTGCCCACCCTGTGCCAGGGCCTGCCCATCCTCCCAGGGAAGGACTTGTCTCATTCTTTGACCTATGATTTTTAAGGTCCCTTCCAACCCAAACTATTCTATGGTTCTGTGATTCTGTGCCTTAATTTCCCCAAAGGTTTCTAGTTCAGGTTCTCTATGCAGCCCAATACAGAAGGTAATTCCAGAAAGGTGAGATGTGACCAAGGTTTGGTGGCCAGCTGATAAGAGCACTGCCATGATTGGTCATTTATGTGCAGATAATCTTCAGGTATCATCACTAAACACAGAAAAAAGACTGATCCATGTCCAAAAACCCTTGCAAAGCCACCAGAGCAAATGAGGGGGCAGAAGGAAGGGCAGGATGAGCTGGTTTCTCCATTTGCACGTGGGGGGATTGTAGCATTCACTGACAGCAGAAATCCCTGGCTGAACGCTGGTGTTTGGACCTCAGAGCTCATTCCTCTCCACCTTGTGCAGTCCAGGGAAGTCCCATCCTGCGTGGCTTGCTCGGAGCTCCTGGGCGGGCGGCTCCACTTGCAGAGCTCCCCTTCAAAGCCGCTCCTGCCACAGCTCTGCTCTGCAGGCTGGGTGTTGTCATTCCCCCTCTGCCTTCAAGGAAGAACTTGACTTTTTTTTTTTTTTTTTTTCAAAAAGATTACGAAAACATCTGGTAATTTGAGAATTGGTCTTTGTGAGAGATGGAGGGAGAGGAGCAGCTCCCCCCACTCGCTGCGGTGTCACTGCTCTCTGTTTAGGTACCATTAACTTGTCCTTTGAAGGTAGCAGATGAGGTTGCCAACAACAATTAAAAAACAATTTTTTTGAAAGTGTTGGGTTTCCCGGGCCCTTCTCAGATGAGGAAATGAGATTAAAATGGGTTGCTGAAAAGCTCCTGTGTTTATGTGAATACAGCCGAGCACGGCGGCCGGGCCGGCTCATTAAAGGAGGCATTATGAGCAGCCTGGTGTTGTGTTCCTGGTTTGATAAAGCACATTGTCTGACAGCGAGCTCAGTGCAGCTCCCACTCCATGCTCTGGCACATATTTTCTGCCTCAGTGGTTCCTCTCAGTAGGATAGCCAGCCTCTGCCTTTCTGTTTGACGTTTTTGCTAATAATTACTTGAAAAATCATCCACTCCTATTTAAAAATTGCTACATGAAGTACTAGTCTGTCTTTGCATCCTGACAGCAAGAGGCCAGTGAAGTAAGGGGTGTTCAGCCACATGAAGCTAACTTCATAAAGCATTGCCCAGGGTGCACTGCAGGATGACTGGATATAATTAGCCTCTGGAGGTTGGAAACCTGTGCCGTAAATCCCAGAGCTTGGAGCGAGGAGAGTTTTTTATCACTGTCCTTGACAGAAGAATTGTAACATCACGGCTTACTCTGGCTTTGACACACTAAACATCCAGCGGTGCTTTGCAGAATCCCACACTCACTGTGCCTTTTACCCATCCCTCTCACAGCCTTTTCCTCCCTGGGGCTCCTCGCTCAGCTGCAGGAACTCAACTTTGGCCCTAAAAGCATCCTGGGGACACATGAACAGCTGGCAGGCATCAGGAGACCAACTCCCACAGGTGGAATCTCTGCCACCTCAGGAGGGACAGGAGCAGCACCCAGCCAGGGTCACACTGTGGGGTGTGAAGGTGCCTTCCCAGCACCCTGGGATGTTCTCAGCCCCGAAGGGGAGCTCGGGGGAGCCCCGAGCTCACAGTGCAGGGTGTGCACGTGTGTGCTGGTCTAGAGTTAAACTGGCAGGAGAAATGAATCCAACTCAGAATAGGATTGCAAGTCAGAAGAACAATTTAATAAAAGATCACAAAAATACACTGAGACAGAAGGAAAATTCGTTTGTGCCACAAAAACACCAGATGTACAGCCCAGCCCAGGGGGGCACGAGCAGGATGGAGCTCACCAACCCCTGTGCTGAGCACCACATGGGCCCCCTGAGTTCAAAGTTAAAAGAAAACAAGAAACCTGTTGGTGAAAATGATGGTTGCAGTCTGGTGGCAGTCTCAGTCTGGTCGAGGCTCTGCTCCTCCTCTGGATCTGAAGAGAGCCCCCATCCCAAAACCCCAAGCTTATATCCACTTGGGCTCAGCTGGGAACACCCAGTCCCTTCCCCAGAGCCGAGCCGAGACTTTCACAATGGGTGATTTATTCTGCGAGGTGAACAATGGCATATTTTTGGGATCCCTGATGGCCCATGGGCAGACATGACCCCTCAGGTGAGTGTGGAGGCAGAACTTCCTTCACAGAAGTTCCTACACACCCAGCTTGTACCCTGAGGGGTGGGGTGTGCCCTGGGCAGCTGCTGCCAATGGGCCATGGTGAGCAGTTCATGAGAAAAATGACATAGAGGGTTTAGAACACACCCCCACCCAGTGCCAAACTGGTCCTGGCTACTAAAACCAATACAATGTGCCTTCCCAGCACCCTGGGATGTTCTCAGCCCTGGGGGCGAGCTCAGGGTGGAACGCTCTGAGCCGCTCCTCGGGTGGGTTGCTGCGGGTAAATGATAATGAACAGATGCCTTGTACCTACTACACAATAAACCACTTGAAGTTGTCACCAGTTGTTTATAGATGTTATTAATATTAATAATTTACTGCTCGTTTCCATATGAAACCACGTTAGGCTTGTCTCCACTGCAGCCAGTTACCTGCAGAAGCTGGGAAGCCGTGGCAGGGGGCCCAGGCTAACACGGCCTGCTGAGAAAATGCTGCCTTTGTTTGGGGCTCAGTGGCATGGAGAGGGCTGGGGGGAAGGAGAGGAGTGGAAGGAGGGAGAAGAGTGGGTGGAAGGAGAGGGGATGGAAGGAGAGGGGATGGAAGGAGAGGGGATGGAAGGAGAGGGCTGAGAGGAAGGAGAGTGGCTTGGTGGAAGAAGAGGGTGGGTGGAAGGAACAGGACTGGATGGCAGGAGAAGGCTGTTGCTGATGGTCTGTGTGCCCACACACAGCACAGGGAACTGCAGTAATTAGTCAGGCCCCTGCTCCAGGGATTGCTTTAGCTGCTCCACAGGATTGAACATCTGCTCAACAGGGCAGGATTGTTTGTTGGTGGAGGTGTTCTTAAGATAAGGGAAAGGAGGATCAAAGCCCTGGGGATCTGTCCTTGGCAGAAGACTTTAAAGACACCAGGTCTGTCTTGTTAAAGGACTGGGAGAAAAAATCATTCCTAACAATTTGCCTGGGTTTGGGACTCTGAACTTTGATCTCCTCTGATTTAGGCAAAGTTGAAATCTTAGTGTTCTGCACACAAGGAAAGCAAGAATTGAGTCAAAAGGTGAGATTTTCTAAAGCTTTTAGCACTGAGCTGCATCTTCCCCCAAGGAACGCAATGGAAATATGACTATATATGACTATGGCCAATGTCTGTAGAAGATCCAGGTCCTTGACAAACATGTTTCTAAAATGACATATTCCATATTCCTTCCACTCTGCATGCAGCGAGGGGAGGGGATCACTTACAGTTGAAAGCCACGATGCCAGAGAGAAGACTCAATCCCATTCTTTTATAGTGTTTCTGGAATATAATCAAAAGCACTAAGAAGTCTTAGGTGCTCTGGTTTGTCCCTGGAAGCAGACTTGGCCACACCTTGTTGACTGTGGCTGTTGTCTCCTGTTTTAATATCCCTCAGGACTCTGATGTTTGCAGGTGACTTTCTTGTTCCCCTCCTTGAGGTTTAATTTGGATGTGAGGGTTGTTTTGCCTCCCTTAGAGCATCACCCTACCAGCAGCTGGGATACCAAGCTGCAGTTTGGTCCTTCCTCAAACTGATGGTGATGGTTCCTCAGCTGGAAGAGGGACAAGGCAACACTGCTTTGTCAAGACTGGGCCAGCAGAGATGTTCTCCCCAGTAACTGCACATTCACTTCCTTGGTGCTGTGCCCCTTCTTCAGAAACAGCTCCTCATATAACTAATAAAGCCACCTTAGGTTTGAGCATGGAGGATTCCAGCTGAATTTTGTAATAAATCAGCCTTTCAGGGGAGAAAAATGAGACAACTGGCCTTGCTGTGTGCCTTAGGACCTGGAAATGGGAATGTGAACCCCATGTGCCCACAGTGAGATGACATTCTAGCTGCTCCTTATTTATTTTCATTTCTAATATCTGTGAACATCATAGATTTATACTCCCAAATTTTACACTTGCAGGTAGGATGTAGTTTAGAGCACAATATACAATAAGTGAGCTGTAAGGAATAGGGCTCCAGCTTCCTGGAGCTGAAGGAATTGGCTATACCAACTTAATCTGAGTCCACCTCCCACAGAGAGGATGTAGGAATGAAATGAAAGGAATACGTAAAGTTTTGTGTATTTATGACTTTTTAAAAACACTTTTCATGGGTAAAATCTGCCTTTAATGATGCATTCAGACTGTGGTGCTGGGAAGTATTGCATAGCTAATGCATTGGGCTTGTTTTTGTTTATTCTGCAGAAATGATGGGATTTCATCTTTTAGCAGAATTACCAGGGCTCCTTTTTTATTCACAGGGCTCCAGGTGCATGGCAAGGGCAATGCTAAGTCCTCCAGGATTTTAATACCAACTGCTTTGCAAATCTAAACTGGTTTTCCAGCCCTCTCCTTGGTGGGCCACAGGGCTTTTTCCTGCAGTGTAATACACATTTAAAGCTTCTTAGGGCTGGCTACGTCTGCAAATAAGCTCGGGAAGTAGAAGAGGGAATGCATTGTGTTATCTGGAGCTGAGCAGGGGCAGATTATCATAGCAGAGACCTGAACAAGAGGTGTGACAGCAGAACAGGCAGAGATGCTGACTCCCAGATATCACAGACAGGGGCAAATTCTAAGGGATCACAGAGTTACCAGCCCAGCCTTCACTCAGCACTGGGAGTGAAGGACCTTGGGGCTCTCTGCCTGGCTGGTTATGGACTGCAAAGGAGGAAAATACCAAGTAGGATAGACTGTGTGTATTTAATTCTTGTGCAACATTAGGGTTTACTTGGTTTGCTCTTTCCTTTCTCCTCTGAATGCTTTTAGGGAATAAATGCCATGCATTAGCCTGGATTCAGCTGGGCAATGAATGTCTCAGTGTGTGCAATGTCTTAGTGTCTGTGATGTTCAGCTCTGAGACAGGGATGTGTATTTGAGACACCCAGAATCCAAGGGCATAACTAAGTCTCTTAGGCAAGGCAGTATTATAAGAAAAGCAAGACTGGACTTTCTCAATGATAGTTTTCTTAAGGAGATTTCTAGACTTAGAGTTTCTATGCAAGGCTGGCATGAGGGAGGCTTGGTTTGCCATCTCCTTGCCACGCTCACACACCGCGTTGCCTTCCCGAGCTCACCCGATTTCCACACTTGCTCCGAAAGTAAGGAAATCAAAACCTGTCATTGCATGATTTAAGTTCCCTTATGAGACACACTAAAACAAGTTGATGACAGTAAATGGCAGTGCCCAGCAATGCCAGCAGCCCCTGTGTCACAGCCCTGCACAGCTCCACGTGCAGTGGTGCCCTCGGAGCACCGCCGGATTTTGTGCCTACAATAATTATACTTCCTTCAAAACTGGGGCAGTAAAAATGATTTAGTGAAATCCACAGCTTTTGGAAGACAATACCATGCTAGAGGACGTGCTTGGAACTTTCCAAAAATATTTGCCCATGCATATATTTAAATAAGGATGGATTTGTAACATAGCGGAACTTAAGCGGTGTGTGCCGTTACTGGGCTGGGCTTCCATGGCTTGTCCAGACTTTCCATGGGTCTTCCAGGCCCCTGTGGCTCCTCGAGCACAGTGATGGGAAGAGAACAGCCCAAAGGTGTGGTGGGATGTGAGACAACAGCCAGCTTGTCTGGGAGTCCTGAAAATGAAGTGGCAGTTTGTGAAGCAAAATTCCCGACCCTTCTGTGGGTGCCATGACTGTGACCAGGTCAGTTTGGCACAGGGAAGATGGGAGAGTGTGAGGGTGAGGGTGTGATGGGGGTTGAGGTGCCCCTGGAAAGCTCCTGCACAACAGCACCTGTGCTGTCCAGTGTCCAAAACCCGCCTCAAGACTGAGGCACCTTCATCGCTGCGTGGTGGAACATTAGGCAGGGTGGCACAAAGACTTCATAATTTCAAATTCATTCTGATTTTTAAAACTTTATTCTTTTAAAGGCTCACTGTTGCCTAGAGTGCTGTGGGGTGAGTGACAGGAAAAGTTACCCTCAGGGATTTGGATGTTCAAGGGAATGGGCAGAGATGGGGTTGCCACCCTTGGGACATGTGATAGGGATGTTGTATTCCCTGGAATCTGCCTTAGGGAGAGGAATCTCCGAGGACAGACCCCACAGTGGCAATGGCTCTTTCAGGTCTGGGGCTGACTTTGGTGAGCTGCAAAGCCTCATCAACACTGCTGCTGAGAGCAGGACTGAGGGCATTGGGCTGCTGGAATGTCCTTGCCATGGACATTTGGGATGGGACCCCAACACCACTGAAGCATCTGTAATTGTCTCACACCAGCAGTGCAGGAGAAACTGGGTGAGTCATTACTAACTGGAAAGATTTCATTTCACCTGGCCTTCAGTGGGACGCTGGAAGGAGTGCAGGTCCATGTTCCTCAGGGATATGTTTGAAGAGGCTGATTGTGCCTTTTCTGTCCAACACCTGAGTTACTGTTCTTTGAGTGACTTTGGCCCTGGGAGGAGCTGTGTTTCCTTCATTTCCATGAATGCAGGAGCTGAGATTCTCCCCAGGAAGGTCCAGCCAGCCATTCCACCTGCTCTGTCCGTAGCCTGGTCAAAAGCAAGATGTGTTTGAAAGCCCAGAAGTAAAGGCAGTGCTGTGGTACTTTTGTCCTAGGCAGGTGCACAAAGAATCAGAGGTTTCTTGCTCAGGGTTTATTCCTCCAAGCTGGATTTTGCAGATGGGGGTGAAATGAATCCCTTCTTTCATCTGCTTGTCCAAACAGGACATAATAAAGAGCTGTCTGGTGTTTTACAAAATTGCTGTGTAATTCCAGATCTGCTGCAGACATGCTGCATCCTCTCCAAAGAGTTTTACCTGGTGTTTTAATATTGCTTTTCACCCAAGTGTGATGTGTTTATAGAATCAGAGTGATAGAATGCTTTGGGTTGGAAGGGACTGTAAATCTCATCCAGTGCTACCCCCTGCCATGGGCAGGGACACCTCCCACCAGCCCAGGGTGCTCCAAGCCCTGTCCAACCTGCCCTTGGACACTCCCAGGGATGGGGCAGCCACAGCTTCTCTGCCCACCCTGTGCCAGGGCCTGCCCACCCTCCCAGGGAAGGATTCCTTCCCAATATCCCATCCATCCCTGCCCTCTGGCAGTTTGCAGCCATTCCCTGTGTCCTGTCCCTCCATCCCTTGTCCCAGGTCCCTCTCCAGCTCTCCTGGAGCCCCTTTAGGCCCTGGAAGGGGCTCTCAGGTTTCCCTGGATCCTTCCCTTCTCCAGGTGAGCCCCCCCAGCTCTCCCCACCTGGCTCCAGAGTAGAGGGGCTCCAGCCCTTGGAGCATCTCTGTGCCCTCCTCTGACACGTATTTGACTCATATAAAAGACCTACACAAGTTTCTAATTCCAGACATGTCCACACCCAGATCCACATCAGCACAGACCTAAAGGCACAGCCCAAATCCAGCCCCATCTCTGCTGGAGCTGCTGCAAGTTGTTGAACTTCTATAGAAAATCAGTCACAGCTCTGCAATTTCATGCTTTATCATCTTTGTTACATGTATGAGGGAAATTATGAACCTTGTAATTTCTCTCTTACTATATAAAAAGCTTTAGATAACATCAAGATATGGAAGTAATACAAAGTGAGATGCCTCGATACATTAATGAACAAGATCTAAAATAGACTCTGTTTGCCTCGGTGACATGAAAAGGAAAAGAGAAGAATTCAGCCTTGAATGGGAGGATGAAGAAATCTGGGTGAGGAGAGAAAAAATAGTGTAAGGAAGAGGCTTGGAAAAGAGGATTGGAAATGTAAGGCAAAGCAAAACATGCCACAAATACATATTTGTCCATGTTACTGGGACAGCCTGAGAACCCGGAAACACCTGGTGACTGTGACCTACACCAGGTGAAAAGGCAAAACCAAACCAGCCAGCCCAGAAAACTACCATGGAACTTACCTTCTCCAGAACAGCCTGACTCTGCATTTCTCTGAAGTACTGTCAGCTGAAAAACACCCTCTCTCATAGGTACTTTTGTCCTCCTGGACACACAGATTCCTCTCTATGGTAACTCCTTTCCTTGTGTTTTCCTCCAAGTTTCCTTTATGGGTGCAAACCATAAATTTTTGGTGTAGTTGTTGGATAAGTTGTTGGAGCCTGAAAGAGCTCTCTCTGAAAATGCTTCAGCAGAGCTACTAAATCAGCAGCAGCCTCTTGCCACTGCAAACAATTGCCAGGTACATCCTGAAAGCAGTTCCTTCCCCTTGTACGGTTCCAACAACATCATTAAAAAAGACTCTTGTCCTTTGTACTTCCTCCCCCCTTCATACATGCACATATCTTGTAGTAAATTCATTTTTCAGTCCTGACTTTGTGCAAACACAATGTTGTGCTGCAAGCATTAAAAGGCAATTTAGTACTCAAAGGATTAAAAGCTCATGTTAAATTGAAGACTACACTTGGCATAAACATTAAAAATTGACAGAACACCCTACACATTAACTGCACCAGGGCTCCATAATTAGCATTTAAAAGTAAAACATCATTTCCTTACTGTTTCCTACTTACTCATTTATAATGCATTTATTATAATTCGGATGCGACTATGAGGCTTTCCACTATTGTCAGGTAGTAAATAAATAAAAAAACCCTCTGCTCCTGTTAGAAACAGGGCCCTGCATGCAAGGACTGGGGGATGGATGGTGTGTTCACCCCAATCTCAGATGCAGGATGAATCAGCAGGGACTGACCAAGCTCCTTGGAGGGCTGATGGTCCTCTCGGAGCTCCACGGCTGCGCTCGCTGCCGCCGTCTGCCCTCATCGAAGGCAAGGCAGGACAAACTCAGCTTCCTGGGATTCTGGGGCATTGGGTTGGGCCTGGGGTTGTGCAGCATGGGGAGACAGCTACGTGGCTCATCCTGGAATGTGGAAAATGTGCTGCAGGTTGGAATTGGAATGCAAATGAAGAAGGGGAAAGCCAATCTCATTGGGGGAGTGGAAATGAGAGACTATCAGGCATTAAAGGGACAGCACTTTGTTGACTTGTTTAATTTTGGGATGAGAGGGGCCTTTGTTTGTGCATGCCAGCACAGACCTATTTTGTCACTAGGAATGGAAGGTCAGATGGCCAAGTGCTGGGTTCCAGAGTAGTTCCAGGTTTGACTGAAATCATGCCCCATGTCTGTGCTAGCTTTCTTCCCATCCCACATCCCCTAAGACCACTTCCCAGTACTTCCAACAAATCCATCAGGCTTCAGCCAAACCTTCTCCTTCATGGCTCTAGATGCAACTAGGAGAATTTTAATTAGGCTGCTTAGATCATCCTGGGGGCCACGATCAAGATCACAATTTGCCAAAGAGAGTCTCCACCTCCAGACCTGGTCAGTGAGCAGAGGTTCTTCCTCTCCAGCACAAGAGAGAGAGGTCTCCCCTCCCCTGGCCAAGGCAACCACCTTCAGTTGTGTCTGACTTGCTGCTGCTGCCACGTGCAAGGTCAAAAGTGGCCCAGATCGTGGTGGGTTTGCAGGTGCCCCAAGTTCAAAGCCATGAGCAGAGACCCAGCCACAGCCCTTCTAGGAAGACCCACCACTGCTTGTCCACCTCTGGAAACGTGGTGACATGCCAATAACCCTGCCAACGCTCCAGCCTTGGCTCTGCACGGCCGGCTGACGCCATAAATCCCTTTTTGTTCCCGCTCTGAAGCCTCCCATCATCTCCACATCCTCTGTGTGGAAGACAAGACCACAGTTTTGTTCAGCCCCTGTGAAATGCAATTAGAAGGCCCTCCACGACCAGCAGGAGATGGAGTTAAAAGGAGAGAGGGGGGAAGAAAGGGCCCTCCCCGCTGGCCAGCAGTGTGCTGACTTTGAAGTCCTGGGCCATCTTTTGTGTCCCCCCTCCGAGGGCCTTTAATCGGGACCTTTGCCTTGTCATTCAGGGGGGGGAACACAAACCCCACACAGTTGGTGGGGTTGTCCCTGTGTGTGTGCCAGGAAGAAAAGTCTCTGTCAGAAATTTCCACTGACCCAAGCACTTTGTTTCTTTGTCTCTCCCAGACGACGTTTGAACTAAAAAGACGACCAAAACTCTTGTTATGTGCTAACAGTATTTTAATAGGGAGCCCTGGTGACTTCTTGGAGCCTCCCTGCCAGGTCCAAGGCAGAGATGAGGCTTTTGGTCTGAAGGCCTCTTAAAATAAAACCAGCTCAGGCAGCTCTTTGTAACCATCTTCTCTGTGTAAGTCCTGGGCAATGTAATGCATAATATTGCAACACGCTGCTAAGTAAAAAAGACTTAATTCTCATATTACATAATATTGCACAGACAGAAGCTCAGCCTGGGAATGCTGAACATCTTCCTCTTTGTTGTTTGCACAGTAGTGAGTGGCAGATCAGCTACAACTTCCTAAATAAATGGCCACAACCCCAAGCACCAGGCACATTCCATCAGTTGTGGAGCCCATGGAAGCGGGAAGCCAGGCCAGCCCTGAGTGATGGACAGCACAGCCCTGGGGCAGCAGAGTGGAGGTGGCACAGGGCTGAGGGGGAATGATCCAAGCTCTGCTTCCTGCAGCACTTCGCAGGGAGCAAAATGCTCCACTGGAATGCTGAGGATTATATTAAAATTCAGGTTGCTGGTGTCTTACTCGTGAAAAATCTCCTTGAGCTACTTTTTAAGGAATTTTTTCTATGTATCTGTTGCAGTCTTGCTTTGCTATTGAAATATGTACAGCTGGACTCGTAACTATGACTTTTATTCCTCAGGTAGAGGCATAAAATGGTACTCAGTGCTTTTTAAATGATGTAAAATATTTCTAAGATAACTCTTCCTTCCCAGTTAAACAAACATTATCTCCTTACCCATTTTCCCATTCACTTTTTGATACGCTGCAGCTTTTTCCCTACATTAAATCAGTTCCTCTTTAGAAAATGTGAATTCCTGAAAAACAGGGGGGAAATGAGAAGATTTTATAGGAACAAATGGATTAATAACTAATGGTGATGAGATCTGGCAGCCTTTCTTAGAGGTGCATGTGGAGTAGAACATATCACTGTATTATCAACACAGGTTGAAGTTTTATTGTGTCTCTCATGTTTTATATTGGATTCTCAAAGCACATCTCCAGTAATGCCTGGAATAATCCAGGTTGGATATAGATCAGCTGATTAACTCAGTTTCAGGAACAACAGCTCAGCTTTGGTACCAATTTTACTCTTTCAGCTTCCTCTCCACGACCTCCCTATCATTAATTTGTGCTTGTATTATTTTGTATTTGTCCCATCCTTCTTGTAGAGTCCAACACTTATTTTGAAGCAAAGGCCAAACCTTCACCCCAGCAGGTCCTTCAGGTGTTCCACCCCATTTATGAACCATTGCATGAGGGCAGAAATTACCCTGCCTGCTCCCCCTAACACTGCACCACCACACACAGAATTACATGCACCAGGGCTGGCACCTCAATTAATTAATTAATGATGGAGGGATTGCCCCAGTTGCCCTGTGACTCAGCAGCCCTGGATATCCCCAGGTTGCCTGTGTGTTTCTGACTGGTTTTGCTCTCTCAGTAACTGGTTCAGCCTTGCAAAGGCTCTGTCCCCAGTCCAGCCAAATTTATACAACGGTGCTGAAGCCTGAATGCCAAAGCAGCCCCATTAGCTTCAAAAGGACTTCTTTTGGCTTGAAGTTAAGCAGCTATTTAAGTGCTTTGCTAGCTCAGGGTCAAAAGTGTTGAGCACCTTGTTGGACTATGTCTTACCCAACTCCTCATTAAAGATACATCAGACCAGTTGGCTTGTCTTTATCAAGCAGAGAGGTGCAGCCAATTGACTTTATGTGACAGCTAAAAGTGAAGGAGATCAAGGGAGCTTGAGAGACAAAGAAGTTCAGTTTGGTCAGAATCTGAAATGAAAGGAAAGTAGCATTCTGTGAGCCACTGAAAATTGTTTCTTGTGTTAGAGGGATTTTATTTTCCAAGGACTTCAGCTCAGGAGAGATTTGGATGAGTGGATGGAGGCTGGACTAGAGCAGAATCCATCTGCTGGTTTTGGTGTTGTGTTGTGAGTACCGTGCCCTGAGCGCCCCAGGGGAAGATGCACAGGACAACTGGAAGCCTTGAATAAAGTGCCAGTGAGGCCCTGGCATAAGCTGGACAAGTGGCTTAGACACACCAAGTGCCTGGTAGGTTTAATACTGAGGGAAGGTGGGCAGCAGATTTCCAACAAGAGCTCAACCCTGTGACACGAGCCCATCTCCAGCATTTCCCAAATGATGACCAGGGAGAAACATTCTCGTTCGGCTGCAACATTAACTTGATAGTTCTCATGATACAAATTATGAGGTCATTTGCATTTACATTTCTGTTAATGATGGCATGAAAAAATAATTTGTTCTCAACACAACACTGTGCCTGTGCTCTCCCTTGTGCTGCGAGGTCAGCCCACGCCCGTGATGGTTCCATCACAGAAGGCTGTGAGGTCCTGGGTGAGGTTCTGCTCTCCCAGAGGATGAAACTGGGCAGCATTCAGTGTTTGGCATTGCCTGCATTGGTCTTGTTTGATGCTCCTCCCCTGGGGAGGGGGAAACGACCATGTCCTTTGTGACCAGGTCACTGTCCTGCCTCTTGGCTTGCAAGGAGTGTCTCCTCCCCTGTGGCTGCACCTCCCCTCGTGCCATGAGACCTCTGGCCAAAGTTCTTTCTGGAGCCCAAACCGTCGAGTGAGTGGGTGCAGGGGGAAATGTGCCAACACTGGTAGCCTGTGGCCCACCAGGATGATGGCCAAGGTGTGTTTTTGGAGGTCCTGAGAGGTGGAAAAGAAGCAAGTGTTGTTCCTCAGGTGCTGGTGGCCCCTGCTGCAAGGGCAGAGCTGGAGTCCCCCAAGGACAGCTGCATTTGTGGCTGATTTTAGGCAATTTTCTCTTATTTGATGCCCATATCAGCAACCCTCATTGTGAGATGAGAAGTCTCTCCCTCCCCAGCCAGAGCTCTGCCCACTGATCTACCCACTTTCTTTCCTCCCACTGCTTTTCCCCACAGGAGGCAACTTTTTCTGCCTACCCCTTCTTTTCTCCACCCAAAAGTTCAGATGCAACTAGAAACCCCTTTTCTAATAAAAACCCAGCAAAAATGTAAACTGCAGGGTCATGTTTCCACTCCCCCTTCCCAGGCCCATGAGCAGGAGCTGGGGGTGTCTCTGGTAGCCCCAGTTATCAGCGTGTTCTGCACAGCAAGGAAATACCCCCAGGGTTATTTTCAGGCTCAGTGAACTCCAGAACACAGTTGTGATTCTTCCTGTTAGGATGACATCAGGGTGGAAACACGAGGCTGGGGACAGCAGTCAGCTTCCCTGCCACTGCTCATTTGCTGGCTTTCTCCTAAACACTTGGAGTATTAACATGATTTCAGCTCTTAAGTAAAACTAAAGAAGTCTTTTCATCTTCCCATTGAGTGGCGGGCTCCTTAAGTAGATCACAAGCTTTCTGCTGCTTTGTCTGAGTGAAGAGGAAAACTTTAATTGTTCCCATCTTCTAGTGCAGGTATTGATTAATTAAATGTATTAGCAAAGATCTTGGCCTACTTTTTTGCACCATCAAACAAGTACTTAATGACTATATTACTATGAAAATGGCATCACTTTAAAGCACTGCAGAGGAGCCCCTTTGTACTTTGCTTTCATTGGATTTTTTTCCCCTTATCCCATTATGAACAATAAAGTTTCTCCAGCACTACCACACAATACAGCAGAAGGGAGAGGAGGTGGAGAGGAGCTCTTAGTTGGAGGATCTGACCTGGGCCAGGCTGGGCAGGAGGGTGTGCTGCCAGCTGGGGAGGCTCTCTGCAAGTGCAGGCAGGTCAGCAAACAAATGCTAGATGGTAAATCTCTGTAATTCACTCTCATTTACCATTTGGTGGGTAGAAATATTAATATGACTCACATGCTAAGAGGGAGAAGGTGTGTTCCTGAGGAACATAACTAATAGGGCTGTGGAAGACAAAGTGCACTGCCTCCCACCTCATTTCAGCTCTTTCCTCCCTTGGGTCCCATTTGGAGAATCTCACTTATTTTACACCCTTTTGCAGTTTTGTAGCTACCAACCAGCTCCCACCCCCCAGCCCTGTGCTCACCAATCCATACCAAAGAATCCCAGAATGGTTTGGGTTGGAAAGGACCTTAAAGATCATCCAGTGCCACCCCCTGCCATGGGCGGGGACACCTTCCACCAGCCCAGGTCGCTCCAAGCCCCATCCAACCTGCCCTTGGACACTTCCAGGGATGGGGCATCCACAGCTTCTCTGGGCAACCTGTGCCAAGGCCTGCCCAACCTCCCAGGGAAGGATTTCTTCTGAATATCCAGTCTAAATCTTTCGTTTATCATGTCACACACCATGCAGAAAGTGTCTGGATTTTTCACACTTGTTGAGTGGCAGACCCAGGTGAGCTGCACCAATTCCCGCTCACTGCCAGGGCCCCATAACACAGTCAGGTTTTAAAGGCACCTTCTCACATTATAGCCAGGGGTTCTTACAAATCCTGCCTTTTCCAAGCCTCCAAATGCAAGTGGACTCAGTCCTGCTCAGCCTCTCCAGTTTGCACCTTGCCAGGCTGTGATGTTTTACAGCACTCGGAGCCTTCATCCAAAATTGTGAAGATCTGACACCGATTTGCTGCTTTTATCCAACCTGTCTCTGCCTGTACCTGTGCCAACCAGGCTGGTGACCAAAGCCAAGTGAGGCTGCACTGACTGCCATGAGAAAGCATTTCTTGCTGCAGAATGGAAGTGCAGAGCACTTCATAATCTGGACATTTGGAACTAAGGCTCAACATTTCATAGTACCAGGCCTGGGAAGTTCCATGTCTGTAGCTAAAATAAGCACCGTGGTGGCAATAACACTTGGGTTTTATGCAGTGCTGAAAGGTGAGCTGCAGAGGAACGACAGGAGAGCCCAGCTGCCTTTGACACCAGGGGAAACCTTAAAATCCCCCCCAGCTGGCTGCCAGCCCACAGCTGCTGGGCCCCACAAACCTGAAATGAAATGCCTGTGAAGCCACCTCAGCACTCAGGTAGGTTGGCAGCTCTGCTGCACAAGAGCGGCTTGGGTGCCACATTGGGGTGGGAGGAGTGGAGAAACACAGCTGAGTGCTTAAAATAGCCAGGAAAGGACCCTGAGTCCTCTCTTGCCTTGTTCCCTTCACATTCACAAATGTTCATCTCTGTCTCTCCTTTTTTTCCATCCTTCCTAGGGGCGATGACTGACAGATTAATATATGTCTAGCTACGTGTCTTAGAAATCAAAAGGAAGGTGCTGTCAGAATCGCTTGTCAGAAAATGAGATTAGGCACACTTGTCATTTGCTGAGGATTGCAGTCTTTCAGAGATAAGGTTGCATTTAATGAGTGTAAAAAGCCTCCTTGTGAAAAAGGGGGTGGTGCAGGAGAGAGAGAATGATTATTTTTCTGGTGTCAGCTGAGTGCTTTATCATATAAGTTGATAGCGTGGCACCCTGGCAGGCACTGATAATGGCTGCTGGGGCTATTGCACCTCTTCAGTTGCTCTGCAGCTTCAAAAGTGATGACTTGTTACCTGCTTTTAAACTCTCCTTGGATGTGGAAACCCTCTATCCTGAGGGAAAGGAGCAAAAGCGTGTGCAGTGTGTTTTAAAGAAAGACCTGTGAAAACACACAGCATAAAGGGAACGTGCTAAATGTATGGCCACTCTCCCAGCAAACCAGAAAGAATACTCAGCGGGTTCCAGTGAAATATGGAACTTGTCTGACAAGTGAAGGATAACTAATGAGAAACAGAGCTGGATCCCACTGAAACCAATTGTGTTTTGTTATGGAAAATATTTATCAAGCTTTTTCTTTTTTTTCTTTCTTTTTTTTTTTTCTTTTTTTTTTCCTCATTTGTTGGTTCTCCTAACAGAGCCATAATAACTCCTCTCATGTACATCTCAGTTCTTTAAATCTGCAGAGAGGTGGGTGTTTTCTGGTTATCAATTGGACATTATCATCGTGTACATGAATATTTTAGGTGAATGTTTCATTCATCAAAGTAATGGTCATTCTTTTGCCAAGTTAATGTCTTTGCATGGTTTAGAAGCTGGCTAAAGGTACAGATTTATTGTTCATAATCTGCTATCTAAATATGAGATGACAGTCAGAAATGGAATTTATCTGTTCAGCAGGAGAGCCCCTACATTAGCTACACGGTTTTGCAACAGTATTTCTTGCCTTGGCATCCTCTTTGAAAATTATCCTTGGAAGAAGAGATTTCTGTCGTATATTCTCCTCATCGAATGAGATGTGATTTTCATTATTTTGCTTGAATGTTGGAAAATGAAAGAAATTACTTGATTGGTTTATGGTGCTGATTCAGCATCTGCTGGACTAAAAACGACCTGGACGACAGAATGGGATTCCAGCACGCAGTAATGGATGCTTTATTTCGTGCTAAGAAAGTCTCTTCTTCTGACTGAGAAGAAGAGAATGAAAAATATTTCTCTTATTAGGTGATTCAGTACCCAGATATTGACAGACAAATTAATTTGAAATACTTCTTCAGTTGCAGAACCTGCTAGCAGGCAGAAACTAGGGGAGGATAATGGCCACAGCTTTCAAGAGGTGCAGTTATGAAGTGTACAACAGGAGTGATGGTGGATGGGGAAGAATTTATATTTTATCCTCTTCCCCAGTGCAAGGATCTTATGGTCCTGGTTAGGCTGCAGTGTGGGAAGCAGCTCAGAGGTCTCCAGGAGCTGCATCCAGCCAGCCCTTGCTCCATCATGTATTTAGGAACTGGGAATTCAAAGCACAGGAAGGGTTATAGAGGAAGAGATAAAATGCATGTATTTTCTGACTGAAAAGTTACAGCCAGGAGGCAGTTTGGGGGTTCTCACTCTTCATGGTTGTCAATGGCAAGGAAAGATGGCTGTGGGGTTCACCTCGAGTAGTTCACACTGTTTGGAGGAGCCTGTGGGGCAAATGGCTTCCCACAGTAGGACAGTGAGGATTTCTCTGGGGTACAGCAAATGGGCTCAGAAAATTATCCAACCTCTCCACATGTGCAAATCTGGGCTAGACTCTGTCCTTGGAAGCAGTGGAGACCACTTAGTATTTTATAGGGCCAAGCTGTAAGGAGAGGGAAGAGAGAACAGCCCTATTGTTCCCTGAGCCCCACTTTTTATCTTTGTTTCCATTTGAAACCCTAATCATAAAACTGCCTGCAGAGCAGTTGCCTTGCTGTTCCTCTAAATGAGAATTCCAGCTTTTATGCTAATTCAGTTTCAGGTTTCTTTGAACCTGCAGTTTATGGGCCTCTGCTTAAAACTGCAATCTGTTCTGCATAAAAGAAGGGATTACAAAGGGGTTTAGTTTTGCAAATGCTGCAGAAAAAATAAAAATAATAATAATAATAATAAAAAAGTTGCACTGTCATTAATATGCTCTCGCAGAAGTTTTGTGCTATGTCAAATGAAAAGCCTGCCTGACTTCCATGGAGGCTTCCCAGGGGATGCTCTGCATCCAGGAGCTCTGTTTGCATCTCCAGGGCTGTTTGTGTGCCCTGTCCCCAGGCGAGGGCCCTGTCGGGGCAGCATCGCCTCCCTGCCCTGCCAGGAGTGCCCACCTCGGGGCTGGGCTGGGCACACACAGCAGTGCCAGGCCCAGCAGAACCCGCCCTCCCCACCACTTCCCCTGACTGGCACCTCTGGGGACCTTTCTAAGCCTCACCCAGAGGTCGCTCTCCAGGACGGGTCCTTTCCTTGGACCTCGGCTTTAAGTACCTTCTGGTTGGGCCATTATGCCATGGTTTGTGTTCAGAGTCATAAAAGCCCTCTGAGAGCTCCATAAATTCTTGTCCTGGGGACAAGACCCTGCGTCTCCTGTGTGGTGATGGACAGAACCATGTACGTTTTCAAAGCCTTTAGGGAGGACTTTGTAAGGCGCAGTGATCACGCTCCGAACTCAGACACCACGGTGTCTTCTGGGCAGGTTCACAGCTTAATGGAAATATAAATGTTTCCAGGCTTTGACAGAATACCAAAGAATTGGAATATCCAGTTTTCATGTTGCCAGGAAAAAAAAGCTGCAGAGCCTTCCAGGTGAGGTGAGGTTTGCCATAAATAATTTAATCCAATATAATCTGCTGTAATTTCAATATTCGTTTGGTCCTTGTGCCAGAGATGGGTAATTCATCTTTGGAATTCCTCTGTGACTTGGAAATGAATGTCTGCTTCCCTGCCTGCTGTCTGGGCAGCTTTAGGTCATTTTTATAAAATACTTGGATCTGAAAACCTCTTCCAGAGAGTGAAAGATCTTGAAATTACTTTTGATCCAAGTTCAATGCACTTCATTTGGCTGTTGTTGTGGCAGAAACAAATGTCGATGCTGACAGAGACCACAGACAGATGAAAAAAATTCTGGCAAGGTCCCACATAGATAAGAGACAGAAGGTTTCAAAAACCTATCCAGGCATAATCTAAAACACAAGAAAGCATTGCTGTCAGGAGAAGGGGAAGCTTGATCCAAAGGCCATTGGAATCACTGGGAGAAGGAGGGGTCCCTTTGATTTCATTTGGCTTTGGGTGCACGTCCAAACTCCAAATTTCTCATTCAGAATTGCACAACACATTTGGTGCGTGTATAATGTTGCAGCAGGAAAACAGAGGTCCTCAACTTATCTCTAAGGCACAAATAATGAACATAATGAGGCCCAGAGTCCTGCCAATAAACCCTCACAGCCCCAGGGAGGTGAGCAGGTAAATGCATTTCTGATTCTGTGTATGCTGAGATTTCAGGTGTGGCATGTGGTTAACGTTGGAAAAATCCAGTACAGACAAGTCTGTAGTTTAATCCAGGCTAAATTTATCAAATTAAAGTCTTGTGAGGAGCCTAGGCTTTAATTAGACCTGCTCTTACCATGTCAGGATGTGGAAAGTCTTGACCAAGGTGCTCATAGAATACATGAGCTGCCACAGCTTCGTATTGTGCATTTGAGTCCTCATCCAGGGACAGCCTCACCATCAATCCATGGAGTCCCTGAGTGCTCCAGTTGTTGCACAGAGAACACTCTGCCAGTTCAATGCCTTCATTAATTTATTTTTGGTGGAGACTGGGATCTGCACTCGAGCCATCCATTTCCTTTGCTGAGCTCGGAAATAGCTTTTGGCCACTGTCCACTGCTGATTCCAGAGACCAGACCTGAAGCCATCTCTGTTGGGTTTCTAGGTGGAAACCACCTCTCTGATGGCACGAGATAATCTTTGCAATATATATTTATTAGATGCAAATATACATCCATTACATGCAAACACCTGTGAAATTTGAACAGCTCAGTTATGCCATGGAAACCTGGGCTAACCCTGCTGAGGTGGACAGCCCTGGAGAACTCGTTTCCATTGCTACAACCAGGACCTGGAGTTGGCCACAGTTCCAGTGGGAGACCACAGTTTTACCCAGGCATTCCCACTCTGGCTCAGCCATGTCAGGAAAGCACTGTGGTGTCTGCTGGGTCTGGAGCTGTGGTGGGTGTCTCCATCTGCCATGTAGTGTTGTCATTTGATCTTCCCATGCAGCTGTCCCAGAAGAAACTAGTGCAGTCAGTGAGGCTGCACCTCAACAAAGACTCTTGGAGAAGCTGCTGAGAGGGGAAACTGTTCCTGCATGGATCATACAGTGATGCAGCTGGGAACAAATGGGAAATAGTTGCATTAAGTCCTGTGTTCCTCCATCAGCAGTAGGTAGGAAGGTGTTCTGAGGGGTTTTTCCCTAAAGATGGCCCTCGTACTTGTATGGACAGTCAGACTGTGCTTCCCTCGTTCCCCCCACGTGCTGAGGGGTTTGCTGTGGGCAGGGCCACCACAGCCACTGCAGCGTGGCCATCCTCTGGTCACTGTGGCACCGCCTGGGCAGAGCTCAGAGCCACACACACCCCTCAGTGCCCCAGGGCCTGCAGAAGGGCAGTCCTTCCCCACCTCACACCATCCCCATGCCTGAGGGGACCTTGGGGCAGGCCACAACGTGTGTCTTTCCATCTCCTGTAGGATTTTGGGTGTGTAGCTTTTCTCCTGGCTCAGGTGAGGCTGACCAGGCACCCACAGCTCCTGCTCTGCTCTCGTTTCCTGGCTGGTGTATGTGGTTCCCACTTCTTCCTTAGGAGAGTCACCTCCTCCAGGCTCAGCTCTGTGCAGGGGTCGGGTGAGCAGGGCTTGTCAACCCCATTTCTGAGGATTTAGCTCAAATCCAAGTGGAACCCACAGGAGTTTAATTCCATTAGTACTCCTAACCCAGTATTGCTTTGAAACCCATTTTCAAGGCTTGAAACCTTGAGAACACCCCCTGGGCAAGGCCTCTCAAGCCCACAAGTCCTCTCTTAGCGCCTCTCCCTTTCCCAGGAAACGTCTCACTGTGTGGGGCTCCTGTGGCAGTGCCGGGCCCGGGAGCACCATTTGGCTCCAGCTGCGGCACTCCGATGAGCATCGTTCCTCTCACCGTGTATCCGTGTGTTTCTGCTCTCACTAATGGTACGCGGCGCTTACAGAAAACCTACAGCGAGTAGGAACCCACTGCGCGTCCGCAGCGATGCTCCGTGCTGGGAGCAGCCGGCCGAGTCTGCCCCGGGGGGCGCTCGGGGAGGCACCGCAACTCCGCGAGCAGCCGCGGGTCCCCGTCAGGCCACCCGGGGTCACTGCCTTTCTGTCCTACCTTCAAAAAATAAATAAATAAGTAAATAAAAATATTATATTTCCGTTAATAAAACAAACGAACAAAAACCGCTAAATGCGATACGATGTTTTCGATCGTGTTTCCTCCTGCGGAGCTTCAGCGACTCATGTTCGTGGCCCTTCAGCGTCTGATGCTCGTGGAGCTTCAGCGACTGATGCTCGTGGAGCTTTAGGGACTGATGCTCGTGGAGGTTTAGGGACTGATGCTCGTGGAGCATCAGCGAGTGATGCTCCTGGGGGTTTAGCGACTGATGCTCGTGGAGCTTCAGCGAGTGATGCTCCTGGGGGTTTAGCGACTGATGCTCGTGGAGGTTTAGGGACTGATGCTCGTGGAGCTTCAGCGAGTGATGCTCGTGGAGCTTTAGTGATTGATGCTGGTGGAGCTTCAGCGACTGATGCTCGTGGGGGTTTAGCGACTGATGCTCGTGTGCGTGTGTGCCGCCACCCCGGGGGCAGCCCCGCCGCGGGTCCCTTCGCGTCCCCGCC
>VXAU01002430.1:90559-135676 GCA_013399695.1 Formicarius rufipectus | reverse complement strand
GCCCGAAGGAAGGGACGCGCTGCCGCCGGCGCTGGAGCTGCGGAGGGAGGGAGGAGGCGCCGCGGCCGCCCCGCACCGCTCCGCACCCGGAGGTGCCGCCGCTGCCCCGGCCCCGCCGCACATGGTTTTCTTTGTCCTGCTGCCGCTCCAGTAGCGCGCCCACCGCGCAGCCCCGCTCCGGCTCGCCCCTCCCGGGATCCATCCTGCGGGAGCCGGGCAAGGGGGTCGGCGGCCCGGGGAGGATGCTCGCCCGGCGGCCCGTCCGCCCGGCCCCCGGAGTTGGTCGCCCGCCGAGGATTAGTTGTGGTTTGGCCGCGGGACGCTGAGAACCGCGCCGGGATCGGAGCTCCCGCACACGCCCGCCCCTCCCGCACCGCCATGAGCCGCGGGGCCGCCGGTCCGCGCAGCCCCCGCACCGCAGGTAACGGGGGGACGGCCGGGGGGCACCCCCGCGCAGGGACGGAGGGATGGAGAGAGGGATGGAGGGAGCGGCCGCCTCTCCCGGGCACCCCCGGACGGGATGGGAGACGCGGCGGGGCCGCGCTGGATCCGCGGGCAGGTGCGGGGCCGCTGCAAGTGCCGCGGCGGGGCCGTGCCGTGCCAGGAATGAGTCAGGCTGCGCTGTCTGGACAGGAAATATTTTAGTCATACATCCCCTTGAATGGCAGCGCATTCCTTGGTGAGGGGAAAAATACTCGTTGGGTAATTTTTTTATTTTTTTTTTTTAATTTTCTGTGTGGTTTGTTGTTTTGGTTATTTTTTAGCGCAGGGATTGCTGGCTTGTTTCATTTCGCGGTGAAAAGGATTACGCTGCGCTTGGTAACAAGGCGATTTGTAAGGGGAAAGGGCCGAAGTGCAAGGAAGGGAGCTGTGTGTCAGCGGCTCCGGCTCTGTGTGTGCAGGGAGCCGGGGAGGGCACCCTGAAACCGAGGGGGCTCCGAGGACAGAACACCCCGGAGAGCCCGGGGCGCCCGACCCGGGGCTGTCCCCACATGTCACGGAGCCAGCAGCCAGTGTCTGCTCATCTGCTGCTCAAGCGAGACCGGGAGAGATCGGGATAAAGAGCAACGAAGAGAGAGTTGCGTTTGGCTGGTGTATGGGAAGGGATTGCCGAGCTCCTCCGCCGCTCAGACACCCAGGTCTGGCCACATCGCACCCACCGTGGATAGAAAGGCACTTTGTTGTCTCCGCAGATCCCAGTCGGTACAGAGCAGGGTTTAGGTCAGCGCTGCTCAGGCACTGAATTCCATCCTCCTGGGGGGCTGCGGAGTTGTTGCGGATTTTTAAATTAATGTGGCTTTTTGTTCTTTAGCGTCGGTGCGACTGCCTGACAGTGGAAAAAGAGTAGTTGTGTGGAAATTGAGACCCTGGCTGCTGGCAGAGATTGAGTTTGCCTCTGTATCGTTGGCACATCACCCTCATTGCTATTTTATATTTAGAGCCCCATTTTTAAGTAACGAAACAGGGAGGCAAAGTTCCATGTCACCATTCGAGCCAGCGCTTGGGCTATTTTCATGGTAACACAGGCAATGGGGGTGTTTCAAGTTGTTCTGCCGTTCGGTTGTGTGTGGTCAGTACTGCAAAATGAGATGCGGTCTCGGGCGAGATTTGTCTTTGTAAAATGATTCCTTTTCGGTGTATATTGTGAGGATAATGATCTGCCAGGCTGCTCCGGAGCCATCCCCGGGTAGGCTGTGTTGTCCTCCACGTTATTTCCAAGATGTGCCACTTCCCGGTGTCACAGCACGGTTTATGTGATAACACAGGAAAAGATTTCACCTGGAAAACCACGACTTGAAAACAATCTCTTGGTTTATACACGGTATTAAGGGCAAACTTCTTACTAAGATGCTTTCCTCTTCGTAGTGTTTGGAAAAAATCAAGTGAATAGGAAACTTGGAGCTTCCCTGTGCTGTTTGTTTTGAAACAGTAAAATAAAGTAGTAGCTGAAACTGTAAGAAGTTTTTTGGGTTTTTTGTTTGTTTTTAATATTGGATAGTCCTTGTAAAAAGAAGGACTGATTTGGAGAGTTTTGACTTCAGAGAAAAGCTGCATTTGAAAAGACAACAACAGCTGAAATTCTCTGGGAAAGATTATTTTTAAGCAGGCTGATGGGTGAGGGTAGGGAAGCATTGAGCTCTTGTTGGACTAATACTGGGCTGCTCCTTAAAGCACATGGCCTGCTTGATCTCTTCAATTTGTGCATTATTCACATATTTCCCTTAATTTAGAGAAAGTCGTCACTGAATAATAAATCCATCATTGGGTAATAAATCCAGTGTTTACAAGGTATTTAATCGAGACAAAATGCACCAGCTCAGCTTTTAAATAAGCCAGCCGGTAATCTAGTAAAATCTGTCTAGAAGTCTGAAAAGAATAAAGCTATTTTTAATAATTAATCATAGAAATCTTATCTGTCGCTTACTTGAGGGCAGACAAATTATTTCAGTGTATTACTACACTGCAATACACAGTCTGAGCTGTGTCTACTTATATATCAGGAGTTGCACAGGGAAGTTTTTACTTCAGTTGAGATAACAAACCTTTATGCTGCTTGTCTGGTGGTTTTTATCTGGTTTTGAATGGAGAAATTCCTTCCCTTTAGTAAAAAATCCCCACAGCCTGCTTTCCAGTGTTTTTAATTATTTTTCCTGAATCCAGCAAGAAAACAGTTTGTAGGAAAACACTAAAATCGTTCTCGAGTGTTGCATTTTCACCCTGGGTTTGCAGTGTTTGGTTGCTGAGTACCTTTTCCATGTGTTTTCCAAAAGCAGCCTGTCTCTCCCAGAGCTGGATCCAAGCCCCAGGTCTGGATTCAGCAGCATTTGTGGGTGCAGAGGTGGCAGAAGCTGAGGCTGTAACTGGATATATGTGTATATATATTGTGTGTGTGTGCCCAAACACAGCAGCACACAACTGCAGGAGCTCAGGGGGTCGTGCTTTTGGGCTCAGAGGGTTTGCAAAATGAACATTTTTTGCTGTTCCCTTCCCTGGCTGCTTTTATGCTGTTCGAGTTTCTGAAAAGGAGAGCTCAGTATTTTGGTGTGAAACCCACGTAAGGTTTCCCACAGTGGGCACAGAGTGGAACTGGCACGTCGGCACAAGAACTGCCAGGAGCAGACAGGGGACAGACACAGGATTAGAGGAAAGATCCTCCCTGGATAAGGGTGGCTTGGTGGAAAATAAAAGATTTATTACTTTACACGGGGAGTGGTGGCGAGTCACTTATTCTGAGGATTGCAAATCTGACGTGGAAATGCTGATCCTAAACACAAACATCCTCTTTATTTTTCAAAAAGCTGGTAGCAGCAATTTGTGACCTTACTAAGCTGAGTTACCAGCATTGCTTTGAAGGTGGTAAAAATCGAATGTTGCCACAGTAGGGACCCCAAAAAATACTTTAAAAAATAAATTAAGAAACCCGCAGTTCTGCAAATTCCCGAACCTGGGCTGTGCGGTTCCAAAGCATCGCAAACCCAGGGTCGGAAGGTATCGGATAAGCACAGTACAAAGGTTTCCGCGCAGCCGATGCTGAGGAACAGCCCCCTCGTTCCTTCCCGAAGCAGAATTCCCTTTCCCAGGGAGTCTCTGCCCCGCAGGAAGGCGAAGCGCAGCCGAACAGCTCCACCTCATGGACACGGCCCCGGCGCTCCAGCTCTGCGCTCCCCGTCCCCAAAATACCCATTCCCCGTGTGCGGATCCGGCGCGGTGCCTTCGCGAAGCTGTCACTGCTACAGAATGTAACTTTGTCTTTCTGTTGTTGTTTTTTGTCGGTCTTCCAGGCGTCTGATGCCAGCTCTGAGAAACTGTTCAACGCTGTCACAAATAAAGGTAAGGCTGCAATTCACGTCCCCAGCAGCTATTTTTTTTTTTTTTTTTTTTTTTTTCCCTTTCCCCACACGTTTCTTTTCATGGCAATTTCAATGGGAGATGAAATGTAACTTGTCTTGTAGAAGTGTCGCAATCAGCTTGTTAGTGCTTTTTATGTTTCTCTGGGTTTCAGACGTGTTCTGTATGCTTGGTAATTGCTTTGCTTAATATAAAATATAGGCTTTCAATAATGCATTGCCTGCCAGGTCAGAATTAATTTAAATAACAATATTAGGGAATAGTTTATTTTACAAATGGCTTTAATTTAAGCTCATTTAAATAACTGTAAGAGTTTTCAAAATGTTTTAACTTGATTGTTACTCATCAGCTCCATGATAGACGTGGAATTATGAATAGCCAATTTGCACTGCTGACAGTAATAAGCAGCCAACGTTTAGTATTCACAGGATAATAGTCATAAACCACGGCTTACTGTGCTCTGTGCTTTCTGCAGAGTTAATAAATGAGATAGAGGGCCACATTTAAATATTCAGTATCCCATTAATTTCTTCCAAACAGCAATCCAAAGAGAGAGTGGCTAATGATCTAACAGGTCATTAAGGCACAATTTGCCCTAAATCAGCAGCAGCGAGCTGCCCTGCAGGGCCGGGCCTGGAGCGGCGTTCCTGGGAAGGCTTTGGGCATCGTTTGCTTTTCATTCTTCTTGTTGGTTTGCTCGGTGTTTTCGCAAGGAGGGTGGGGGCAGCAGCTCCAGGCACGAGTTGGGCAAAGGAGGGTAATTCAAAGCTTGGTAAACGTGCCTGGTTTTTCCCCCTCAGTGGGCACAGAGGAACTGCTCGGGCAGGGCTGAGCTCCGGCTGGAAACCCGGGACTTTGGCTTTGGGATGTCGCGGTCGGTTTGGCTTCGGAGGGGTTTGCTTGGTGGGAAATGTAGGTCTGTTTTGTTGGATTTGCTCAGTATTTGCCCTGTGTGCTGCTCCCTGGCTGTGGGTTGTTACTCCAGTGTTCTGCTGTGTGTTCCAACTCCCCGAGGCTGTGCTGGTTTAACTGGGGACACCCCGTGACCCCGTTACCTTTGGGATTCCCACGCTGATCCGCTGCTGCCTCTGCAGTCTTTGCTGCACAGGGAATTATCCCCGGATTTAATTGTGTTCCCGACCCACAGGCCTGGTTTTCATGTATTAACATCCTTGGGAAGTACAGTCTGGATTCCTTCTGCGGTCTAACGAGGTTATCTCACTTGGCAAGACCATCTATCCTTGGTGATTAATGGCACTTCCAGGTTCCCCGGCCCCTCTGGAGGCGGAGAATGGGTGGCAGAGCCATTAGGAGGGAAGAGCTGCATGTCTGGAGTGACCCCAGGCCCCCGAACTACATGTGACTGCATCTTTATATTGCTAATTTGCTGTAGAAAGCTTTGGCATCTGAGCAGCCCTTTCTTGGGGCTGGGCCAGGGCAGGAGAAGCCTCAAATCCACATTCCTGTAACCGGGGAGAGGGGCTCCTCTCCTCCCCAGGAGGTGGCTGATGAAGAGCAGGCCCCTCTTCCTCTTCCCTTGCTTTTCTTTTTTGCCTCAAACACATTTCCCACATTCTTATTTCTGTTTACTTACGGGGCCTGGTCCGTGGCATCCCTTTGGATGTGAATACCCATGCTTGACAGGGAGCCTTTTCTTCCCAGCTACTTTTCTTTGGTGATTTAGTTCCCTTGAAAGGATTAAGGTTTCTTTGTGTAGCCTAAAATCAACATGGGCTTTTCGAAGCTTTGCTTGGGAAACCGTACACAAATAAGCTTTTTAGTTGATGGTAGATTATTCCTTTGCCCCTTATTTCCATCAAAATGGCATCTTTCTTTTCCCCTCCTGAGTTTCCCCTTAAAGCCATATGCTAATTCCTGTTGGTAACATGACTGACAAGGGAGGAATCAATGCAAATCCAGGTGCGGCCCAACTAGGCTGGCTGGTATATTCTTTTTCTCTTTTTTTAAAAAAAAAAACCCTCTTTTTTTATTTTTTTCCACTGGGAGAAAGAGATTAAGGGGAAAGAGGACAGAAAAAGCATAGGGGACAGTTTTGTCCAAGGGATTAGCATTCAAACTACTAAATAGCAGGAAAAGAGGCTCAGCAAAGCTCCCCTGTTTGGAGCTGATGTCAGTAATTGCTGGCAGGCAGGTGCAGGGCTCTGGCCCTGCTGGGGAGGCTCTTGCCTTCCCTCAGTGTGTGCCCTGGGGATGCTGGGGCTGCTCAGGGCTGTCCCTTTGATGTGTTCCAAGTTCAGGTCCCCTCCCTGCAGTTCAGCCTCTTTGCTTCCAAGCCAGCCCTTCCCCACCGTGTTGGCCGCGGCCGCTTTGGCCAGAGGCAGTAAAAGTCTCTCCTAGGAAAGGTCAGATTTGCCTTGGGTAAACCACAATGGACCTTCAGGCTGCCAGGCTGGGAGGGCTGGCAGTGTCCACAGCCACCCAGGGCTCACTCTCTGCTTCTGTTTCCCTTGCCACTTTTGGGGTTTGTTTCCTTTTACAGAAATATTTCTGACCGAGGTAGCAGAAGTTGCACAAGGAATGTATTTAAGGAGCAGGTAGAAATCCTGAAGCTTTTTAGGTCTTGTGTACACATTTTGTCCCTTTTCTCTAATTTAGTTGTGGACTTCAGGGCTGAAGATGAGCTAAAGGAGTGATGGATTAATGTGAATGTGTAGTGTGGGACAGTCCCTTCCTCAGAAGACACTAAGAATGAAAAAAATCTGAAGCAAAGTGAGGTCCCTCCAAAAACCTCCCTTGACTTGCTGGTAAAACCCCTTGAGGAGAAGTCTCTCAGGTCCCATTCAGGAGTTTGTGCCCCTGGAGCACTAACTTGAGTCTGGAAGGCTCCTGTGAGCTGTGGGGGACAGCAGGTGGGTGTTGGGGGCCCTCCGAGCTGGGACATGGGTCAGAGCCCAGTGGTGGGATGGGTGTGGGGTTCCCTCCTCAGCTCTGCTGCATCCCTGGGCTGGGCTGGGGGTCTGGGAGGGACATGGATCGGTCCCCAGAGCAGGAATTGCTGCAGTTGTCCCTGGTTGGGAAGCAGAGCCCTGCAGTCCATCCCTTGGCAAGGAACACTTCACCTTTCAGCCCTTGGATTGTGCAGGGGGTGGTTCCCGTGGGAGGGCAGGTGGCTGTGCTGGCAGGTGAGCACCCAAGGGCCTGGGCCCTGGAAATGCCTGACAGAGGAGCTGTCAGCATCTGAATAAATGACTTGGAGAAGGGCTGGCAGGGGAGTGTTCCCAACCTTCAGCTGCCTCCCTCCCTCCCTGCAGGCTGGCCCTTCCAGTTTGGGATTCCTGCTTGTGCTCTGTGTGCCTCTGAAGGAGCAGAACTGCCCCCCACCCTCTGAGAGTGTCACCTCAGCACCATTATCCCAGGCCAAAGTGCAGGGTTTGTTCCTGAGGTTTTGTAACATGATTTCTCAGCACAGTTAAGTTCCATTATCCCTTAACAGTGTCAATATTCACATGTGAAGCTGCAGAGCAGGCAGCTCCTTCCACGGCTCTGTGCTTCATTTATGTGAACTCCCTCCTACGTGCCCTTGGAAAACAGCTTTTCCTGGAGGGAGAAATGAGTCCCAAAGTGGTGAAGTTTTCATTTGTGCTGTACATTGAAGTTTGCCTTTGATCAGGAACACAATTGGGCTGTTAGAGCCTTTTATGTTCAAATTGTTTACAGGATGTTCATGTAAACTTCATGAATCCTTCTGCTGTGTGGCACCACCAGCTGTCAGGGAACTATTTATGCTCTCAGCTGGAGGCAGATCAAGGCGTCTGGGTGAGGAGGCTTCACTGGTGGCTCCAACACCAAGCCCTGGCTTTTTAGGTGGTTCTCCAGCAATATCCTGCCCTGCAAAACCAGCCCTGTTGTTGTTTCTCCCCCCCTGTCTCTCTGTGGGGGAGCGTTTCTTGAGGATCCTCCACAACATCTGTTTCTGTAAACAAGGAGGGAGCTGAAGTTGGCAGCTCCTTCCCTGCTGAAGCATCCACAGGAGATCCTTGACTGTGGAGAGATGCTCTCACTCTTAAATAAACCACCCCCGTGGTGTGTGTGCTGGTGGGGGTGGCTGCAGTGCAGTGTGTGTGCCAGAGACCTGCCTGGGGCTGCCTCCCTCCTTTCCAGGGGCTGGGGGAGTCCCTGGGGTGTCCTCACTCCCCTTGGGGGTGTTGTCAGCGTTGCCCTCCGCTGGTGGGGTGGCTCTGTCTGCACGTGTTGGCCCTTGGTGCTGCCTCTGCTCGGTGAAATGCTTCCTCCTCGCTTGCTCTTGGATCCCTGGAGCAATCCCAGTGCTGCAGGGGTCTGGGTGAGGGTCAGCAAAGCTCAGGGAGTGCTGAGTCCCACCAGCTGTGTCTTTGTGGGGTGGCTCTGATGGCTCCCTCTCCCCAGGGCACCCCCTGGCAGTGCTGGCTCGCTGCCTTCCCAGCTTTGAGTCCCTGGTGTTTTGTGGGTTTCAAGGGGCTTGTCAGTGTTTTCCATGTGAGAGTTCAGTGTCTCATTAGTGAGGGACTGAGCGCTGGAGAAGACCTCTGGTCTGGGGGGGGGGCTGTGTTTCTGGGACCTGTGAGTTGGGTTAGGAGAGCTGGGGTGTCACTTCCCAAGTCGGGCAGACGTGGAAAGGTCCGTAACTGTCTGGAGATGGAGCTTTGTTCTGGCACACAGAGGAGTGAGGCAGCTGTTGCTGGGCCAGGAAGGCTTGACCTGAGCAAGGAATTTGTTCCATGACGTCCCTCAAGGCTGCACCTCCCAAGCACAAACCACTCCTCTCCATCCCTTCCTTTCCATGCCCCTTCTTCTCCATGTGCTGTTGGCTTTTTTGGGTGGGCCGTGGCAGTGAGGTGGGGTGTGGGGTGCCAGATGTGGGATCCCAGAGCTGGGAAGTCCCAGAGCTGTGAGATCCAGTGCTGGGAGATGCCAGAGCTCTTATGTAGCTGCAGGAGAAGGTCTCTGGACAATGTGATGTGTTCAGAGGGACAAGGGAAAGTCCAGTGGCCACTTCCAAAACCTTTTGGATTCTCAAGTTTTGCAAGTTCTGATCTCCCTGCCAGGAGCCTTTCAAGGCTTCCCTGGTGATCTCTAGGTCAGTGACTCCACAGCAGAGCAGCCAGCTCTGGCTTTCCCTGACCACACTGGCAGAGGGGGCAGCTGGAGGGGTTGTTCTGGCCATCCCTGCCTCTTTGGGCTGGTATCAACTGGTATCAACTACCCTTTGGGGTCACTTGGTGATTGTATTTCCCCAGGAGTCCATTTAGAGCTGTTGATTTGAGCAAAGTCAAACTGAAGGAGCCAGTTCCAGTCCTAAGGAGTGAAGGGGCAATATTTACTAACACATAATTGTGTCTGTTCTGGAGGGAATGTTTGTTTTATAGATTAGCCTGTATTTGATTTTCTCAAGAAATCAGCGTTGGGCTGTCAAATTGTGCCAATCAGTTAAAAATAACGTGGGGAAATTCTTGGGATGGGAGTGTTTTGGTGCCCAAGATCCTGCCTTGCCATCCCTGCAGTGAGGGGAGTCCAAGCTGGAGGCTGGTGGGAGATTTTGGGAACGGAGCATCCTGCAGGCCTCCCATCTCTGGCCTTCTGTTAGTCTCTCCCTTGCAATAAAACGTTATTTTCTCTGAAAATGTATGTTTATTTAACTAGGTCTCTTTTTGCTTCACAATCTGGATTCCATTCAGTCAGTTACCACTCCAATTAACTAACAATTATTTAACATTAACAGTAATTACAGACGCCAGTTAAGCGCCTACAGATGTCAACTGTTAGCTTTGTACCTAATCACTCAATGAAATGGAGAAAGTTCAACAAACATCAATTAGCCAAGCAATTAGTATGAGGTAGGAAAGAGCATGTTATCGTGTGTGAGCTGATTCAATTTATTTTACTTTGTCAGTAAGACACACACAGGCAGACAGGCAGCAATGAGTTGCAGAGATTAGATAAAGCTCTATTGTGTTGTTGTTTAGACAAGGGGTTTTTTTCCCCCTGCAATTCTTTCCCTTCCATAACAAAGGCCCGGCCAAGAACATTGAAGTTCTCTTATCACCTGTGTCTCGCTGCCCTGGGGAAGGCACAGCGGTGGCATCCCAGCCCGGGGGCCAAGGCCATGCACAGCAGCTTTACACCAGCGCTCCTGGCACCTCGACAAAGCGACTCCTGCGAGTGGGATTAACTCCAGGACCGCGGAGACACCGAGGAGATGAAACTCAGCAGTGTGACCCGGTCTCTTCATGGGATTTATCCATCTGTGTGGTTCATGTTGATGCGGGATTGACTCCAGCTCCACCACCCCTGGCTTGGCTTGGGAGGGACAAAGGGGCTTCCACCCCACGGTGTGTCAGCAAACACAGCCTGGGCTGCCCCAGCGCCGGGATGAACAGCCTGTGCTGGGATTTCAGTCCTGTCCTATTGACTGAGGAGCACAGTTACCCACAGCCTGCACTGGGGTTTGCATCCCACTAACTGAGGAGAACAGTTCCCTACAGCCTGCACTGGGGTTTGCATCCCACTGACTGAGGAACACAGTTCCCCACAGCCTGCACTGGGGTTTCCATCCCACTGACTGAGGAGCACAGTTCCCTACAGCCTGCACTGGGGTTTCCATCCCATTGACTGAGGAGCACAGTTCCCTACAGCCTGCACTGGGGTTTGCATCCCACTGACTGAGGAGCACAGTTACCCACAGCCTGCACTGGGGTTTCCATCCCACTGACTGAGGAGCACAGTTACCCACAGCCTGCACTGGGGTTTCCATCCCACTGACTGAGGAACACAGTTACCCACAGCCTGCACTGGGGTTTCCATCCCATTGACTGAGGAGCACAGTTCCCTACAGCCTGCACTGGGGTTTCCATCCCATCCCATTGACTGAGGAGAACAGTTCCCTACAGCCTGCACTGGAATTTCCCTGCCATCCCATCATCCAGAGCACCTGTGGGAAGTGTGGAAGTAGCATCCATGTTCTGAATGTGCCTTATTCCTGTCTCCTGGTCACAGCCAGAGGAGCTCCCCAAATCCCCTGTTACCCTCTCACCTGTAGGGATCCAAAAATGGGCCAAAGCACTTTCTTCCTCAGCCCCCCTGAGAACCTTTCTCTGGGTCACGCTGTGGGTCCTTCAGGGGTGATCACAAAGGTTGTGGGGTCAGGAGGTGAAGGGGGTTCTGGAGCTCTTGGGTCACCTGGGTCAGCCCAGGGCATGGTGAGGTCGATGGGGGAGGACCTGGGGAGGAACCTGAGGAGAGGTACAAGGTCCCATGGCCATTTGGTATCAATTCCAAATACCTCAGGTTCGTGGGCACTTCTGGAAATTAGAGGCAAAGGAATTTGAGTGGCTGGTAATAGGAAGCAGCTGGTGCAGAGCAGGCTGGGACCTCAGGAGAAACCACTCCCTGGAAATGGGTCTGCAGAGTAATAAAGCCACAAATAAATTCTTAGTTCATTTGCTAGGTTGTTAGTCCCATAAGCACTGAAACTTCATTTGGTAAAAGAAACAGTCTTCCAAAAATCAAAAGCACATGAGCAGAGCCCTGTTTTTACTGCTGCTGGCTGGGTTTTACTGCTGGGGCTGCAGGCCTGGAGGCTGTGCAGCTCTCAGCAGGTGTGGGAGCTGCCTGGGGACCTCAGCACCACTTTGTTCTGTCCTGGCATGATAACTCTTGGGTTTTCTCGCTTCTCCTTGCTTGTTGTGCTGTTGCTTGTGCTGCTGAGATAAATGGTTATCAAAATCTGACTTTGGCAGCTTTTCAGTGTTGGGTGGGACCTGCTGCCCCTGGGGAGGGGTGAGAGGCTGTGCCAGCAGCACAGCACCTGCTGTAGATCTCAACTTCAAGCAGCAGCTCTCCTTGTCACCCTCGGGTAGCACAGAGGGGGTTGTCATTGAGGGAATCGCTCTGCCAAGGTGGTCTGTCCTCAGGTTGTTTGGCAACTCGTGAATTTGCACTTGGAGGGAGAAGAACTGAGAGTGCTCAGCTCTGCTGAACGTGGTGGAGTTACCAGTGCTTATCTTATAGAGTGTTTTCCTCTGTGTGTGTGTCTGCATAAATATTTTATAAAAAATAGGGATCTTCTCAAAGTGACCCTCTTCAAGTGTCCAAGGCCAGGTTGGACGTTGCTGGGAGCAGCCTGGGCTGGTGGAAGGTGTCCCTTCCCATGGCAGGGGGGTTGGAATGAGGTGAGCTTTGAGGTCCCTTCCAACCCAAACCACTCTGTGACTCTTTAGAAGACCATGGCCACATGCTGTCAGGTCCTCAGATGCTGTACACACTCCCTGAGATGCAGACAGGCTCTGATGGAAACTCTGAGTAAGGGAAACCCAGTTTGATCACCCAGACAAGTCTGAACCACTTCCCACCACTTGTGTGGTGGTGACCAGCACGTTGGTTCCTGAAGGTTTCCTCTGCAGAGCCCCATCCTGTGTGATGTGGGCTGTGTTTGTGGGCATTGTGGGGGTGAGCCCAGCCCACTGACAGTCTCATGGACACCAGGAGAAGCCCACAGAGCAGGAGAGAGGACCTGTGCCCTGCCCTTGTGCTCCTCAGGTCACTCCCATGCCTTTGGCATCGTGTGAGCTGCCTTCTTGGGGTGATGAGGCTGTTCTTCCATCTGCTTCTGTATCTGCTCTCTGCATCTAATGCTGACTCTAATTTATAAGTCATCACTCTGTGGACCCCCTCTGGTCCTGCTTGCCCAGCCCCTCACTCTGTGCACACCAGGCCCGTGGCCAGGACTTGTGGGAATCACTGTAATATGATTAAATGTTGATAAGAATCACCTGGCAGGCTGTTCCCCTCACCTGGAAAGGGCTGGGTCATAATATGTGCATGTGGGACAAGTCTGTGCATCTTTGGAATTAAGAGGAAAACTCAGCTTGTTGGCAGCCCAGCCTGCAGTAAATTAACACCTTGCTTAAATAGTTCCCTGACAGCTTGGGGGGAGAGGACAGCATTTCAAGAGTTAAGCTGCTGCTCTGTGTCTTCACATGCCCTGTCCAGCATCTCCTCCTAGTCGAAGAACCTAATTGCTCTCCAGCCTTTCAGCAGCTCATCATCTTCGTGCCTTGCTGCCAAGTTGGTCACCTCAAGGCCAAAGTGTGTTTTGCCACTCCACCAGGGGCCAAAAATGACCTGGCAATATCTGCTCCATGCACGGGGCTCTCAGTGACCAACAGCTAATTGGGTGAAGCAACCAGAGCCCTGGTGGGGACAGCCCCCACACTCCCTGTGCCAGGGGGTCTGCAGGGGTGGGACATGGGCTGGCAGCCTGGGGGATGCTGTGCTGGGGCTGCACCCACTCTGGGGGTCTCCTCAGCAGCCCAGGACAAGTCACTGCCATTTCCCTGTGTCTTGGGACAAAGGCTTAACAAAATCATCCCAAAGAATGATAATTAAAACCCAATGACAGACACACTGTCATCTGAGAGGGTCTGTGTGTGTGCCAGGAAATGCTCCATCTTCTTTTAATCTGATATTGTAATTAATTTAGAGTTGATTGCTGTGCAGACTTAAAAATTAGATTAGCCAGTAACTTGTCTCTGATGATGGTTTCCATTGCTCTGGCAGTTCACACAAAAGCAATGCAATGACTTGTCTTTGGAGCTTGTTAATGTGTCCTGAGAGGGAGGCAGGACCTGAGATGGCCTCACCTGCTCTCCAAAAGTGAGGTGTCCCCTGTGGGATGGGTGTCTTTGATGTGGTCACTGTCCTGCAGCCCTTTGGACCTCTCCAGTGGTGTCATTCCATGGGCAGCTGATACCACGAATGCTCTGTGACTTGGGGGATGTGATAAACTGGAGTGGCTGCACTCAGAAGCGAGTGGGACACCCTGTAACTCAACAATTCCTGGAAATGCCCCTGTTTTATCATTAATATTCCCTTTTTGGTGTCACATCAGCGCAGGGGGGTGTGCCCAGGTCGTACCACCAGGAATCAGGATGTTCCTGCTCGAGTTCTTGCTGCCCAGACAGTCAGTGCTGGGAAGCAGATTAGGGGGCAGAGGGAGAAGGAAGCAGCATTAGGATGTTACTGGAAGTGGTTCATGAAGATGTTTTGGTGAGGAATCTGTAGCATTTTTCTCCAGTGTCTTATGATGCTGCTGCTGCCAGGAGTTAAAACTAGGAGTGGCCAAAAAAAAAAAAATCTGGGCGGTTGGGAAACTTCAAAGCTCAGCCTTGTTTGGAGGTGAAAGTCTGCTTTCAGAATTAACATGTTAACATTAACATAATTAGAATTAACATATCCACTTATTTTAGTGAACATATTATGGATGAAGTGATTTCCAAATGCAGGAGGCAAGGAATAGGACTCTGAGCTGATTCTTTGGGAAATGATAAACAGACTTCAGCAGTCTGCATGTGAACATTGAGGGTTTCTGTGCTTTCCTTTGGCCAACCATGGAGCCAAAGGCACTGCTCAAAACCTGGACTTTATCTCTGGCCTTTCATGTTCCCTCTGCAACTCCAACTTGGTCCCTTGGAGGCAGAGGGAACCCATTCTGTTGGGCTGTGGCTTTAATGTGGAAAAGGCACGTAGAGAGCTTGCTCTGACAGGCACAAGGCAAATGATTTCCCTGCATCTCAGGCAGGTTAGACTTTATTTTTGGGCAAAAAAAAAAATCAAGACATTGTTTATACTCTATTTACTTTTTCCCCTGAGGAGTAAACGGGAGGTGGAGGCACCACATAGTTTTTGACATGGGGTATTTGAGTTCTGCCCTCATTGCAGCAAGGCAGGAGCCAGGAGGGAGTTTCCTGAGGGTGCTCTGGTGGTGAGACCTGCCCAACCTCTCCTTGTCAACAGGCACATTCCTGGGCTCTCCTCAGGGTTGTGGAATGGGAGCTGCCCAGACTGGGACTCGTGTTGGGCTGTGGAGCTCAGCAGTGAGCAGCAGCAGGGGCTGAGCTGCTCCTCTGGGAGCCCAGAACTTTGGAGGGTGGAGAGAGTCCCAAGGAGGCTGTGAAGGTGCTCCAAGGGCAAGGGAAGGCTGAGGGGCTGGAGAAGGCTCTGGTATGGCCTTATTGTGGCCTTGGAGTATCTAAAGGGGTTCCAAGAGAGCTGGAGAGGGGCTTTGGATAAGGGATGGAGGGACAGGACAAAGGGAATGGCTTCCCACTGCCAGAGGGCAGGAATAGATGGATATTGGGGAAGGAATTCCTGGCTGGGAGGGTGGGCAGGCCCTGGCACAGGTTGGGTAGAGAAGCTGTGGCTGACCCATCATCCCTGGGAGTGTCCCAGGTCAGGTTGGACAGGACTTTGAGCAACCTGGGCTGGTGGAAGGTGTCCCTGTTCATGGCAGGGGGTGGGATGAGCTGAGCTTTAAGGTCCCTTCCAACCCAAACCAGTTTGACATTCTGTGGGAAAATTTCAGATCCCATTTTCTCGAATATCAGAATAATTGTAAATTCGGGTGTCCCTGGGGGAGCCGTCCTGAGTTTTGAGGACAGAAGGGTTTGCAGACACACCCACCTTTACAATCCTGTTATTTAAGAGGTCCAGCAGAACTGCACAGCCTCCTTGTCCCCCCAGCACCTGCAGCAGTGCAGTTTCAGGTCCCTGTGTTTGTGTGGTTTTCATCATGCCCCCTCCTTTGCCACAAGTGGAGTCATTAGTGAACCCCACAGGGCGTTTTTGCAGATCCAAAGCTGCTCATTACATCCATTTTTAAGTCCGAGGGGGATTTGTTGAAACCTGTAGTGTTAAAACTTGTAATTTTGTTTGCTAACACTTGCAGGAGATTACAGATGTGATCCAGGGCCCTTTGAAGTCAAGGGGAGCAGGGGGATCATTAGCATAGGGATTAGTCCCTGTTTTTCTAATGCAATCCTCTCACTCGTTGCCCTGGGAAAAGCTCCCTCCTTGCCCATCCCCTCCCACCTGGGGAATGCACACAGCAGGGATGGGGTGTGGGGAGGTCTTTCCATACTGTGGCTTTTCCAGAGGGTGGAAATGTGGCCTCTGGTGTGTCTGTGAAGGGTGAATGTCCATGAAATCTCCATGTCCTCGCAGTCTGTCGCTGTGGAATTATAAAAGAAGTAGTCTAAAACCAACTTCTTCTTGGAGCCCACTTTCTGCATGACTCCTTTTGTGCATGAAAGGTGCATCTTTGGAAATACCCAAGTTGGGTGTTGAGTATTCCCCCCAAAAAAAGGCTCTTCTCAGAGGCCTCTGGTGTCAGGGTTTTCTCTGGGAGCTTCTCTGCTCCAGGTTTATGGATACACAAACTTACCTTCTTCAGGTAGCAAAGGTGCCTCAGGGCCAAATGCAAGTGCAGGTTGGCATCCAACAAATGGAAATAATCTCTTGTGGCAGTGGGATACAGACATGGAAAAGCAGCAATGGATGTGTCTGCAGGAGCCAGAGGGAGTTGGAGGTTGCTGCTGGTGTTGGGTTCTCTGCAGGTATTTCATGGGGTTTGCTGGGACATGCTCCCAGTTGGAGAATGGTCCTGGAGCTGACAGACTGTGCTCAAGGCAAATTCTTTTCATTAAAAAGGGATTTAACTAATTAGGGCCGACTGTTGGCTGACAGATTAATTGATAAGGGAAGTGGGCCCAGTATCCTGGAGGTGAGATTATATTGTGACTTTAGATCTTTAGAGTCTCTGATTGAACTTAGTCTTCCCCTGGAATATCAGAGGAATCACCCTGGCTGTTTTACAAGGCACAGTGCCTGAACAGAGCTTAAAAAAAATAAAGCGGCAGTTGCCTAAAATTCAGTTTTCAAAGTAAAGATCTGATCTGGCAAATAGTTTCAGTGGCAGCTTTGCACATTGGAGGGCTGGGGCTCCCGAGGAATGCAGGGGGGGCTGGCAGGGACTTCACCTGTGACTTCTTCAATTAGCCAAAACAAAACTTCCTGTGTCTCCTTTTTAACTGTTGCAATAAGTCATCCCCTGCCCCGGAAAACAGGAGTCCTGGAACCACTTTTTTTGGGCAGTTTGGCTTTGCAAATGGAAATGAGCTTTGGAGTGGGTTTAGGGGTTGATAAGGAAGGAAACGCAGAGAGAGTGGAGTGAGACTGGAAACTGGGAAGGAATTGTTGGCTGGGAGGGTGGGCAGAGAAGCTGTGAGTGCCCCTGGATCCCTGGGAGTGTCCAGGGGCAGGTTGGATGGGGTTTGGAGCCACCTGGGCTGGTGGAAGGTGTCCCTGCCCGTGGCAGGGCATGGGATGAGCTGGTGTTTATGGTCCCTTCCAACTCCAGCCCTTCTGAGGCTGTGCTGGGACGTGCTGACAGGTCTGGGCTCAGTGAAATGCCTTTCCAAATACATCTGGTGCGCACAAATGAACAAGGTGGTTATTCTTTCAACTGTATTTTAAGGGGGAGAAAGATAATAGTGAAAAGACAAGTAATTTCTGTTGGGCCTGGAAAAATCCAACTGGAAAACCATCTTGACCTCCACTAAGTTGGAGGAGGAGACTGTGGTGGGTGAAAGCCACTCATCCGTATTTCTTCCTTCCTCTTTCCTCCAGGTTATTCCTCAGATCTGGACATTTACCCCTCTGATTTGTTGTGTCCAGACGACAGGCAGGCTCAGGAAAGGCTGGCTGAGGGTGTGACCCAGCAGGGCAGTGTTGGGCAGGAGAGGTCAGAGCAGTGGTGGGGCTTGGGCAGGAGGGAAGGGACTGGCCAGGAAAGTTTCTGTCACTTGGGCTGCTCTAAAAACCCGGGGGGAGTTTAAATGTAGCTCTTGGCTGTCTTTCTAAGGGAAATCACTGGTATAAAGAAAGGTGTTTCCTGGTAAGCTGAGAGCAGCATATCACTGCTGGGGTTCAGAGGAAGGCATTTCAGCTGTTATAAATGAGGTGATTTACACTGGCTAATAATAGCTGTAACTAGAATTTGGGGGGAGTGAGTCCTGGGGATTTGTTTTCATTGGCACATGAATACCTGACTGTGAGAGCTGAGACATTTCTGTTACAGCCCTTTCCTCTTGGGTAGAATTAGATGCATGGATTGCATATATCAGTATAATCAGCCCTGCTAAGATGTCAAAACAGTGAGTGTCAATCCAATCACAATATCTAAACCCATCTTGTTTTCCTTTTCCTCTTTCCCCCCCTTCTTGTGCTCCATCTAAAATAAATAACTGAAAACAACGGAATGAATATAACCCATTTCTCCAAAGGAAGGAAAATAATTGCCTCCAGACTTCTGCCTTACCTGCCAAATTGCATCCTGATGTGAATTGCAATGGACAAATTATAATCTTTGGAGACAAGGGAGGAGATGATGGAGTCTGTAAGTGACCCTTCCCTGGTAGGCACCGTCAAAATGAAACCAAACTCAGCAAGTGATTTGCACTCCCATGAGGGGAGAGCGAGTCCCCAGGACATCCTCCAAAGGCTTTAACTCGGGAGTGGGAGACAAAGGGCTGCCAGTGCCTGCTGAGGGCTGGGCTTGGGCAGGAGGCAGCTCCAGGGCTGTGCACAACACGAGCTCTGTGCTCCAGCCCTGCAGGAAAAATAACCCCCCCACCAAAGAGGCACAACGACACAATGGCAATGACAAGCACAGGGGAGGGGGGAAACCCACCAGGGAGTCTCCTCTTTGAGGGGCTCGCCTTGCAAAGGCCTCCTACAAGTGATGGAGCTGGCTGGGGTGGCCCCGTCAGGGAAATTTGGGAGTGTGACCTCAAGAAGTTTGGTATTTGGTGGGAAAATTGGAACTAAATGAGGTCTGTGTAGGGTGGAGGGGGAGACTGAGGTGGTCTTCGAGGTCCAAGCCAAGCCAAGCCATTCTGTGAGTATCCTTGTGCTTCTGGCTGTGCCCCAGCCCAGGGCTGGCCCTGCTCAGGCTCTGGCAGCTCTTTGGGGCTGCCCATGGTTGGTTCTGGTGCTGCTCTGTGGCCGCAGCCCGAGGTTGGGTCTGGGTTTGCCTCCTGACCCAGCCCCTCCTGGAAAGGTGGAGCAGCTCAGGAGGTGCTTCTGTCACCTCCCACAGGTGGCTGCTGGGTCTGGCAGTGGCCATGAGGAAGCAGAGGGTCACTTGGGCCAAGTCAGAGGGATCTCCACGTGTTTCAGCCTTGCTTGTGGCTTTGATCCCAATTTTAGGGGTGATTTCTCTGGGCACTGCAGGGACGGGGCAGCTGGAGGGGGTGACTTGCAGGAGGTCCCTACAGAGGGGTGAGGATGGCGCTGCTGAATGATGCTGAGCGTGAAGGTCTGTTCTCAACTCCAGAAGACACAAATGAAGAAACAAAACTGTGTTTCCACGTGGGAGAGTGAGACCCCACTCCAACCCCTGCAGTGTCTGCACCCAGGGAGCCTGACCTTGTCTGAAAAGCCTTTTGCTGGAAAATGGAAGAAGAGAGACAAATTCTGCAGGAAACCACAGTGTCAGCTGTGTGAAGAGATCCCTCCAGATGTTGCAGTTTCCCTGCTGGGAAGCCAACATGAACCATGAGCAATGGAACTTGAGCTCCTGTCAGGTCGAGTCCTTGCAGACACATGTGAAAACTAAAATGAAACAGTATTTACTTTAATTTAAACCATATACATTATTCCTTCACCTATTTAGATGCATCTGGATTAGCACACCTGGTTTCCTGGCTCTCAATACTGTGATTTAAGTCTGATTTTTATTTTTTTAAGTGACTTCCTAGCCCCTTGTAGAGAAGTCAAACAATTCTTAAGAGCCTCTGGTGGAACTCAGAACCTCTCAGGTGTTTCAGCAGCCCACATAATGCTGTTGCTGCCTGTGCACATTGAGGTCCACGTAGGTGTCCCTCACAATGTGCTCCCAGAAGAGTTGCTGTCCAAAGGCTCAGTTTGGGTCAGAAACCAAGAGCTTTGGACCCGACCTGAGCCACCTCCAAACTGCTCCTGCCCTTTGCAGCGTGGCTGGTTGTGTGGCTGGTGCTGCCACTGGAGCCCAGGCTGGATGGAGGGGTTCAGGCTGGAAGAATTAAGGAGGGAGTGAATCCTTCCAGGATCTGGGAGGGCAGGAGTCAGGACAGAAAGGAGGAGTTTGTGTCCCACTGGGAAGTGCGGGATGGAAACAACCCCCCCCCTCCGTGTCTGTGGCAGGTTGTACAACAGTTGTGAGAGTTTTTTTTAACCTCAGGAATATTAAATGTCACTTGGTGGCTGGCTCTGGAAGGTGACAGCAGTGCTGTCAGTGTTTTCTGAGGGAGGCACGAGCTGCAGAGGTTTATTAATAGGATGCAAAACAATTATTTGTTTCTGTGCTTTCCCCCCTCAGGCATTTTTTCCTTTTTGTTTTCTAAATAACACAAGACATCCTTGGCAGCAGAATCCCCACAGTTGTTAATGTCAGATTGGTATCAGATCTGGCAGTGATTGTTTTCTAATAATAAGTGTGTTTTTCCCTTGCTACCCATGCAAGAGTGACAGTTTGCTACAACTCAAGGCAAGATGAAAAAGAAATTCAGCATTTGCCACTTACATCCCTGAAAACAAATGCTCTAGTTAGTGCAGATCTTTCTGTTTTATTATTTATCTGCCTTTCAGTTATCTAAGACATGGATTTCCAAGAGGTGGGGCTGGAATTCCTCCTGCTTTGCAGCTCCTGTTTAGGTGCTTTTCATGTTTGGGCTTGACTGAGAACATCCCCACACTGCCAAGGGAAGAGCTGCTGAAACTCCTCTCGGTTTTGGTGCTCTTGGGAAAGTTTGTTGAGATGTGTTAGTAGAAGAAGCTTCAGAACAGCCCAGTTCAGTGCTCAGTATCTTCTCTGGCACCAGAGGCCCACCCTGGCAGACACCTGGGGACTGGGGTGGGCAGCTGGATTGTGCCAAGGTCTGTGTCAGCCCCGGGGCTGCCCATGAGCTGCCCATGGCCTGTGGTGCCTCTCGGGAGGGAGGAGACCCAGAATCCCAGGATGTGCTGAGCTGGACTCACAGGGACCATCAGCCCAACCCTCTGCCCTGCACAGAACCAGCCCCAAGAGTCACCCCCTGTGCCCCAGAGCATCAGCCAAAGGCTCCTGGAGCTCTGGCAGCCTCGGGGCTGTGCCCACTGCCCTGGGGAGCCTGGGCAGTGCCCACCACCCTCTGGGGGAAGGACCTTCTGCTGAGATCCCACCCAACCCTGCCCTGCCCCAGCTCCAGCCCTTCCCTGGGTGCTGTCCCTGCTCCCCACCCAGCAGAGATCAGTGCCTGCCCCTCCTCTGCCCCTCCCCAGGGAGCTGTCCCTGCACTGAGGTGTCCCCTCAGTCTCCTCTTCTCCAGCTCAACACCCCAAGTGCCCTCAGTGTCCTCACACCTTCCCCTGCAGGCCCTGAACCATCTCTGTGCCCTCCTTTGGACACTCTCCCATGGCTCAGTCTCTCCCTTCCATGGTGTCCCCCCAAAGTGCCCCAACATTGCAGGTGAGGCCACCCCAGAGTAGAGCAGGACAATCCCCTCCCTGTCCTGATGCCCCCAGGACAGGGATGTCCCTCCAGGGCACTGGGACATGCTGTGCCTGATGCCCCCAGGACAGGGATGTCCCTCCAGGGCACTGGGACATGCTGTGCCTGATGCCCCCAGGACAGGGATGTCCCTCCCGGCCCCAGGGCTCTGCTGACTCCTGGAGCTACACCTTCCTCCTCCTCCTTCCCCTCCTCCTCCTCCAGGAAGGCATTGTTGAGGCTCCCATTCCTGATGTTTCTCCTTCCCCTCTCCCCCCCCAGCAGTGTCTGTGCTGCTCTGACCCAGAGCCCTCCTCCTGGTGGCTCTGGTTGCTCCGACACCGAGGTGTCCACGGAGCTGGAGAAGGGATTCTCTGCTGCCCCTTCAGCCGTGTGGGGCTCCCCCCAGGTGTGGGCATCCCAAACCAACCATTGCCCCTGCCCTGTGCCAGCCCTGCCCACAGCAGAGCTCTCTGTGCCCACCCCAGGGCAGATGAAAGGCAGCCCGAGTGACCCTGGGCAGGATTAAGAGCCCGAGATGTGTCAGGGCAGGGGACGAAGGGCAACCTCAAAGCTCCTCTCATCTCTTGTGGCAACAACACACCAGGAGCAGTGGCTGATCCCCAACCACGAGGCCATCTCTTTCAGAAAGGGATTAAGGAGCTGAAAGGACTTCTTTAGCCTGCAAGTGATACGGTGTTAAACACAACCCCGGGGGGCTCTTTCTTCCCGGGGATTATTTGGGAAAAGCACAGTGCCCCTGGCTCAGGGAGCACCCCTTGGTGCTGGGGACATCAACCAGACAGAGACATGATCACCCTTTGGTGCTGGGGGCATCAACCAGCCAGAGACATGATCACCCCTTGGTGCTGGGGACATCAACCAGCCAGAGACATGATCACCCCTTGGTGCTGGGGACATCAACCAGCCAGAGACATGATCACCCCTTGGTGCTGGGGGCATCAACCAGCCAGAGACATGAAGAGATCACAAGCTGCTGAGAATTATGGTTTGCCTTCTCTGTCTTCATTTTCAGATTACTGGCGAGCTCCTCTGGTCTTCTCCACGTGATATTCTTAGCTGGAAGATTAACTGATGTTTGATTTCTCAAGTGATTTTAGTCTTATTAACAAGAACATTTGGCAGGGTGTAATTTGTTTTAATTTTGTTGGCTATATTGGAATTTGAAGCCTAAAAGTCAGTGTGTTCTTCTATTGAAAACAAAATTCATTTAGTGAGAGTGATTTTATTCATGTTTGTGGGATGGGAGCTGTTTACAAAGAGGAGGCTGCACATGACAGTCCAGCCCCAACTCCCAGGCTGCACACTGGTGTGGGGAAGGGCTGGCATCAGGCCACAGGGGGATCCCTGGAAGATTTCACTTCAAGAAAATAGCACAGATGGAGAAAGTATTCGTTTCTTACTCTGATTTTCTTTGCTGTGCTTCTCGTGTATCAGACATCACAACCAATAATAACAAATCACTGCCCTTATTTAGGTGAGATACTCCTGTCTGAGTAGTTTTTGCTGGAACAAGCTGTCACTGCTGATATCCCAAACTGGAGTCCTGGGACTGATACCCAGGATTATTCTGGGAGCAGGAATATTAAGAACTTTCTTCACGCTTTGCCTCAAACCCCTTTGGCTGTGGGAGCTGCTGAGCATTCCCCCCTCTGCTGCTGCTGCCAACACTGATGCTTTTCCTTTGGAGCCAGAATTTAACCCACACTCACTCCCACGTGGTGTTGGGGGATCCTCGGGAGCTGTGCAACCCCAGGGAATGATAAAGGATGGGAAGTGGACCCTGTTCTCACACTGTGGTGTTACAGGGCACGTTTTGAAAGTCACTTTTTGGTTTTTTTTTTAAATGATCTTTGAGATCCTTTCCAGCCTCAATGATTCTGTGGCTCAAAGGTGGCATGCCAGGAGCTTGGACAAGCACGAAGCTGAGCATTTATTGTCCTCAGGGTTTTGCTGGTGTGTTCTAAAGCTGATGTCTTGTACCCACAGCAGCTGGTTCAGGCCAGGTGTGGGTGCAGTGCCTGCAGCTTGAGGCAGGTGGTGCCTTGAACAGAAAAAGACTCGGACTGGTTTCACTTAACCAGAGGCTGATGTACCTCTGCACCATCTATTCTATGGCACAGGCACTTTATTTCCTCCTTCCTCGAGTTTATGGTTATTTAAGCAGCTTAAGGTTCCTTCAAAATGTTATTTCATAGTATTTTGAGAAGTGCCTTTTTACTGTGCGAACCTGTCGAGTGCAGAGGGTGATGTTGCCAGCTGAGTGTGTGTCCCTGGAAGGAGGTGGCATCTCGGCTGCTTCAGGGGAAACATCTCCTGCCTCATGAGCAGAGCTCAACAGCAGGCTCTTGTCTGCTCTTAGAGAGGCCCTTACCACTACTAAGAGAAGCTGAATTGCCATGCAGTGGTAATAAGATGCAGCATTACTGCCTTGCATGATTTTATCACAAGTCTCATCATCTTTTCTTTGTTGTTGTTGTTCTCTCAGATCCTTAAGTAACAGCAGTATGTGAAAGGCTTTCCCTTTCATGAGGCTGAAAATTGCAATGCAAATGAAGAAAGCCCTGAATATACATGCTGTGGTTTTTAAAGCAGGTTTCTAGGAGGGGGGAGGCACTGACTTGTGGGGAGCTTTATTCCTGAGATTGGAAATCCTGGGAACTTTGGGGAAGCTGCAAGGAGCAGTGGAACATCTCCTCATTGCAGCCTTCCAGGACCTGGAGGGAATAAAGAGGGAGAGAGGCCATTTACAAGGGCCTGGAGGTGACAGGACAAGGGGGAAGGACTTCAGACTGAGGGCAGGGTTGGATGGGATATTGGGAAGGAATCCTTCCCTGGGAGGGTGGGCAGCCCTGGCACAGGGTGGGCAGAGAAGCTGTGGCTGATCCATCCCTGGGAGTGTCCAAGGCCAGGTTGGATGGGGCTTGGAGCAGCCTGAGCTGGTGGAAGGTGTCCCTGCCCATGGCAGGGGTGGCACTGGATGGGCTTCAAACCTTCCAACCCAAAGCATTCCATGGTTCTATGACCTCACCTAGGCATGGCTTCATACCTTGAGCATTTTTGCCATTAGTTAAAGGGGGTGTCCTCGTGCCATGGGTGGCATCCTTTATGCCCTGCCCGTGTGCCCCATGGCCTGTGGCTCTGTGCCCCTGCTGTGGGCACAGCTGGTTGGTCCCTTCTCCCACAGCCTGGTGGCTCCTCCAGCCCAGCAGCTCCTCCCCAGTGTCCCCCAGTGTGCCATGTGGGAGCAGCACTGGCACCCTGGGCTCTGCCTGCACCAGCCCAGCTGCTGCCCTGGCTGGCTGTGGCTTGTCCAGCTGGCAAAGCAGGGGTGGGCTGTGCCAGGGGAGCTGGGTCTGCTCCCTGGGTTTGCCAGCCTGGCTCCTGCTGCCAGCCCAGCCTCTGGCAGAGGGAGCTGGAGGGCTCAGGGCTCTGGCTGTCACCCTCCCACCACATTGCTGCTGGTCTGGATCAAGAGGTGAGGTTTGAGCCACAGCAGCTGAAGAGCTGGGGTGTGTCCCCTCGTGGGGGTGGCACCGAGTGTGGCTCAGGATGGTTCCAGGGAGCCGTGTCTCTGCCAGGAGAACATCTCCAGGCATCCCTGCGTGCTGGAGACCTTCTGACACGGCTCAGCACTGTGTTCTTATCCCTGTTTCAGTGCTCCTGAAACACTCCTGGAGGGTGGAGGAGGTGGAGCTGTCCCCCAGGTCAGCACCAGGATTGCAGTGGAGGTCAGCAGCCCTTCCCTGGCTTGGTCTGGAGAGGGAGACCCAAACAGCACAACAAGGGCTTCAGAGCTTCCCCTTTGTCCTCCCTGGTTGAACATGGATTATCCATTGCAGCAGCTGCTTTGGGAAGAGGGAATGTTGAGATGAAGCAGTCAGGTGCTGCCAGGGATTGCACCACGTTGCTGGGAAATCCACTGAAGAAACAAAGGGGAAGATTTTCATACGACTGTTGTGCAGCCCCCACCCCGGATTTGTTCCCTCCACACCAGTGGTGATGCTGCCAGAAACAACTTCACTGCAGCTGCTCCCACCTGTATCTCCTGGTGAATCTGGAGTAACCACACAGCTCGTTCCCTTGAAGGTTTTGGTTGGCTTTGGCAGCTCAGTTGGTGCATGTTGAGATGAAAGGGCTGCCTAAAGCACCCCCTATTATCCAAGCAGCCATGTGAAATGCTTCCACTCACTGCAGTAAATCTAAGAGCTCCTTGGCTTTGAACACGAGCAATTTTTTTTTCCTTTGTGGTTTCTCTTGATGATTTCAAGCCCTGGTGTAACTGCTCCCATCCAATGCCTTCTGGGCAAAGGTGGCTGGAAAATTGTGGTGGAACACATTGGCTTTTGCCTGTCGGAAAGCCTCAGCCTTGCAGCTCTGTGTGGGGCTCATCTGGGGAGCAGCAAAAGCCAGCCCTGAGAATGCTGCTGTTCTCCATCGAGTCTGGTGGGCAGTGAGGTGGCAAACTCACTTACAGAAGCACAGTTATTTGGGTTATTCAAGGTTTTTTGAAGAAACCCTTTGAGTGTCAGATAACCAGACCACTGAGCAGCTCCAGCAGCAGCAGAGGAGGTTCTGTGTGAGCAGCTGGGAGGTGGGGGCTGCTGGAACAATAAACTACTCATAACAGCCCCAGCCTCTAAATTATCTGGGGTTATTCAGGGAAATGGCCTGTGCTCAGCTCAGCAGATATTTTAGTTCGCTGCACTGAAACTGTTGAAGGAGATGTTAGTAATTAAAGGCTGAAGAAGAGATGTAAGTAATGAAAGGTTGGATAAAACCAGGGCTGTTGTTCACAGCAGCTGCTCCAGCCACCTTCTGAGGAACAGAGCTCTGCTCATGGGGTTCCATCCCCCAAAACCAGAGCTGGGCTCGTGGCTGGGCAGAGAACCTGCCCCAGGGAGGGCACTGAGTGGGGCCAGGCTGGAGGGGCTGGGACAGAGGGTGAGGGAAGCAGTGGAGGTCTCAGGGTTACCAAGATTGATGGTAGGAACAATTGCTGAAGGAATCACAGAATCCTGGAGTGGTCTGCCTGGAGAAACTGTGGCTGCCCCATCCCTGGAGGTGTCCAAGGCCAGGTTGGAGGGGGCTTGGAGCACCCGGGGACAGTGGAAGGTGTCCCTGCCCGTGGCCAGGCTGGCACTGGGTGAGCTTTAATGTCCCTTCCAGCCCAAGGCACTCTGGAATTCCATGACTCTTTGATCCCACCAGGGGCTCTGTGGCCTGGTGGTGATTTTGCTGTGCTCTGTTTCTGTGGAACAACATCATAATCCTATTTCCAAGCACTTCAATTTTTCCCTGAGTTTTTTTTTTCTGCATCAAAGATACTTTCACTCAGTACTTTGTGGAGCCATTTAGCGTTGTTTGGTTTTAATCTGTTGTGTGATTAAAATAGATTAATGTTGTAGTAACATAAAAACCCTCAGGGGGTTTTTGTTCTCTTTGTAAATATTCTCTAGGATCTCTTCTGTCTTCTAAACTGTGTGTAGGGAGAGTGTTTAATGGGACCTGGGGAGAAAAGAGACGCATCTTAAACTTAATATAAGAATTTAATTTTTAATAGGTTTCATTTGGGGTTAGAGTGTTCATATTGGAGTGGAAATTAAAGTGTCTAAATGCTTTGTGTGGAAGCTGTTGGAAGGGCTATAAAGAGGTGTGCAGGGGAAAACTGTTCTTTCCTTTTTTATCTGATCTTAAAAATATGAAATTGTAGAAGCCAGTGCTTGATGTCACACTCTGAGCTCGAACCTGGTTTTGCAAACTTGCCTTTGGGTTGCCTTCAGCTGATGGAGAGGTTTGCTGGGACCTCCCCTCCTCCAGCAGGTCCCGCTGGTCCCGTGACCCACGGGGGGATCCCTGGAGGGCTTTGCTGGCCGTGGGAAGTTGGGCAGGGCTGAAGTCACTTGTAGCCCCTTGTGAAGAGTCTCATTGCTGGCTGTGTGGAGCAGAGAGGAGAGGGGTGCTGGGCCAAGCTGGATGTGCCACAGGGTCTTCATGTGCTCCCCTGAAATGCCCGTGGAGAAGAAGGGTGAAAAGAAGTTAAATGTGCTCTGGTCTTCACCTGGGAGCAAAGGCTCTGCTGTTTCATTTCAAGTTCAGGAGGATTCTTCCTTTCTGTGGTCTCACCACAGGCTTTTGTCCAGGCAGGCTGGGGAGGGGATGGAAGGGTGGCTGGAGGAGCTCCCGGCGTGTTGGGCACTGCCAGCCCAGGGACCCTCGGGTGGCACACCTGGCAAGGGCAGATCCACCTTTCCAGCTGGAGGCCCCTGCACACCTGTGGTCTCCCATCCATGGAAGGGTGTCATGGTCTGGGCTGCTCCCTCTGTCCCTGCAGAGCTGCTGTGCTGCCCCCGGGCCATGCTGGGCTGCCAGCAAAGGGTCCTGACACGGTGAACAAAGCCAGGATCCATCAGCCTTTTCTGCCGTTCCTCAATGGAAATGTAACTCACAGACAAAGAGGAATGAGAATAAAACTCTCCTTTTTGGTTTTGATGCAGTCAGATTGTCTTATTTAACAGCTGAGGCTTAGAAGCCTAATACAAAGGCTTTAAAAACCGTGTCAGTGCAAAAAAGTCGTTCCAACAGCTGGCTGGGGGGTGATTTGGGTTGTGCTGAGCTGCACAGGAGTGTCAGGAGCCTGTGCTGGGTGTGCTGATCGTGGGGCAGGGGATGCTGAGCCCCGATTGCAGCTGCCCCTCCTGCCTGCACAGCCCCGGGTCTGGGGGGGATTAGCTTAATGCCTCGGCTTTATCTTGGCACCGTGGGCTGCTTTCTGCCTTCATGCAGAGGCATCACAATGTCCTCAGGCTCTCTTGGAAGATTAAGAGCTTCCCATGGCATCCTGACAAGGAGGAAATTTAGGGAACAAGAGTATTTAACCTAAAGCTAATCTGGTCTTTGTGAGAGTGGGGGGATTTAGACCATTTGGTTCTGTGTGCCTGGCAGGTTTGTGGCGCTGATGGCACCACTGAAGGAGAGGGGAGCTGGAGCCTGGTGGAGTTGGAGCTGGGAGAAGGGAAGGAGGGGGGTTTGGAGTCCAGGGATGAGTTGTGAGAAGGCCACTGGTCTGTTCTCAGTCACTGCTTCTTTCATGAAGGAGGAGCAGGGCACAGGGAACATGGAGAGGGACTCTTTGCAAGAGCCTGGAGGGACAGAACAAGGGGGAATGGTTTCCCACTGCCACAGGGCAGGGGTGGATGGGATATTGGGAAGGAATCCTTCTCTGGGAGGGTGGGCAGGCCCTGGCACAGGGTGGGCAGAGAAGCTGTGACTGCCCCTGGATCCCTGGGAGTGTCCAAAGGCAGGTTGGATGGGGCTTGGAGCAGCCTGGGCTGGTGGGAGGTGTGGGGTGGAATGACTTGATCTTCAGGTCCCTCCAACCCAAACCCATCTGTAATTCCATCATCTCCTCCTGTACTGGTTTCCCAAGCCACAGAGTTTTGTGTCTCCTGAAACCTCCAGTTTCTCTCTAAAGTCACTTTGTATCTAGAATTCATTTGTCATCCTTGCTTGAGGAAGAGTAGCTTAGAGAAAACCCTTCCCTTGCTGCTCGTGGCAGCACCTCCCTCGTCCCGAGGCCAAGTTGTCAAACACTTCCAACAGTTTCCAGCAAAGCTGGTGGGAGCTGGGAAAGGTTAAACTCTTTTTTTTTCCCCCCTGCTAGTCAGAAACAAACTCCAAGTAAGCTTGAAGTGAGTGCTGGAGACCTCCCAGCACAAATGGCAGGCTTGGCATCAAAGAGGAGCAGGAGCCTGGGCTGGTGGGAGGTCGTGGAGGGTGAGGAGCAGACGTGGGCTCTGAGCTGCAGCCAGAACCACGGGCAGGTGCTGCTCTCCCTCCTCCCCCCACACTGGATTTGGCAGCTCTGGTTTGGTGGTGACTGAAGGAAATGCTGCCCACAGCTGGGTCATATGTGGCCGTGCACAGGTGTGGACATACGTGTACACACGTGTGGGACAGGTGTGAGTCTTGCCTGGGGTTGTTGTGGNTCCCAGCAGTTCCAGGGAGCAGGGAATGGGGGTTTGCAGTGGGGTGTTGGTGCTGCCATTGCTCTTGGCCTGGGGGTCACCCGTGGGCTGCAGGGGGGTCTGTGCCCCCCGAGGGATCTCCAGGGGCTGCAGGGGGGGCACAGCTTTGAGTCCTTCCCCCTTTCCTGCTCCCGTGGGCTCCCTCCTTCTCCTCCTCCTGCTCCCACCTTGGGCTCTGCGTTGTTCTCCCATGGCTGGAATTCCCAACTGCCCCACCCTCCGGAATTCTTCCCTCTGTTCTCCCAGAGCTGGCACTGGGATTCTGACTTGGCTGCACTTTGGCCACCAGCAGGAGGTCCCTGCTGGCCCTGGCTGTCCTTGGCTCCACAGGACAGGGGGAGCTTCTGGAGCTTCTGACAGAGACCACCCTGGATAGCCCTTCCTTCTACCAAAATTCAGCTCCACAAACCTCTGACAGTTGTCCTGTTGGATGGAGCTCAGAAGAGTTTCTTTCTAGGTGCCAATGGGCCCACCTGGCTCTCTGGTGTTGCTCTGGAGATGGGGGCAGTTTCACCCTCTGCATGTTGGGTTAGGATTAGATGGGAGTCACTGTGACTGTGAGTGTTGGTGGCTCTCAGGGCCTCGTGGAATACCAGGAACATGAGCTCAGAACATGAGTTTTAACTGCTCAAGGCTCAGCCTCAATGAAAAGGGCAGAACCCCAGTGAGGCGCTTCTGAAACATCCAGAGGCACAAGCAGCACTGGTGCAAGGAAAGGAGTTGTTGTACCTTGAATTTCCTGACTCAAATGTCCCAGCATGAAGAGAGCTGGCGTTCTGCCAGGCCTGAATTTGACCTTTTTTATTTTAATCCTTATGATTATTCCCATGAAATGAATACAGGGAGGACTTAAGCAAGAGCTGGTTCTTGTTTTACATCAGCCCCTGCCCTGGAAAGCTCATCCTGCAAATCCTTGGAAAAGGAACAGGGCCGAGCAGTGACCTACCCGAGGGAGCTGGAGCAGAACTTTAATCTCCTCCTCTGGTGCTCTGTCCCTGGATCCTGGGCATTTGCCATCACTCCCCTCATTTCCTCCCGAGCTTTGGAGGTGTTGCAAGATGAGTTTGCCCAAGACATCCTCGAGGGTTATTGCTGCAGGCTCCTCATAGCCTTGCAAGGAGATGTGCTTGGGCATATCTGTTGCCCATTAAACCTGGGGAAATAATGGAGTTTTCCCATGTCATGACAAATCATTCCTCTGCTAAAATAGCTGCAAACATTCTCGAAGACTTAATGAGCTCTTGCTGGTTCACAGTGGTGCAAACAACTTGTTGTTGTGGCTGTCAGAGTGGGCAGAATTGTATTATCCAAAGAGCCTCATAAAAAAGACAAGATGGGATGTCAGGGGAGCAAATCCCACACTGCAGGGAAGTGTGTGGGGCACACAAAGGAACTTTTCTGCATTTTAATGCAGTTTAGGGATGTGCAATCTTTTGTCATTCTGATATGATTAAACAGAGGGAGTAGCAGAAGGTGGTTTTCTTCCCTAAGTCCCTTTAAGCTGTAAGAGAGGACGAAGCAGAGTGGAGGGAATATTTCCTCTTTCTCTTAGGCTTTGCACAAAGCAGCCCTGGATCCCCAAATGAAGCCAAAGAGGGAATTGGGGGAGTTAAAAGTCCACTTTGACTTTGAAGAGCTTCCCTTGAACAAGCTTCCACACAGCATCATAAAAAATGTCAGGGTGAAATATCTGAAGGAGGGAAAATGGAAGAGTTTGGTGATTCTTCTGCCTTCATCTGGGGCCTCGTGCCTGCAAGGCTGTGCAGAAGTCAATACCATGAATTGGAGGGTATTGATTGTTTCATGGGGCTGCTCTTGAAACATCAGAAGTGTTTGATTTGCTCTTCCAGCACCCAGTAAATGTTTGGGTTTTAGTTTTACCTCCCTTTGTGAAAAGAATTGACAAGGCTATAAAAACTGAAAGTGGTTTGGGCTTTTTTTTTTCTCAATTTGAAAGTATTCTTCTTAAACTCAAATAAATGTTATTTGTAAAGGTTCCCCTCACTCCAAGGTGAGTATTTCATGCCACAGGTGGGGTCTGTCCTTAATTTAGAAGGAATTGAACTCTCTGTTGGACACTGCCACCTGCAGCGCCATGGATTTTAGGATGCTGTGGTCAGATCTGTGTCTCCATCGAGCAGCTTCTGGAGCCCCACGGAAACCAAACCAGTTGTGGAATTGTCCCTTTTTTCCCTGCTTTTAAGCAGCAAGAGAATAGGTTTAGATTAGATATTAGGAAGGAATGGGAGGGTGGGCAGGCCCTGGCACGGGTTGGGCAGAGAAGCTGTGGCTGCCCCATCCCTGGAGGTGTCCAAGGCCAGGTTGGAGCACCCTGGGTTGGTGGAAGGTGACCGAGGGTGGCACTGGATGGGCTTTGAGGTCCCTTCCAACCCAAAGCATTCCATGATTCTGTGAGCACTGGGAGGAGTCAGGCTGCCAGGGGCAGTGTTGGGAGGACAGAAACCAAGCCCCTTTGCCCCCAGCTCTGCAAAGCCCCCACTCTGACCCTGACGTGGGATAAAGTGTCAGTAAATGTCCAGGCAAATGTCTCCCAGGCACGTGCTGGGAGTTCAGTGCCTGGACTGTGTAATGATCCCTCAGAGGGATGTTTTCCCTGCTCAAAGGCCTTGGAGAGGAGGAACAGAGAGGGGAAAATAAAATAAAGTGACATGTGAGTTGTTGAGGTGTCGAGATGAACATGAAAGTGGAAGAATAAAACCTCCTTTCTCGATGGTTCACCTGGGCTAGATGGTGTGGGAGCAGAGCACCAGCCGAGGGAGGGGCTGTGGAATGGGCCTTTCTCTTCTTCTCTCTCCCATCAGTTACTCAGACCAAGTGGGAATTCCTGGTGTGCAGATTTCCAGAGGTCGGGATGCTGTTTGTCTGAGGCCAAGTGGTTGGGTCCTTGCTGGAAAGGTTTGGAGCACAGGCTCCTGCTGGCACTTGGCTGGAGCATCTTCCTGAGCAGGAGAGGCTGTTCAGCCTCCAAAGGAGACACCCAGAGGACACCTCCAGTGCCCGAAGGGACAGGGCAGAGCACGGCCCAGGCTCTGCTCGGGGGGCACGGCCCTGGCACAGGAGGGACGGGCAGCAACTGATGCCCAGCGAGTGCCACCCGGGCAGGAGGAAGAACTTGTGCCCCAGGCTGCCCAGGGAGGGTGTGGAGTCTCCTCCCTGGGGCTATTCCAGAACCCTCTGCACACAATCCTGTGCTGGGAGCTCTGGGATGGCCCTGCCTGGGCAGGGGGGTGGCACCAGATGCCCCACTGGGGTCCCTTCCATGACCCACTCTGGGATCCTGGGATGTAACTGGCACCACGTTTTCTCCAAACTGCCATGGCCAATGTTCCCTGGCATTTGAGTCAATCTTCCAGCAAAATGATGAAAGAGTGGTCAAAGTGTTCCCCAGAGATGCTGAGCAGTGCCCATCCCGTGTTCACGCTGCAGGGGGGGTCAGCCAGGGGGCTTCAGGGAAGCCCCCATGGAGCTGCCTGGATGGCCTGACGTGTGCTATTGCTCCACGTCTGTTGGAGGGAAGGCACAGAGCTCAGTGAGTCAATAGTCCTGCCAAAAATCCTACTTCCCAGTCCTGCTGTGTGGATTTATCAGCAATAAAACCCCCCTGAGGGTAAATGCAGTGAGAGCGGCTCAGCTCCACATCACGTGGAGCACTTGGGACATGAGGGACCCTTTGCTGTACCAAGATCTGCTCTGCCAGGAACCCCCCAAACCTGTGGAAGCAGAGCAGGTTGGCAGCACAGCCGTGCCCATGGAGAAGGGCATCTCTGTGCCACCTGCAGGGCCCCACAGCATCCCCCTCCTGGCTGGGCACGGGGCTCACCTGGGCAGAGAGGCTGGTGAGGTTGTTTGTGGAGCTCCGGGAACTGGGGAGGGCTGTGGGCTGACTGGTGTCTGTGCAGAGCAGGTTTGGAGAGACATGGCCAAGAGCACGAGTTGTCGAGGCCAAGGAAAGCTGTTGTGGTGAGGGAGAGGGGGCACCAGGAGATGTTTGGACCACAGGAGGCCCCAGTTCCTGCAGGCAGTTGTAGGAGGCAGCAGTGGTGCTGCAGTGAAAACCTGGAGACTTCCATCTCTGACTTGCCACACGGCCTGTGGTGGAATATCCCACTCCTGGGTAGGAAATGCAAGACCAAAACATGCCAAGAACCAAACATTGGCATTGCCATTGCTTTTTTTCAGTTTCATACTCTGTTTTAATTTCTCTAAAGTCATTGAAGTCCTGTGTAGCTGTTCCTTGCAGGAAGAATTTCATGTTCAGAGTGATGTTTGCAGACACAGAAAACCTCGCAGTAACTGTGTAGTCTTAGGACTGAAACACAAAGGAAGGTGGATCTTCTGTTAAATATTTTAACCAATTCAGTGAATTGGCCTCTTTTTTTTTCTTTTTCTTTTTTTTTTTAATTGCCCTTTTAAAAGAATCCAAATTCATGGGATGTGCTTTAACCTGATACAAGAAATTCAGACAATTTGCAGGGAGATGGGCATTACTGGACATGTATAATTGGCACATTTAATGAGACACTTTGTCAACCAGGAGCAGGGAAATCTCATTTGTGCCTTTACTGATGGGACTCAATATCATCTATTGAATAAACACTGTTCCTCAGCAGTGCTGTGTTAGAGCAGGTGGGGGATAGACCCTGGCACAGCTGCCCAGGCCCTGGTGGAGTCACCACCCCTGCAGGGCTGGGCAGGACATGTGGCACTTGGGGACAGGGACAGTGGTGGCCTTGGGGGGATGGTTGGGCTGGATGACCTTTGAGGGCTCTTCCAGCCTAAATGCTGCTGTGATTCTGTGGTTCCACAGTACCCAAATTTTCCTCTGCAGCACTGGGAACATGAGGAAAATAGTGCCAAGCGTGAGAAGAGTGGAGAGCAGCCTTGCTGGGGGGAGCTGGGATGTGTCAGCTCAGCAGAGTCTCCTCGGAGACACCAGTGAGCTGAAATAGCTGTAATTAAAAGGAGGCATTTTCAGGGTCATGCTGAGCTCCACCTTAGGGTTAGCAAAGGGTTTTAAGCTCTCTGCTTATTCTGGCATCAGGCCTTTAAAATCAGAACAGAAATTCTTGGCTCTAAAGAACAAATTCCCAAGAGAGCCAGGGGGATGTGGCTGGTGAGGTGGGGATGTGGCACCTCTCACAGGGCATAGATGTGTTATTTTTCTGTATAAACATATCACACAGATCTTTTTTGTCCTTGGTGTATTAAGCTGAGCTGTCAGGCTAAATTTGATCAGTGTTCATAAAGTGATACTTTTCAAGCTGCTTTTGAAAGCTGGCTTTGTTCAGGCTCATTCCAGTAATCCCATCACACTGGAGTGGGATGAGCAGCTGTCATGGGCATTTGAGGGAATCTTGTGGCTATGTGGCCAAGGCAAATATATTGAATAAACCCAATATACTTTCCTTCCCTTGCCCTTTGATGGGGTTAACCTTGTGCTGAGGTGATGTCCCTGTGGATGTTTGGAGAAAATTATCAAGCCTTGCTGTGTTTTCTTTTTTATAATTCATTATTGTCCTGTCGAGCCACCCCATTGACTCTGAGCAGGTCTGAAGGGCTCTCACCACTGGGAGGGACTTTGGGTGTTTCTGTAACAGCCAAGGGAGGAGTGGGGAAGGCAGAGGGGACTGTGGGCAAGGAAGGGACAAAGGGAATGGCTTCCCACTGCCAGAGGGCAGGGATAGATATCCCAGTGGGATATTGGGAGGGTGGGCAGGCCCTGGCACAGGGTGGGCAGAGAAGCTGTGGCTGCCCCATCCCTGGGAGTGTCCAAGGACAGGATGGACGTGATTTGAAGTAACCTGGGCTGGTGGGAGGTGTCCCTGCCCATGGCAGGGGGTGGCACTGGGTGGGCTTTAAGGTCCCTCCCAACCCAACCCAAGATTCTGTGACTCTTGATTTAGGTGCTCAGCAAGCCAGAGAATCCTGGCAGAAAATCTCAGGCTTTTGGGTCCAAGCCAGTCTTTGACCAGAGATCAGCACAGGAGCCCCTGGGTTGGGCAGGTGGGTTTTTCAGGAACTGCCTCCAAGGATTGTGCATTGAGTTGGAAAAGCCCTGTGGTGGTGCTGTGGGTGGTGGGAAGCACAGACCACCAGCCTGGCTGAACAAGGTGTTTCTGTGGCCCTGGGTGAGCTTTAGAAACACTCTGATGGCAGAACCATGATTTCTTTCACTTCCAATGCAGAACTGAGGCAGGAAGGTGAAACTCTCTGAGCTCAAACCCATTATTATTATTAAACAATATCCCCCAGGGACTTTGTCAGCAGCTCTTCCCACGTGGGAAGTTTTCCATCCCCTTTCAGGGAAGTCCCCTTCAGGCAGCACTGGAGCTGGCCATGGAATACCGGGGGGTTGTGTGGTTCATGGGTTGGTTCTGAACGGGAAGGCTTAGGAAGTGGAGAGATGTTCCCTGTTGGAAACAAGCCTTTGGCTGTGCCGTGTCTGTGTGAACTGAGTCCTCCCAGGGTGTGCCTGCAGCTCCTTCCTGTTCCCCAGATGCCAGGATTTCTGAGAGGGAGGTGTTGGGGTGCTCTGTACTTTCCCTTCCTCCAGAAAGCTTTATCCCACTCCTTCTTACTCAGTAAAGAGTGGGGGTTTTTTTCCAAAAAAAGGTGCTGTCAGGATTCTCCTCCCAATGTATGGGCCAGAGGAGTTACATGTATGGAGTGTGTTGTGTTTAATAGCTGGATGAAATCAATTATTTCATGTGCACTATTGGAGGACTCTGCTCTCTCCAATCAAGGCCAGAAGCAGCTCAATGACTGAAGAGTTGTCAACATCTTGTGCAGTCTCACTAAGTGCTTCTTTTCATTGATCTGCAACTTCATTGTTGACAACGAAATCCATTTCAACGCAGAGGAGAAACATTTTTAACAGGAGGTAGCAAACCCTTTTGTCCTGAATGAGTTCCTTTGTTTTATAATTAAGTACAAAATGTGTCACCAGCCTTGCTGTTCACTTGTACTAAATACCTGCTTGCTGGGGAGTAATTGCTCTCAGCAGATGACAGAGCTGCAGTAACCGTGCTTTCCAAGGCATCTTCTTCATTTGCATAATCAAATCCTTTGTTAGTGTCCTTGGAAATTAGGATGAAAGACGTCTGTGTGCTAAAAGGGAGGAATTGTTCTTAGGAAATTAAGTGTATCCAGCAGAGCAGCTGAGTCCCTGTGGGGCCCGTGTGACACCCAAGAACCTCCTCCCTCGTGGGCAGGAGCAGCTCCTGCCACCTGCCTCTGCTCTCCAGATGTTGCACTGGCCAATGTCTTATCAGTGTGAAAGGAACAATGAGGTCTTAAATCGGATTAATTACTTCCAGGACTTGTGCAGGTGAACCTCCCAGGGCTGCTGGTCTGCAGGGGTGGGTCTTTCCTGCACTCCCTGACTCCAGAGATCTTCTGGGGGGGTTGTGTTGGTCGTGTCCCATTGCACCAACCTTATCCGTGGTAAACCTGGAGAAAACAGTTTTCCTGGTTTTGAAAGATCTGGGGTTTTCTCTTGCTTTAAAGGAGTTTGGAGAAAATTGGAGTTAGGCAGAGGCAGTGTTCTCAAGAGAAGAGTTAGCAAAGGAGAAAAAGAAAATGAAGGCTATTTTTAAATTAGATAACGCTATAAAATATTTCTTTGGTGGGCTGAGTGCTGAGTCCCAGAGATAATGCTGCAAAACACTGAAAGCTCCCACAGTTTTCCTACTGCTGCAATAAAGACTTGGAGCTCAATCCAAAACTTTCCTCTCAGGAAAGTGGCAATTTCTTGGCTGGTTCTGAAATGCTCCCTGGGGATCCTGAACACCCCCAGGCCTGGCAAGGAGAAGCTGCTGAGGCAGAGGACAGGGTGGCAGGTGAGGGTGCAGCCCTGGGGGACACTCCAGACCTGCCCAGGGAAGAGTCGGATCGTTTGGTGTCTAGAACAAAAGTCTGCCCCCTTTTAAGCTGACAGCATCATGCAGGACCTTGCCTGAGGAGGTTTTGCTCCCCAGGTCCTGGCAGGGCAGGGACACCCAGGTCACACGTCCTTGGCTGCCCCTGGGACTGGCCAGGTCCTCATGGGGTGCCCCGTTCTTGGCATCTCCTGTGCCACCAGCCACGGTGAACCCAATGCAAAGCACCCTGGACCAGGCAAAATGGGAGTGTCAATCCCTGGGAATTCCAAATTGGGAGACTTCTGATGGGGCCTTTCTGTCAGCAGAAGCTGAGCTGGGTGTCCTGTGGGGCTGGGATGTTCTCCCCTGGCCACCCCTGGCCATCCTCTGGCTCTTTGGGACCACCCAGATGGTACAAAGGAGTCAGAATGTTGTTCTGGTTTGCACTTTAGGAAGAGAGGGAACTGTGGAAATCTGCCTGTAATCTGTGCTCACTCCCAAACCCCTGGCTCTGGAGGGGAGTGGAGCCACCCCAGGACTGATCCCACACCCTGCAGGGTTTCCTGGAGGTCACCAGGAGTCCTTCCTCTTGGGAGATCCCAGTTTGTGTGTGTTGAGTGAAAAGACAGGAATCTGAAATTTAAGGCACATCAGAGGGCACTGGAAAGGAAGATGCTGGAAGCTGCATGTCCTGTCTGGGTGGGACAAGCTCAGCCAGTGCTCCTCAGCAGCAAATGATGCAAGTTCAACCCAGTGGGAGAAGGGGAGCATGGAAGTTCCACCACAGTTCCTGCTCTCCTGAATACTGATGGAGGAATCCCACCTTATCCAGGGCAGCGAGGAGGCCACCAGCACAGACAGTGTGCTTGGTGCTTCCTCAGATCTCGGGTGGAGATGAATTCCTGTGATGACAAACCAACCCAGAAGGCTGTGTTGTCCATGTCTAAGTGGCATAAGGGTTTTTTTCCCCTCAGTTCTCACACTGAGCCAGTCAGTCAAGATGTGCTGGGAAAAAAGGGAGTCTGTGTGACCCCGATGAAGAGTCAAGCTCTCCTTATGACCCACAGAACCCTGGAATGGTCTGAGCTGACAGGGACCCACCAGGATCATCCAGTGCAGCTCCTGGCCCTGCACAGGCACCCCAGGAAGCCCACCCTGTGCCCCTCAGAGTGTTGTCCAAACTCTGCTGGAGCTCTGGCAGCCTTGGGGAGCCTGGGCAGTGCCGTGGACAGCCCTGGGAAGGTCAGCGATGCAGCTGATTTGGACAAAACGTGCCCCACCAGTGAGAACTGGGATCCCAAACAGCTGTAATGGGTCGTGTTCATCCCTGAGCGGGGATTTCAACTCCCCAGAGAGATACTGTGGGGTGGAGAATTTCTGGTTTCCACATCCTAACTATCCCCTGTGCAGGGGTGTGTGTACTGGGTTCCTGGGCTTGGAGAGACCCCTGGACTGCTGCCCCTGTGCTGGGGGGCACTGTGGGGGCAGGGGGGGCTGGGCAGGGACAGGGAGAAACCATGGACACGTTTGGAGTAACATTCTCTCCCTGCACAGAGCATCTTCCAAGTGCAGCCTCCCAGGAATGGGGCTTGGGGGGCTGAGAAATGGGATGTGAACAACAGCCAAAGCTCCCCAGGAGCCAGCGGCATTCCCAGCCCTTCCCTCCCGGGGAGCAGGGCTGTGCTGAATGTTCCCCACGTGAGAGGGGCTAAAAATGCCAAAGGAAAGGATTTCCTGAATGCCCTGAGTGGCAGGTGCTCCCTGGAGATTGGCAGGTGTCACCCCTGCAGGATTTCCAGACCACCTACTTCATTCATCTAGAAGGGAATTTCTAATGACAAGGCTAAGCCCTCAAAGCCCTAATTATTATGCCATTGTGCCAAAAAGAAAACCCCAAAAACCTTGTAACTCTTACTGCCATAAGGACTAGGAACTGATCCACCTGTTCTGAACAGACTGCTGCTCACTTCTTTCCTCTTTGGGGACCTGCCTTGCCACGTGTGCAGATCACTCTGTGTCTCACTTCTAGAATTGTTTGATCACAGAGGATTGAGCCAAACAATGAATGCAAGACAAGTTCCCTCTCTCCAGAGCCTGCAGTTTAATTGCAGTGAGATGGACCTTGAGCATACAGCACAGTAATTACTTGTACCCCTCTGGAGTCCCACTCCTGCCTCCACAGTCTTCTGGTCCAGATTTGTGGAGGGGCCTCTGTGCCTGTTACACGTTGCAGGTTCCAGGAGTGATTGAAGTAGGTCCTCAGCAAGTGAGTCTGCTTACTTTCTCCCCCCTCTTTCTCTCTTCCTTCTTCTATTTACCGCCCTTTTTACTCTCCCCCTTTTCCCCATCTCCTCTCCACAAACCATGAAAAACCTCAGTGTGCTGCACAGGCTGCTCACCCTTGCACAGGGCCTGTAGAACACCAGTAACAGGTGCCTGATGTGGGTCATTTTTGATGTCTAAGTGAAATTAAACCCAAGTGATGCTGTGTTTGTGACACATTGCTGCCAGGCTGTCTCCAGTGCTCTGATGGTCAGAGAATATGTGTGCCTGGGTGATGGGTCCCATCCTCTTCATTTCACTCCTTTACTCCTGGGTTTGGACCATGGAGCTGTCAGCAATTTTTTTCTGAACGTATCTTATTATGCATTTAGGCATTTTATCCCTAAAATACAGCAGAAGAAGGAACAAAGCTTGCCTGTCCTAAGGTTATTTAGAACACTGGATATTTTTTTAATTACAAGTTTGTCCCAAGTCCCTCCAAACCTTGTGTGTTTCCCATACTCTGCATTTCCATACTTGCCAAAAGTCTGAGTCCAGCTCTTCCAAGTTATTGTGTGATATGGCCCCTAAAATGGTGCTCCTGATCCCCCACCTGCAGGAATCACCTTCTCCAGTCTTGGCTCCACACTGTTCCCCCAGGTCTGTTCCAAGGGCTGCCACGGACTGGATATGCTGTAGAGCCTCACTGTAGCAAATGTTAAAATTACAATAATATTCATTATTATTAAAGAGGTGGAAAGCAGAAATAAGTCATTCCATGACCCCCAGAAAGGCAGAGCTCCTGCCAGTGTGTGCTTTAATGTTTAGACCCTGTGGCATGGTGAAGGGTCTGGGTGGCTGAGGGAGCTGGGGGGGGCTCAGCCTGGAGAAAAGGAGGCTCAGGGGGGACCTTCTGGCTCTGCAAATCCCTGCCAGGAAGGGGGAGTTGGAGGGGTCGGATTCTGCTCCAGGGAACAGGGACAGAAGCAGAGGGAACAGCCTCAGGCTGGGACAGGGCAGAGGCAGGTGGGATAGTGGGGAAATTTCTCCATGGAAAGGGTGGTCAGGGCAGGGGTGGGATCACCATCCCTGGAAGTGCTCAGAAAACATGGATGTGGCACTTGAGGACATGGTTTAGTGGTGAGAGTGGTGGTGGTGCTGGGTTGATGGTTGGATTTGACCTTAAAGGTCTTTTGCAACCTTAAAGTTTCTGTGCCAAGGCCCAGAGCTCACGTGGCTTTGTCCCCTCGGTGGGTCAGTGATGGACTGAGGATGAGGAGCAGTGACAGAACAGCAGCACCAAACAGGCTCTCTCCTCTCTGCCAGGGGGTCTGTTTTGAGGAGGGTTATCAGGGAGGGAGGATGAGAGGCAGAAGGGTTTGATTTAAGTAACATATACAAAAACTAAGTTTTTTGACCCAATGTAGAGATGAAACCTCAGCATGAGGAAGAACTTCTCCCCGTGGAGGCGGCAGAGCCCTGGAACAGCTGCCCAGGGTGGTCGTGGAGTCTCCCCCTAAGGAGAGACCCCAAACCCCTTTGGGTGTGTTCCTGTGTCACCTGCTCTGGGTGACCCTGCCTTGGCAAGGGGGTTGCACCGGATGTTCTCCCAGATTTTCTGTGCTTTTGGCACGGTGGGATTGCCCTGGGTGTGCCCGACAGGTCGCTTTGCCTCCCGTTTCACCCGCGCTCCTCTCTCTCCTGTTGCAGATAAGGAGCCGGGAGTCGGCGCGCCCGCTGAAGATGCCGCCCCTGGTGCTCGGGGCCCGCCTGTCCCCAAAATATCAGGGCTAGAGAGGAGCCAAGAGAAGAGCCAGGACAGCAGCAAAGACCCTCTCCTCGAGCCCGTGGTGCCTAAAGACCCTTGTCCCCCTCCGGGGTCGCTGCCTCTGGCCCCGCCGCCCTCGGAGCCGCCGCCCCCCGCCCGCTGTCCCAGCCCCGCACTCGCCCCGCGCCCGGAGCTCCCCGCATCCGACGAGCCCCTCCGGGCCCCCCAGCCCGGGCATCACCCCCTTGGGCAGCATCCCGGTGGGCAGCATCCCTCTGGACAGCATCCCGGTGGGCAGCATCCCCCGGGACAGCATCCCTCTGGACAGCATCCCTCCGGACAGCATCCCTCGGGACAGCATCCCTCGGGACAGCATCCATCGGGACAGCATCCATCCGGACAGCATCCATCGGGACAGCATCTCCCGGGACAGCACCCCTCGGGACAGCATCCCCCGGGACAGCATCCCCCGGGACAGCACCCGCCGCGGCCGCAGTCGCCGCTGCCGCCGGCTCACCCCTCCCTGCCCGCCGTGCAGCCCCACCCGGCCACCCAGAGCCTCTCGCAGCCCCTCTCCGCCTACAACAGCAGCAGTCTGAGCCTCAACAGCCTCAGGTAGGTGGATGGGGACGTGGAGCAGGGTGGTTGTGCCCACGCTGCCCGTTGGGGATGCTGGGGTGGGACACTGGGTCAGATCTGGAGGGGGATGCTGGGGTGGGACACAACACCAGACCTGGAGGGGGATGCTGGGGTGGGGCACTGGGCAGAGCCTGGAGGGGGATGCTGGCGTCAGGGGGAGTCAGCTGAAGGAGATGAGTGGCAGCACATCCCATTCCATCCCTGGGCAGCTGTGCCAGTGCCTGACCACCCTTTCAGTGAAGAAATTTTTCCTAATGTTCAACCTGAACCTCCACTGGCTCAACTCGAGGCTGTTTCCTCTCTTGTCTTGTTTCCTCTCTTCTTCCTCTTCCTGTCTTACGTGGGAGCAGAGCCCGACCCCCACCTGGCTCCAGCCTCCTGGCAGGGAGAGCCAGAAGGTCCCCCCTGAGCCTCCTTTTCTCCAGGCTGAGCCCCCCCCAGCTCCCTCAGCCACTCAGACCCTTCACTATCACACAAGATCTAAACATTAAAACACACCCACTGGAAGGACCCCTGACTTCTTTGGGTTGGCTGGTAATGCAGTGACTTACTTCTATTTTCAAACTCTTTGATAATATTAATTAATTAATTAATATTATAATAATTTACATCTACTACAGTGGAGTTTTGCTCACTGGGGCTCTACTGCAATTTCCTATTGGAATCATTCCCCAGACCTTCTGCCAGAGCATATTCAATCCATGGCACCCCTTGGAAGTAATTTAACTTCCCAGCACACTTAACCTCAGTTCCTACCCTGAGACGAGCCAGGATCTCTCTGTTTCTGACCTGGCAATCCCATAAACTCTGGGGACTTTTAAATTAGCTTTTACTTTTCCTGCCTGTTGTACTTGGGGATTTTACCCAGTAGAGACCAGAGGATGAAAATCCCAGTTCCTGCAGGCTGGGCTGCTCTCTGAAGACTCCCCACTTTACCCTTCCATGCCTCCAAATACCTGATTTCTCCAGCCACTGCCATGCCCTGGAGCAGGGAGGGTGGTGCAGCTCTCACAGCCCAGCACCACCAGTCACACCAGGGTTTCATGTGTTCCTGCACTGCTGACACCTCCAAGCCTTCAGTGTTTCTCCCTCACCTGACCTCAGTGAGATCAGCCTCACCTTTTGTTATCCCCCTCTAAAGAGGAGCAGTGAGATAAAACAACACCTTCCCAGGAACCTGTGATGTCTCTCTGAGTCAGAGACCTCAGGTTTCTAAGCTGTGTCATCATTCCCCAAACCTGAGGCAGATGGTGACCTTCAAGGCCTGGTGAACCAGCATTGGGGTTGCTTCATGCTTTGACTAGGGAGGTGTTTGAGGCATGGATTTATTTTTAACCAGCTGGCATTGCTTGTCTTTAAAAGTCACTGCAATAGGAGCATGTTGTTTCCTGGAATAAAAACAAGTGGAATTCAGCCCTACATGATTGTATTTTAAATACTCATCAGTAGGGAAAGAAGCCGAAAAATTGCAGTGTAATCACTGATACATATTTTGTTGACTGTCATCTCTTTATATTGTGGGGAGAGAGAAAGACATTAACTATACAATAAGCACATACCTTTAGTTACCTTCTCAGCTTCTTTCCACATCTTCTGCAGTCTTTTACCAATTCATATTAAAAAAAAAAAAACAAAACGGAGATTAAACTTTTACTAATGCAGAGATTGCTGATTTTGAGCTTGACTTGCCTGAAAACATGAATCAGAAGCAGCCGTGTGGAAAGGACCTGATAATTAAGTAATGAATGCAGAGGGCTGATTACTCCTTTGTGTGTGGCTGCTGTGTTGTTGGGGGACAGAGCCCCAACCTCCTGCGGAGAGGGACGAGTCTCGGGTCCTCCCACGGGAAATAAAAGATTCCAGGGAAGGTCCAGCGGGTGCTCAGGGATGGAGCAGCTCAGTGGTGGGGCTGGAAACACCCAGCACCACTTATTGCACAGTCACAGTTTTAGTGTCTTGGCAAGAGGCTTGGGTGCCTGAGCTGTTAATAAGACAACCTGAGTGCATCAAAAAAAACCCCAAAACACAAAAACAAAAACAAACAAACAAAAAAACCAAACCAAATCAAAACAAAAAACCAAAAAAACAAAACAAAAAAAAGGCCAAACAAAAAAAAAACCAACCAAACAAACAAAACAAAAATGAGAGTTTATTCCTCTTTGCCTCAAAGTTCCAGTTCTACTCAGGAATGGCAGAGAAGGCACTAAATGTTTCCATTCTTGCATCTCTATGTTCCCTTGCACGGGGATTTCAAGAGTGCAAGAAAGGACTGTCTTCACACACACTTAAAAACCTATTTTCTAAAACTGATACACTCCATCAAAACCATCCAACAACACACAGCCATGGCTAAGTATTCCCCAAGAAATATTTTTGTGAATTCACATAGCACTTATCTATCTTAATTTTACCTCTATTAATAGAACCCTTCAGTTGTATCACTGTGTGGAACATCAGCAGGTTCTCCTCTCAGGGCAGTGTTGGCCAAGGTCATTTTGCTGATCCCTTTGTTATCATTGATGCCTCTGTCTTGGGAGCTGCTTCTGCCTCCTTAGCCTGTGTGTAAGTTTGGCTTGGCTCCCCCCAAACATAGGTGAGAGATGGTTGGCTCTTCCACCCCCACTCCCAAAAAAAAGGGGAAAAAAAGGTAACAAAAAGGAAAATGTAGTAAAGGAATATATATATATTTACAGATATTTCATGTGTATACAACTGAACACTATGTACATATGCACAGGGATTCCAAGCAATCCCAAAAAATCCCAAAAAGGGAAAAGGACCAAAAGGGTAAAAACAAAACAGACCCACACAATTAAGTCCCAGGAATTAGCTCAGTAGAACAACTAACACAGTAAGATCTCACCAACTTCCCTTAGGAGAAGTGAGTGCCTTTCCTCCTCTGCCGACACAAACAGCCCTCAGCCTGAGCTCATAGAGATAAGCCAGACCTAAACCCTGAGAGCTGCTGTGTCTGTGCTCACCCAGCAAGGGAGAGAAGAGGAAAGAGAGCAAAACGAACCTCCCTCTCTGTCTCTATACACCTGATTCCATAAGGGAATGGGATGGAACACTCCCTTAGTTTTGCCCCCAATTTCTGGGGAAGGCCTGCAGGCAACCCCATGGGGGTGCCAACAAATACATGCTGGGAGCTCTCCCCTCCTTCTGGTGAAGCCTCACCTCCTTTCCTCTCCCCACAGCAGGAGCAGCCCCCCAGCCAAGGCTGATCTCTGATCTCCTTTCCTCTCCCCAAAGCAGGAGCAGAAGCAGCACCCCAGCCAAGCCTCATCTCCTTTCCTCACCCCAACAGCAGCAGCACCCCAGCCAAGGCTG
>VXAU01002430.1:60405-90259 GCA_013399695.1 Formicarius rufipectus | reverse complement strand
CCTTTCTCCTCCCACTCCTCCCTCTTCCCAGCAGTTCCAGGGAGCAGGGAATGGGGGTTTGCAGTGGGGTGTTGGTGCTGCCATTGCTCTTGGCCTGGGGGTCACCCGTGGGCTGCAGGGGGGTCTGTGCCCCCCGAGGGATCTCCAGGGGCTGCAGGGGGGGCACAGCTTTGAGTCCTTCCCCCTTTCCTGCTCCCGTGGGCTCCCTCCTTCTCCTCCTCCTGCTCCCACCTTGGGCTCTGCGTTGTTCTCCCGTGGCTGGAATTCCCAACCGCCCCACCCTCCGGAATTCTTCCCTCTGTTCTCCCAGAGCTGGGACTGGGATTCTGACTTGGCTGCACTTTGGCCACCAGCAGGAGGTCCCTGCTGGCCCTGGCTGTCCTTGGCTCCACAGGACAGGGGGAGCTTCTGGCAGCTTCTGACAGAAACCATCCTGAGAGCCCCCCCTTCTACTAAAATCCAACCACAGAAACCTCTGTCAGGGTGAGCTGGCTGAGGGATGTTCTCAGCACTGAATGGTCTTGAGTCCTATGAAAGCCAAGAAAACCCAGCTGGCTCTGCCCTGGTTTGGGAAGGCTGTGCCTTTTCCTGCAGCTGTTTTGTCCAACCCATGGTAAAAAGCCAGTGGAGCCCACGATGTGCCCGTGGGGAACCTGTGACCCCCTTTGTGAACGTCCCTTGTGTTCACACCACAGCTCATCCCTGAGTTGTGGGGTGAGCCCAGCATTGCTCCCCTGGCTGAGGGAAGCTGTGAAAGCAGCAGTGCTGACCTTGGTGGGGGCAGGATGGGGTGGGCTGAGATGGGGAGATTTTCAGCAGTGGAGAAAACCCTGCTTTTTTCTATGGGGAGATCATAGAACCATGGAATGGTTTGGGTGGAAAGGGACCTTAAAGATTCCCCAGCCTCACCCCCTGCCATGGACAGGGACACCTTCCACCACCCCAGGTTGCTTCAAGCCTTGTCCAACCTGCCCTTTGACACTTCCAGGGATGGAGCAGCCACAGCTTCTCTGCCCAGGCTGTGCCAGGGCCTGCCCAGGTCACTGAGACGGTAGTGGGGGAAGAAAATTAAGGAATATCAACACTTGGATAACATCACTTTGTACATCAGGGTACTCACATGAGCAGCAGCCTCTTGTTTTCTCACTCCAGCTGACTTGTACTTCCTCACCCATTTAGGACTGTGTCCACGTCCCTACAAATTTAGGGAGAACCGTCGGGTTAATGCTCAGGGGAATGTGAAAACAGCCTTGGGGAGAACGGGGAAACAGAGACTTCCTTCAGTCTCCGGCCTTTGGGGGAGACCTGAGGGGAACCTTTTCCCCCCGTGCAGGGTTTTTAAATAGCAGAGCAAGTGGAGGAGTGGCAAAGCCACTTTGTCTTTGTCTTCCAGAGCAAGACCTCCTGCGGCAGGAGCTGAACACGCGCTTCCTGGCGTCGCAGAGCGCCGACCGCGGCGCCTCCCTCGGCCCCCCGCCCTACCTGCGCACCGAGTTCCACCAGCACCAGCACCAGCACCAGCACACACACCAACACACACACCAGCACACCTTCACGCCCTTCCCCCACGCCATCCCTCCCACTGCCATCATGCCGACGCCGGCACCGCCCATGGTGCGTACCCCAGGCAGAAATGTGAGGATAAGTAGAGCGCAACTCTATTCTCTGTTCCAAGCGGTGTAAGGACGTGCCCGTGGTGGTGGGGAGGTGGGGGGTGTGGGAGGGGGCTGGAGGGCCTGTGTTGCCCAGGGGGTCCCCAGGCAGGGCTGTCCTCCCCACCCCGTGACAGCCCCGTGAGGGTCAGGTGGCAGGATGGGAGCTGAGGGTGCTCCAAGTGTGCACTCCAGAACCCCCTCCCTGCTCCTGTCTTGGAAACACCTTGATTGGCTTTGAAGAGAGAAAAATTCTGAGCAGTTTCATTGGAGACTGATTTTCTGCGTATTTTTCCTCTCTGTTGGTTGCCAAATAATAGGGAAGTCGTCTTCTATTTTGCCAACAGAAGTAAAGCAAGGAAATATCAAGTAACTAGTTTGTGCTTTGATCCCTTTGCAGTTTGACAAATACCCTACAAAAGTTGACCCCTTCTACCGTCACAGTGTGAGTTTCATTGCTGTGTTTCAAAGTGACTTCACTGCTCTGCTGGGCTGGGTTGGGATCCCCACTCAGTCGATGGCACAGTGTCCAATCTCTCCCTAATCATCACTCCAGGATTCACCATTATCGTCCTTGGTTGCTTTGGCTTTCAAAGGCTTGTGTTCATGGTGCTTGTTTCTGAGAAAGATGCAGTATCAGCTTTTCCAATCAAAACATCTCTTGCTCATACACCATTTGGGGACAGGTTTGATGTGAAGAGATGAGACAGAAGAGCTGACTGTTCCACGAAGCAGGAGGGAGCACTGATCCCACCACGGTGTTTCAGTTGTGCCACAAACCCTTAGGCTGATATTTTTCCTGAGAAACTTGAACTGACAAACTATCATACAAACCCTCCAGGGATAGGTAATCTAATAGCTTTCCTAATCTATCATATTTTGTTTGATAAAATCTGAAAACCTGTCTTATTCTACATATTTCAAAGGCACAGCTGATCCACCGGGCTTGTTATGCTTTGGAAGCTCTGTTTGATGACAGCAAAAAGACTCCAGCTATGCACTAGATGTGTTTATCTAAACTACCAAAAATGTTACTTATTGAGATGAACTGATTTTTAATATTTTTTTATTAATATTTTAATATTCCAGTTTAGAGCTTCTGCTCCTGAGGGTTTGAATCTACTGGTTCATTTGCTGCTGAAATTTGGGTTGTATCTCCTCCCTCCTATTGGCCGAGGCAGGCACCTGACTGAACGTGGCAAGAGTTTCTAAATGCACCCGTGATGTTTTGGTGGGAGAAGCAGTACTGCATCAGCACTCAGAAATCTGCAGAGCACTTGGCTTTGTGTGTTGGTTTTGCTTAAAAGTGGAACTGGGCAAACAAAACTGGGAAAGACGATGGTGTGGTGCTTTCTGCTGTCCTGATGAAACACAATCCCTGCTCACAGCCTGTGCTGCCCCTGGACAGTCCTGGTCATTGCTGGCACTTCATTTGAGTAACTTCAGCTGGGAGAGGGTGTTTGTAGGCTCAGAGCTCCAGGACCATTGGGCAAACACCTAAACCTGTGCTGATCACCTTCCCTCCAAAGGGTAATGCTGCTCATTTGCAGCACTGTTTGCAAAATGTGCTGATCTTTACTTGGATTCAGAAGTTATCTTGTCACCAGTGTGGCATGTTGACCCAAGCAGGAACATGAGAGGGAGACAGGCACATGAGTTTGAGGCAAATAAAGCACACAAGTCAACATGCACTGCAGGAAAACTTGCAGAAGCCTCCAGCTGTATCTGCTTTTCAAATTCAGTGACATCGTATGTTATAAATGTGGCAGTTCCCGGGACTGTAAAGGTCGTGGCATCACCCTTGAAAGCCAGGGCAGGCTGTTCTCCACTAGGCAGGGAGCTGTGCTGGGGACCTTGGCCCAGACCTGCTCCCTTGTGCCTCCCCTGCAGGAGAGCTCTGTCCTTGGGAAGGGCCTGCAGAGGGGGATATTTGGGGAGCTGGTGCCAGGAGGTCACCGTGGTGGCCACAAGGTGTCTGTGGCCCCAGTGAGGCCAGGCCAGCTGTCCCCGTGGGACAGGACCTGCTCCCTCAGCACCCTGAGCAGCTGCAGCTCCAAAAGCAGCCTCTGCCTGCTGGGAGTGCCCTCCCCCAGGGCAGGGGAAACAGAACAGCATCCAGCTGTGCCCAGCTGTGCCCAGCTGTGCCCAGCTGTGTCCAGCTGTGCCACAGCTCTTCCCCCAGGGACAAGAGTTGCCACTGCAACCCCACAGCAGGAATTGGGATGCCTTAAAAAAAGCTGGCAGGGGTCAGTGACCTTTGCAGGAGGCCAAGGTCTGTTGGAGGCTCAGAATCCACCTGCTGCAGAGCAGGGAATGCAGCTCACAGAGGGGTGAACGTTGAGTCTGAAATCTGTTTTCTTTCTGGGCATCTTTGAGGTTACAATCCCTTTTTGCACAGTTCCCTACGGCCAGGTCTGGGCTAGCACTGCACACACCTGGCCAAGGCAAAGTGTTGTTCCCTGAGGAAAGCTGGAAAGGGAAAATGCTGCTCCAAAGAGAAGGGATACTGGGGAATAGGGAAGCACTGGCTAGGAAAGATGTATTTTTAAAGCTGGAGGAACTTAACTGATAAAAAGAGATCATGGAGATATAATATTTATATTTTCTTAATAATTCTGCCCTTGAGGAAAGGTCACATTTAATTAACTTAGCAGTTGTTATAAGACTCTAAGGAAAGAATTCCTTATTATTAGTCATAGCCAATAGAATACGAAGCATTACGTCTTTTTCCATCATTTAGAATTAGTCCATTACACAGAGAATTAAATGCAGAAGACACTGGAGGATTTAAAGCACATTTTACTCATTAAAAGTTATTGTAAATGAGGACAAGTGTCTCTTAATGATTTCTCAAATGCCTGCAGTTCGCTATCAGCTAAATCTCAAACTGTTTTCTGCACCATTGGATGGAGCGGGTCCAAATTAAATCAAATTAAAAACAACAGCAGCAACGTTGTGGACAAAGGTTTGATACCATGCTTTTAAAGTGAGCAAACCTTCTGACACCACTGAAGTAGTTTCTCAGTGTTCAGTGAATACACTGTGGATAAATGACCTTGCAAGATAAACTAGTGGAAGGAAAAAAAGCTGAAGAAAAGCACATGTGTATGCCTGGCATCAGCAAATCCACCCAAACCCTGTGACACTGATTCAGTGGGATGGGATTTTCTCAGTGTTTCCTGCCCCTCCTCTCCAGTGTTTTCCTTTGCCCAGTCCTGCTTCTGTTCAATTGGCCATAAACTCATTTATTTGACCTGAAAAGTAGCCCACAGGAGGTTGGCTGTGACCAGCCCTGTTCGGAGCTGCTTTGGCTCAGCCAGAGAGCCCGGTGGGTTTTGGGTCCAGCCCCAGTGGAGCTGGAAACCATCCCCTTACATCCAGGGCTTTCACAGGGACAGTGTCTTTGGAGTAGGATGCTTTGAATCCCCAGCTCCTACCAGAAAGCAGTTTGGTGTGTAATCCCAGAATTTCCATGGAATTGGGCGAGTTAATCAGTTACAGCAGCGAGGGGAAGGTTCACAGCCAGGGCACGGAGACAAGGTCAGACTGGGATGTTCTGCTTTGTCCCACAATGGGTTGGGCTGGAAGGGACCTTAAAGCCCATCCAGTGCCACCCCCTGCCATGGGCAGGGACACCTCCCACCAGCCCAAGTTGCTCCAAGCCCCATCCAACCTGCCCTTGGACACTTCCAGGGAGGGGGCAGCCACAGCTTCTCTGCCCACCCTGTACCAGGGCCTGCCCACCCTCCCAGGGAAGGATTCCTCCCCAATATCCCATCCAACCCATCCCTCTGGCAGTGGGAAGCCATTCCCTGTGTCCTGTCCCTCCATCCCTTGTCCAAAGTGCCCCTCCAGCTTGTTTCCCTTGGGTTTGTCTGCACTAGGACAGGGCAGCCATTTGTGTTTGACTCCTAAATTCCCTTTGAGCAGAACACGGGGGGCACTGAGGGCAGTGGGTTTGTGCTTAGCACTTTCTCCTTATCAAAGATGACCCTACATTTTTGAAGGGTTCTGCCTTAACATTTTGTTTAAATACTAATTTTTAATAAATCAGATTGTCTGTCTGCTAATATTAGATGTGGCAGGATATCCTCTCAGACAGGCTAATGAAGTAAGAATTGTGCATATTTTCCTCATTTCCTACAGACACCATTAAAATCCCAACGTACTAATGGAGTTTTAATGATACAATATCCTAGAACTCGTCAGGGTGGGTTTTTTTTTCACTTAAACAGCAGATTTCTGAGTCTGCTTCAACTCAGGATTCTGCCTTTCCCCCTGGAACGACTCACAGACTGAAACCATTAAAAACCTTTCTGCAACTGGAAAATTCCAAATTAAAGAGGGAAGAAGGTCTGTGTTGGGCTCTGCTGGGCTAAGGCAGGGACAGGTTCTGGCTGCCTGGTTTTGGAACTGCTTTTAAGCTCTAAACATCATGACATCTGTAAGCATCTCATGGACTGCTTGAACTAACATTGGGATCACGGGGGTGCTTCTCAGCTTTCTCCATGTACCATCTTGGTGGTGTTCCTCAGGGATGTTCTCCCTGTGCTGCTCAGCTGCCTGTCCTGCCTGTGCCCTGAGCTGCCCCTGATGCTCTTCTCTCTCTCTCTGTTGCAGCTGTTTCACTCCTACCCTCCAGCTGTGTCAGGTATCCCCCCCATGATTCCTCCCACCGGCCCCTTTGGATCCCTCCAAGGAGCTTTCCAACCCAAGGTAAGGCAGGAATTGCCTGTCCCTGCTCACACCCACTGAGGGGGCAGGGGCAGGATGTGCTTCTGGAACGTTCTGGAGCAGTGAGGGCTGAGTCACAGCTTCATTCCACACTGGCTTTTTAAAGTTGCTACAAAGAGGAGTAATTTCTCATTAGTTTCGGGTACATCTATAAACATTTTTTTAAATTTTTTTTTTTAAATTATGTATATAATGGCATAGTTCACTTTAGAAGCAATATAATTAGTTCTGAGATACTGTGCATTAATGAAAGGTCATGTAATAATCAGGGTTTTAAGAAATGATGATCATCATTGTTTACTCATTTCCATAATTAGCTCCCAGCTCCACCACAGCACTGATTTGGCTCTCACATGTGATGGCTGGGAGAGAGAAATGTGGGGAGTTCAGAGGGTTTCTCCTTTGTTTTCATGGAGTCACTCTTTATTTATCAGTGGGGGGAAGTCACAGTCTGTAGCCTTTGCTACTAAAGGCTGAAATCAGCACTGGAATTTCTGCAGAGGAGACACCTTCTTCCTTAAATTGGCCCATCCACTCTAATGACTGCATATGTAAATTGCAGTTCATTAGTGGGATTCTTCCTCTGTATGGTAATCAGGCTGTTAACAACTCTGGGACTTAATTGTTAGTTATGCTGGAGCTGATTTCTATTTTCTTCATTTGAACATAGGAAGAAGCTCTGTCTAAATGTAGGGGGGTTGGGTTGTTTTTTTGGTTTGGGTTTTTTTTCCTCCACAAATCTGCATTTTGCTTTATTAACTCACTCTTTGCATTCAAAGCACGGGGAAAACTTGAATTCTTTTCCAACTGGATGTTACTTTTCCCTGGTATCCATGTGGTGGTAGTTCTGTGGATGGAGTTGAGGCCCTTGGGCAGGGACTGAGATTTCCCAGTGCAAACAACCACTGTTCCCTCCTTGTTTTGGATTGAAGTAATGGGAATTTGGTGGACAATGGAAGTTTGGAAATTGAGATGATAATGGATGTGGATAGTGAACTGAGATTGTTCTCCCTTCCCCCTTAGAAAGTTTATCTCCATTGCTTTGACAGTGGTAATGGTAACTGTTGTTTTTCACATTGTTGCCTTTTGTGTCACTCATTAATGCTCTTTCCTTGTGGTGTTTCTAGACTTCCAACCCTATTGATGTTGCAGCCAGACCTGGGACAGTCCCACACACCCTCCTACAGAAAGATCCACGGGTCTGTAACAAATGTTTTCTTTTTCTCAAGTAAATCTGTTCCTCCTGGAAAACCTTGAGAGCTAGAGCTGCCCTCTTCAGTGTGCCCAAATTAACATCCTAAAACTGAAGCTGTCTGAGCTGTGTCAGGACCAGGGAAGTTGTATGGGAACAATCCCAAACAGATCCTGTGCTAGGGCAGAGCTCCCACCTTGCTGGCACATCTCCCCCCACAGCCCCGGGGGGAAAAAGGCATAAAAGCCCAATTCAGGGTGGAATTGTCCAAACCTCTGCAGGGTTTGTGTCTCTGCTCTGTAATTGCCTTTGATGTGGGTGATGGCAGTGGTTCCCTGCGTTGCTGTAGCATTGATTGCACCCCTGGAACAGGGATGGGCTTCACTGATCCCTCAGTGCCTCTGCATTCCTGAGCTCCAGAGGATGGGAACAGCATCTATTGCCTCCCCCTTCCCCTGTCCTGTTCTCTGCCCGTGGGTGTTTGGGCTGTGTGAGTTCCTGGGCATTGTCTGCAGTGAGGAACATCCCACAGGCACGTTTCCAGCAGAGCTCTGACCAAGGCAATGAGGAGCTCTCCTTGGAGTCCTGTCCTGGGCTGGGGCTTCACATCAAAGAGCAGCAGAGCTGATTTCCTTGGGCTGGGCCAAGTTCCAGTGCTGTGGTTTGCTTGCCCGTGGTGCTGGAGTTGAGCTTTGCACCAAAAGGAGCCACGTTTTTGCCTGTATGGGTAATTGCAGAGATAACAAGAGCCTCTCATCCTGAAGCCATTTGGCTTCTTGTTCCCTTTCAACTTGAGTTTCGATTATTTCAAGATGATGCATTGTGCCATCACTGCCTCTGCTAAGTACCTTTTGCACCTATAAATCTCCTTTAGGGCTGCATTTCAAAGCAGAAAATCCAAACCAAATGAGCAATGCCCCATAAATTGAATTTCTTTTCCAGCATTAATTGATGAAATACGAGCCAAAAAAGGAGAATAAGAAAATAATCTGCTTTAAAAAACAAACAAACAGCAAAACAAAAACCAAACCAGCAAACCCACAGGCCACATAAAAAACTAGTAACGAGGAAAACGAGTTTTGATACAGCCCCTGTTGCAGTGTGAGAACAACGAAGGCAAAGCCCATTTGTGGCAGAGAACCCCGGGGCAGTGAGGGCTGTTTGGAGGCACAGGGCAAAGACCTGCTGCTGGGGCTGCCACCCCCTTCCAGCCCCTGCCAACCCACCCTGGGGGATCCAGCCCATGGAAAAGGGGTCCTGTCGTGAGCCCAGCAGCATCGAGGGATGGCAACAGGACCCAGCATTTCTGTGGCATTGAATCAGCCACTGAATGCTGGTGCCAGAGGGCACAGTGCCCGGGGGGCAGCCTGGGGCAGTGCTTTGCCAACACCAGCGAGGGGGAGAGCCACGGGCACAGGGAGGGGCAAGGACTAATTATTACCCGAAAGGGCTTCATTTGAAAGTAAAATCCCGGCGTTTTAATTTTGCCTCTTAACGAAGCAACACAGATTTGTTAATTAGAGCCTTTGTTTGAGTGGCAGGCGTGTAACCAAGCTGTCATTTCTTCTTCACAGTTGACAGACCCCTTCAGGCCCATGTTGAGGGTAAGAGACCTCCCTGTGCGGCGGGTGGTTCGTGGAGCTCAGCTCGGACCCTCCGGGCTGGAGGGGCAGAATTGGGACACAGCAGGGTTTCCTGGGCTCTCCTGGTGTGANGGGGGTTTGCAGTGGGGTGTTGGTTCTGCCATTGCTCTTGGCCTGGGGGTCACCCGTGGGCTGCAGGGGGGTCTGTGCCCCCCGAGGGATCTCCAGGGGCTGCAGGGGGGGCACAGCTTTGAGTCCTTCCCCCTTTCCTGCTCCCGTGGGCTCCCTCCTTCTCCTCCTCCTGCTCCCACCTTGGGCTCTGCGTTGTTCTCCCATGGCTGGAATTCCCAACTGCCCCACCCTCCGGAATTCTTCCCTCTGTTCTCCCAGAGCTGGCACTGGGATTCTGACTTGGCTGCACTTTGGCCACCAGCAGGAGGTCCCTGCTGGCCCTGGCTGTCCTTGGCTCCACAGGACAGGGGGAGCTTCTGGAGCTTCTGACAGGAACCATCCAGGAATCCCCCCCTTCTCCCAAAATCCAGCCACGGACACCTCTGACATCGGGGTGTTCTGCCCCAAGCTGGGCAGCCCCAGCTGGTGCTCCTGCAGCTGGTGGCCCCTCCATGACAGTGCAGAGTTTCAGGGCTGGGAGTTTTGGTCTTCTGGTGCAGCCCCTCACATGAGCTCCGACAGTGCTAATCCTTCCACCATTCCCTGAGCCAGGTCCTGGCAGTGACCCCTGTCATTTCCCTGCACTCTCAAGGAGTTTGCATTTTGTTGTTTCTTGGGTGTTTTCAGTGTTTCTCAGGGTGGAACGTCCCACCCAAGTGTTTATTGTCCACTCCAGACAGACATTCCACTTCAAGCACAGAATATTTGAGGAATAAGGATTTAAAGATCCAGTCTGTGTCACCCAAAAGGGTTTTTTGGTAATTTTTCACTGTTTTCAAGAAGAAGATCTAGATTTTGATTGAAGCAACGGAGTGAATTTCTGGATCACTGGCACAACCAGCTGTGAATCAGCAAAAGGCTTGAGTTGAGGGGAGCATGTGTGTGAGATGGGGTTTATTTTCTTTGTGATTTCATTATTGGGTGGGACACACCTACAAATAGAAGGCAAACCATGTGCCACAGTTTGTGAAACATCCAATTTGCCAGTAGCTCTTGGATTCCTGTGATAATTTTTAAGCCTGCAGGATTCATTAGCTGTGTAGTTAACTACAGACCCCTAAGTAACAACACTGGGGAAAGTGTAACCTCAGTGATTCTTTTTCAGGCAGTTTCCAGCTGTGCTGGAAATGGAGTTCAAAATCAACAAGGAAATGTAACACTCTGGTTCTTCCCTCCCTGTGGTGACAGAAATGATGCAAAGGCCCTCCCAAGCAGAGTGAATTGAGTGACCTCCAGTGTTCTCAGCACAATTGTGAGCTAAAGTTCTGGAGGTGCAGGCCAGTGATTTTATGAGGGATTCAGATTAATTTTGAAAACTGGAATGGCCTTTTAAACTGCTTTAATTTTCATCTTTTGGTGGAAATGCCCATCTTGGGAATGACCTCAGCAGGGGAACAATCCAGCCAGTGGCATCAGAGGGATTACACGAGTGTGTAAACCAGGAGCATTCCTGGAAATCCAGATAAAGTTCTTGGCAAGGGTCAAAGTCTTTGCATTTCTGGTTTCCCGAGAGGATGGAGAGGGAAGGCACTGAAGGGACACCCTTTGCTTTCAGTTGTCCTGGTGTGGGGATCCCCTGCACCAAAGCAGTTTGGGCTGAGGGTTGGAAATGGTTCTAAGAACTGGGATAGTTTTTGAAAGTCACTGCCCCATGTCTTTTGGGTTTTTTTTCCAGAAACCTGGGAAATGGTGTGCTATGCACGTCCACATCGCCTGGCAGATCTACCACCACCAACAGAAGGTCAAGGTCAGTGTTGGGGCCCACCTGAATTTGGGGTGAAGGGCACAGTGCAAGCCTGGGAGAGGGAGGGGGGGTTGTCCCTCACCTGAGCAGAGCTGTGCCATTATGGCATAACCCTCCCTTTCAGAGAGCTGCTGGATTGGAGTGCAGTCCCCATGGAGGGTCTGGGGTGCCTCAGAGATACAGCAGATCCTGGGCAGTAACCACCAGTCTGGAACTGGGAAGAGCTAAAGGGGTGTGCCTGGGAGCTTTTATTTGTGACTGGGACACAAATAAAGATGGAATTCTTTTAAGAGTGGAGAAGATAAGCATGTGTATCCCATCCCTCTTGTTAAAGTTCCTGAGCAGGAGAGGGCACGGGCAGATTTCTTCTGTCCCAGGGTTGCTTTGCCCAGTGTGGCTGCACCAGGTCCCATCAGGGTTCCTTCACAGCCCATCTCCTGCCTGGAGGTTGGCCCTGGATGTGTCCAGGCTGCTCAGGCAGACACAGCCCCACAGGTCATGTTGTGTTATCAGACACTGAAAGCTGAGGGATGGAAATATTTCCTTTGTTGTTTTTGAAGCTTTGAGGCTTTGGGGGAAGGACCAGGGGCAGTTTAGGTTCTCCTGAAACAGAAGTCAGAGGAAAACGGTTTATTCATGTAATAGTGAGGGTGTTTCCATTCTCACTGTTGTATTTTCGTTGAACTCTGTGAAAGTTTCTTTCCCTTCATAGTATTTTCACTGTACTCATCACTGGAAAATCCTGTGTTGCTCCTGAAGTTTTTCACCAAGTCAGGAGAGGTTGTTCTTCACTGCCTGTTCTTCAGGAGTCAATAACTTGTGTTAGGAACTAAAATTACCAGGGAACCCACAGCACTTTGCAGTCTGTGTGTGAATTGAGTTGTATAAGGTATTGCTATAGGCATATGAAGATGTTGAACTGCTACCAAAGCCTGCAGCTAATAGAGTTTAAAAATAACCCTTTTAACCAAGGTTGACAGGTTAATTTGCTGCAGTACACATATCTCTCTTCTCTACTTCCTTATGTTTCCCCTGCTAGTGATCTTCATTCATCTTCCCATTATCAAAATAGACAAGATTATAGACCTAGAGAGTTATATGTCCTTTTTTTTTTTCTATTTTATTGAAAAGGTATTTTCTTGAAATGAAATTATTATTCCCATGCTGTCTGTGTCCTTAGAACCTTCCTTGATTTGATATTCAGAGAGAGGTCATACCACTGTATTTATAACTCATAGTAAATGCCATTTCCATGCAGCCATTCCTTTTACCTAATCCTTTTCTACCTTGCATGTTAAAAAAAGAAACAAACCACAGGACTAAAGCCCTGAAGCTCAGGAAAGGGTGTGACTTGGCTTTTTGAGGCTGTGCATGCTGATAATTTCAAGAATAACTGAGGAATGTGTTCCATTATCTCAGTTCAGTCAAAAAAGTCAGGTCTGATCTGGAGTCAGCGAGGCGAGTTGTGTCTCTGGTGGCCTGGGGGGACCACGACAAGGGGGAAACCTCTGCCTGGAGGCTCCTCCAGGATGATGTCTCCTTCTAACCCACTGTTGGGGAGGTGCCTTTTCTTCTGCCCAGGCTGAAGGTGCTGCCTGCCCGTGGAGCAGGGGGGTCAGGCAGAGCAGCTCCCAGAGTCCCGGTTCGCCGCGGTGCTGCCGGAGCAGGAAGGCTCCAGAAAAACCCGGCCCTGTAATTGCTTGCAGAGGGCAACAGCAGGCTCTGGAGGAGCAGCAGGGTGGGAAGTTCTCAAACACAACCTTCCTGACCTCGGGAAGAGCTGCAGGCAGCTGTGGCTGCTCTTTGCCTGCCTGCACCTCTGCAGCGAGACCTGCGTGACCTTTGTGCAACCAGGGGAGTCCTGCAGGAGAAACCAGAGCTGCACGGGGGCACTTCACACTCCTCCTCAGCCTGGGTCCTGTGCAGGAGAGAGTTTATGCTCCATAATTGGTCCTCTCTCTTCTAGGAGAGGCCTTGTGGCCCGATCTCACAGCAGTGCAGACACTTCCACTGAGTTTTGTGGGCACCAAGTGAAGGTGTTGCCCATTTTCTGCCCTTGGAATGCAGTGGTGAGGATGGGCAGTGAGGGGGTTGCTCTCCTGAGCAGCAGCTGGGGAGGAAAGGCAGCTCACTGGTTTTTAATGGTGCTATTTTAAGGTAACCCAACACATTCAAAAATCTTTTAACACATCCATGATACTGCTGGTCCTGTTCAGGCAGGGATTTGTTCATTATTTAGAACAGCACTCTTCATATGGCTGCAATTAAGCTTCAGCCAGCTTTTGCTGTTCTGAGTAATGCCTGTCAGGGGTTTAGAACTTGGTTGTTAAAAAGAAGAATAAAAGGAGTTCACAGCATAAAAATCTGGCACACAGGCTTCGACTGAGGCATTTATTTTAACTGTTAAAGCACTTCAGTGTTACTTTCTCAAAAGACATGACCTTAACTTGGCCATCCTTGCCTTCAGTGTTCTTGCAGGGCCTTGTCTCCAACCACAGATAATGCCTTTGTTTCTCTTTTTACTTTCTTGTCTTTTTTCTTTGCTTCTTTTTTGTTCTCCTAGCTACATAGCCATGTTAGTAACACTTGAAAAACAGCTCCTAGGCATGCACATTAACTTGATCATAACTTTTTAATATGCATATTTATATCATTGTAATAGTCTGCTCTTGGGGCTGGCACAGTATTAAGTCCTGATTTATAAAGCATGGCTTGCTCCAGAATTACTGTTCAGTTCTCCTGGTTCAGTGTCACCCATTTGTGAATCCCTTCACTGCCCTGCACAGTTCATCAGCAATGTGTCTTTAGGGATTTCTGGCAGCACAGGTCATGGGGAATTTGGTTTTCCTCTTCCTTCTATAAAACTACTGAAACAGGCACCACTAAATGAGGATGTGGCACAGAGAAGAACCCATCCTTCACCCACTTCCCAGTCACCATCCAACTACCTCAGCAAGTTCCTGAGAGCAGAGAGGCTGCTGGTTCTCCCATGTGTCAGTAAAGACAGGGATGTTCAGCCCTTGGAATTTGGGATGTGAGCAAAGACAGGGATGTGCAGCCCTTGGGGTTTGGGGTGTGAGCAGCCAAACTGGGGCTGCACTTCCTTAGGCTCCAGCACTCTGTGTCTGTGCCCTGGTTCTCTGTAGCCCCTCCCTGCAGCCTGGGGGGCCCTGAGGGGCACACTGCACCCAGTGTTTCCTGGGGGCAGCTTCACAGCTGAATTAAAGGTGGTGGTGTCTGTTGGCTGGTCTGTGCCAAGGGGACCCCTGGGCAGAGGGGCAGCTCTGCCTGGCACTGCTCAGGCTCTCCCCCAGCTTTTCACACACCTGCCTACCTGGCATCAGGACCATTTCCATTTATTATTATAAGCCAGACCTATTCTTACAGCTCAACAAGTGTCTGAGGCCTCCTCAGAGCTTTTTGGGGTTGTGGGTGAAGGCAGGTGTGTGCTGAGCACCCCAGAGGGGGGATGTGAACAGATGTGAAAACACAGGGGAAATCTGCAGGAAACAGGCAGGAGCTTTTCCCTCTTTGCCTTAGATCTCCCTTCCAGGAAAACAGCTGAGCACCCACGTTGGGCTCCCAAAAACCGATTTTCCTGTCAAAACACGAGTATGAATGAACTGGCACACCCCCAGCACTCAGAAAGGGCCTTTTGCTGTTGTGTTCTCCGGCAGTCTCTTGCAAATCCTGTTTTTCCCTTGCAGAAACAGATGCAGTCTGATCCTCACAAGCTGGACTTTGGGTTGAAACCAGAATTTCTGAGCAGGCCACCAGGCCCCAGCCTCTTTGGAGCCATCCACCACCCCCATGACCTGGCCCGGCCCTCGACTCTCTTCTCCACAACCAGTGAGTCCTGACAAGTGGAATCCCCTCCTTGCTCCCTGCTCATGAAAATGCTAAGCCTTGCCACGAATTTCCCATCTGCTTTGGCTTCTGAACTCTCTGCAAGACATGCCAGGGGCTATTATTCTGTCTGATAAATATTTTAGAATTATTCTCATCTGTTGATAAATATTTAAAGATTATTCTGCAGGCTTTTAAAAGAAAGCCCAACCTGCTGAAATGTTGTGGATGTTTGCAGGTAGTAAATGGAGACACATTTCTTCACTGGTGCATCGTGGAGATGAGATGCTGGAAATAAGCTGTGTTTCACGTGTGGGGTTTGTTTTTGGTTTGGTTTGGGCTTTTGGGGTTTTTTTTCCATCCTGAATCGTTCATTCCCTCCCACCCCTTTAACTGGGAATTTCTGTCTGAAAAAGCAGCTGCTCTTTGCATGAGATGCTGAGTGAGAGCACAGCAGCCTGAGCAGCCACTCCAGAGATGATGCTCCAGCCCAGAGCACTTTGTGAGCTTTTACCTGGCATTCACCCCTTTTGCTTTGTTTTGGCAGGTGGGGGGCATCCAGCTGGCACCCCTTTTGGCCCACCACCCCACCACAGCAACTTCCTCAACCCAGCTGCTCACTTAGGTAGGTTCTCTCTGCAACTACTCAGAGACCACTCGGGGTTTCCCACGTGGACTATCCTGCTTAACCTTTACTAATTGCACCTTTTAGCCATTTAATTTTAGTCTTTACCCAGGCAGCAGTTCCAAATACCCAGAACAGTGTCAGTGACAGCATGTTTTGAAATACTTCTGTGTCTGAGTGACTTCTGGAAGCTGTCTGGGTGTTGGAGGAGAGGAGTGGCGGGGCTGGTTGGGTTTCACTGGGGTTATGTTCTAACCAGTCCAAAAACTGCCTTTAGGTCAAGGCTTTGGATCATAGAGGTGTTTGTTTTCCTAATTCCTACTTAGATTGCTGTTTTTCTGTTAAAGTGAGTGGAAAATATAGCCTCAAAATCTTGTGATCTTGCCTCAGGTGTGTCTGTTAGTGAAAATCGGTGAATACACATTTAAAACCAGAAGCACCCAGGTTAGCAGAGGTTGTTATTTCCCTTCTAACTTCCTGCTGGTCTAAGAAGGTGGTCTGCTCCTCATGGGAGCACCCAAGAGCAAGACACTCCATTGGCATCTTATTTTGCATAGGGCAGGATTTGGGAGGGTCACCAAACTGATAAAGCAGACACATAATGCAGGTTTGTCCTCTGCTGCCTGTAGGAAATCCTGGCTTTGGGCTTCCTTCTCTCTGTGCTGCTCTTTGGCAGGAGTGGCTTCATCAAAGCTGCTCCAAACAAAGGGAGAATTTGCTTCCTGTGACTTTCCTGTAGTCCCTGTGCATTTACTGCTCAAAGAACTGCTCCAGCATTTTCAGTCCACACTCGTTGTTCATGGAGGATCAGCAATAAATACCGAGGGAGTTACAGAATGGGCACATCAGCACGACATGGCTGTGATGGGACATTGTATTTATATCCTGGCTCTGGATATCCATGGCCTGAGGGTGTTTGGAGCACACTTGTCAGAGTTAATAATAGTCTTCCTGGCAAGTGAGCTTTCCTGAGGAAGACCATGGAATCGAACTGGAAGGGAATAAAAGGAATAAAATTTTCTTTGCAAATTAACACCTGAGTCCTTAGAATATTAGATATGTGGGGAAAGCTGCTTGTTCTGAGTTAAATTCTACTCCCACTGAAATCAGTGGGAGTTCTACCATCTTTCCACTATTCAGACAAATAAATAGCAGAGCTATGACACAGTTGCCATATATACTGGAACCAGTCTTTGGCTTCCTTAGCTCTGTGTTCCCTTCTTACCTTCCACACACTAATCACACTAGTCACAAGTCTGAATATATATATATATATTAACTATTAGCCAGTAAATTACAAAACGTGACAGGTTGTCTGCAGGTTTTAAATGAAGTGCCATGGAAATTTGCACCTCTGGATTTTTTCTGAAGGGGAGATTTTCCCTGACAGACACTCCCAGGACCAAACCCACGTCCTCTCTGTGCCCATGGGAGGACGGTGCTGCCCCGGGGGTGGGCACGGGGCTGGCACGGGGTGGGGGACACGGGGCTGGCACCTCGGGGAGCCTGAGCGATGTGTGTTGCTTTGCAGAGCCTTTCAACCGGCCCGCGTCCTTCAGCGGCCTCAGCGCCGTGGGCAGCAACGCCTTCGGGGGGCTCGGCAACCCCGCCGTCAGTGAGTACCGCCTTTCAGCATCCTCTCTCTCTGGGAAGGTCGGGATGGGCAGTGCCAGGGGCTCTTTGCCCTCGGTTTAGCCCGTGGGTCAGGCACAGCCCGCTTTTCAGCATCTTCTCTCGCTGGGAAAGTCAGGATGGGCAGTGCCGGGGGCTCTTTGCCCTGCGTTTTGCCGGTGGGTCAGACCATGCACTGCTTTTCAGCATCCTCTCTCTGGGAAGGTCCAGATGGGCAGCGCTATGGGTTCTTTGCCCTCGGTTTAGCCCGTGGGTCAGACCACATCCCGCTTTTCAGCATCCTCTCTCATTGGAAAGTTCAGGATGTGCAGTGCTTTGGGTTCTTTGCCCTCGGTTTAGCCAGTGGGTCAGATCATGCACTGCTTTTCAGCATCCTCTCTCCCTGGGAAGTTGGGGATGTGCAGTGCTGGGGACTCTGCCCTCCGTTTTCCCTGTGAGTCAGACCACGCACCGCTCAGAGGTGGGAGTTTGGAAAGGCACCACCTTTTTGGCTCCTCATCGGATCGTTGGTGTTGATTAATGAGCGGTTTGGGTTCCGAGTGGTGCTAAGTGAAGCACTGTTTGTTTTAAAGAACTATGAAAATGTAGAGCCTCTGAGGGTTTGTGAAATTGCCCGTGTGTTTGTTGCATGTGCAGAAGTAGTCAATGTGTGCAGCAGCCCTCGCTGTGGATGGAAACATTTGGGTTTACTTTCTCACCAGTAATCCAGGCCACGTGCCCAGAAACAATCACGAACCTGCATTTATTAGTCCAGGATCATCAACATTTCTCTAGATTTGACCAGTCACAAAAGACCATCCTTTTAAACCTCTCTCCCTTTCTCCATACTGCAAATCTGGCATGATTTTGGTCACGTATTATTTTGTTTTGGTTCGGGATGAAGCACGACAAGTTCCATTCTTTATAGTGCACATAATGGTCATTTCCTGATGTCTCCAAACTATTTGGAATAATGCCCGTTGCCACTTTTCTCTTCCTCCCTCATCCCCTGCCAATTTTATCCACAGCATTCCCCTTTCCAATTAAAAGAGCTGTCAGATGCCTGCCCATTTTTTAGGAACGAGACCCTCTAATGAATCTCTGTTAATCTCCTTTCCTTTTCCAGCTCCCAATAATATGTATTCATTTTAACTCTGAGTGCTGTAAAAGTTGTTTTGGTAAGTACCTTCACTAGAGCATACCTTTTTCTTAAACCTTTTTGTTTTCCACTTCACCATTTCAGCACCCAACTCAATGTTCGGCCACAAGGATGGCCCCAGTATGCAGAGCTTTAGCAACCCTCACGAGCCCTGGAACCGACTGCACCGAACTCCTCCTTCGTTCCCGACCCCTCCGCCCTGGCTGAAGCCAGGAGAGCTGGAGCGCAGTTCATCTGCTGCAGCTCATGACAGAGATAGAGATGTAGATAAACGAGACTCATCTCTTAGTAAAGATGACAAAGAAAGGTACGAAAGATCACTTCACAGAATTGTCTAGTTCAAAGCTGGGGGCTCCGTTCCGCTTTTAACCCTTCCCAGCCTGGCACATTGGGAACCCACAGCTTCACGAAGGGCACGGCTGGAGCTGCTGCCCGTGGCACGTGGGGTGGCAGAAAATGCAGGTTTCTGGCTCAAGTGTTTCCTGCTTCATCTGTGTCTCTTCCCACTCGTGCTGCTCTTCCTCCAAAGGAACTCTGCTGGAGCAGAGCTGGGCCGGTGTCAAGTGGGAATAGAACCAGACCCACGCCCCCTGTTGCCTTGTGGGTCACGCTGCCATAGGCCTCTGGGGGATTTAATGTGTAGATAGTGCCTGACAGGATGGACAAAGGCATTCTGAAGTCCATCAGACACGCATCTGCACCTTCAACAACTTCATAAGTTGAAGTCCTTCAACAACTTTGTAAATTGGACCTTGTCTGCAAAGCAAGTAGCGCTTCCTCCCTCTTCAAAACCAGCCTGAGCAGAGGGACCAGTGCCAGGGGTGTGAGCTGACAACACTCCCATGCTCAGGGGGTGCCATGTGCCAATGCCACAGTGAGCTCCAGGGCATTCAGCCCCTGAGATGGACCTTCATCCCCTCCAGAAAGCCCCTCCCACACACACACTGCTCTTACACACCTTCCAGCACAGTTTTTCCCCAGTGCTTGACATGGACTTGCACACCGACATGTCCAGGCTGGGAAGGGTTAATGGAAAGTAAAACCTGGTCATATCTTTTTTTGTCAGGACTGTTCCCATTATGCAGTTAATGCAGTAACAATTCCTCTTAACAGTGAAGTACCAAATTATAAGAATTTGCCATTCAGCAAGTGTCATGCCTTCCTTGAAAAATGCAGAGAGGCTGATTTCAGCTTTTTGCAGTTGTGGCTTGATGGCTTTCCTGTTGAGTTTGCTACGTAATGGCTATTTGTTTCTAATTTTTTAACATAAAAGACTCTTCAGGAGATGTGCTTTTCTGACTTCTCTGTCACTGACCCAAGAATACTCATTAGTAGCCTTTTCCAAAAGAAGTTATGCTAACACATTAGATATTCTAAAGATACATGTAAGAGCTTTTCTGTGTTTTTGTAAAAGCAAGTTGAACTACAGATCTTTTCACCTACATTTTCCATTTGGAATATTTTCTGTTTGGTAGCATAGCTTCATTATTTTCATGTCTGGTGTTAATGCTTCAAAAGCAATTGCTGTTGCAAATTGGGGATTCTGTCCTGCAAAATGCTTAAGCATGTGAGTAACTTTACTGGCTGGAATGGCAAAGCATTTGAGTTACCAACGACCTGGGGAGTTTGTAGTCATGTGATGATTTCGGTCGCTGTTTTGTTGTTTCCTTCCAAAGTGTTCCCTGCAGAAAATCCCTTTCTGAAACACATCCCTGCAACTGCTTTGGCATTGCCTGAACTCCATGTCATAGCCCAGAACATATTTCTTTTCAGTGATTTGAGAGCTGACCAGTCAGCATCATTCATACCTCATACCCGCACAGTTGTGCCCTCCCGTGCACCTCTTTGCCCGTCTGGGGCTGGGGGGGCTGCAGAGGGGGACTTGGCAGCGTGTCCACACTGTGGCCTGTTTGAGAAGATGCTGAGAATCCCTTCCTGGAGCTGCACTCCCTGTGTAGGGAAAGGCTGGAGGAGCTTGTGAGCCTCTCCTGCCTCTTGGGTAACATTCAGTGGCACCCAGAGGGGTGGGGATGGAGCTCTGCTGCCCAGTTGAGGTCCCAACCCTTGTTCCCTGTTTTAAGCTAACTTGGTCAAGCAGGAAGAACTGGGAATCCCACCCAGGGGGATGATTTCATCTCAGAAAAATCCTGTCATCAAAGGTCAAAATGGGTCACAAAGCCAATAGTATTAATGTCAATTCCTTGTGCCTTCAGTGGAAGGGCACCTCAGAGGCACCTCTGGGCTTGGCTCTGCCCCACTAAGACCAGTCAGAGAGGGGTACAGGATCACGGGTCCCTCCTCTGGGCTGAGCTGTCTGGCCTGTGTGGCACAGCTCCTTCCCAGCCAGACTGAGGGAAGGGAAACCCTCCAGGACAGCTTAAACAACATGAAACTGCATCTGTGAAGCTTTTGTGGACACAGAGCTGGCTGGGGCTGACACTGCAGTGTCCTCACTGCTCCTGGAACCTGGTGGGTCCCTTCCAGCTCAGGGTATTCTATGGTTGTCTGCAGTTTGGAGGTTTTTTTTTGATTTTCTGGTTTTTTTTCAAGAACTCTCTTACTCCATCCCAACATTAAGGAAAAAGACAGTAAAAATAGCTAGTGTGGAAAACAGGGTTTGTTCCTTTTTCAGTGGTATTTTTAAAAAATGTCACTGAGCACTTCCAATCTAATAAAGGCATTTAAGCCTATATAGTCCTAAAGCATTGGGAAAAAAAAGGCAACCAAGAATCTATTTACCTTTTTCTAAACATAAAATAAGGCAAAGTCCTCAGCATTAGAAATTTGGTATTTTTCAATGCAACATGCAGCCTCAAAACTTCTCTTACTTAATTAGAAGGTAATTGGAGATCATGATCTTAAGTTTCTCCGTTGTGGAGTCAGTGGCTTAGAGCTGTTCCCATATTTTTAGCCTAAGAAACCCTTGATGAATCTGAGGATAAAAAACCTCTTCCTTCTCTGACCACTGGACTACTTGGAGTTCACTTAAATGAGCTGTGTGATCAATAGGCTCTTGAGATGGAACCAACACTGTCATTGAGTAGGATACAGTTGGCGAAGGAATATGTTATTTTGGTTGCACATATATTTTTCTTTAATTACAGAAAGTGCCTGTTATTTTCTCTACATTTTCTGCATCATGTAAAATTTATCAATTACATGGAAAATTGATTAAATATCAGTGAAAGGTCTCAGTGGGCTTTCTAAGTGAAATCAAACAATTAAGGCTGCCCTCTGAACTTGTCCTGTGAATGAAATAAAGATTGCAGAGCTCCCGAGCCAGTGTTTTCCCAGCCAAGGAAAAGAATTGAGTCTTCAAACTGAGAATCCTTCATTGGAGTGCCTTGATTCTCTGGTTCAGGGTCTGAAGATGCTAAATCCAATGATGGAAAGCAAGAGGAGGGTCATGAGAGCCAGGATGGGATTTCCAGCTCATTTAGGTCCCAGTCAGTCCGGGCAGAACCTGATTCCAAGGGGTTAATGGTTGGGCAGTGCAGACCAGGCAGTTCTGGAATCCAATGCTCCGTCTTCCAAACATTTTCTAACACAATCTGGACCCTTGGAGGTTTCTCAGGCATGGCCCCATTAAATGACACTTCCAACAATCCAGCCTAGACACAGCTAAAGGTGCACCTGGTGAGACTGTAATACTGAGGGTTCCCTTCTCAAAGACCTTTTGCAGCTGCTGCAGTTTCACCATCCTAAAGTGCCTGAGAGCAGAAATCAGCTCAGCAAGGAAAGGAGGCAACAGGAATTGTGCAGGTGAAGGACACAGTGTCCACTTCTCCTGCCAGGTTGCCCTTCAGGCATTCAGTACTGCTGCTCTTGTCCAGAGTGATGTCACCCCACTGTCCTCACCCCAGGCTGCTCAGGGTGCACCCTGCTCAGGAGGGACTGCACCACCCAAGGAGAAGCCACATAAGCTGGAGCTGGTGGGGACTTCAGAGGCCTCTCTGCTTACCTCTCGCTTTTCTGGGAATCACAGAATCCTTAGGGTTGGGAGATGATGCTTTCAGAGCTGGTCTGAACCCTGGGCAGAGTAGAGGGAGGAAGGTGACACACAATGTGTGGCCATCTCTGTTAAAGCACTTGCACTGAGGTCATTGCACACCTAGAGAACTGTCCACCTGTTCAGGGAGTTGGGTTGTCACCAGCAGTACTGGTTTCTTGAGAGGCTTTTATTTTCAGTTTGAAGAAGTCAATTGAATTGTGAGAAATACACTGGAAAGCTACATGTTTGAAGAGAATAGGGGAGAGAAATTAGTAAACATATGTAGGTCCAGAAATGTTTCTAAAAGTCGGTTGAAAAACGAGTCATCAGTTTTCCCAAATGTATTCTCAGTAGAAGAAGCAGGTAAAATGCTACGAACCATGTCATTTGGATTTGATTGCCCAACTTTTTGGAATGAAATTAGTACGTTTTCACTTTTCTCTCTCTTTGCAAACATTTAAGGCCATTGTCTTAGAACTCTGTGTCCCAGAGCCAGATTCCCAGAGGAGCCTCCTGTGGACTCCAGTGTGTGAGATCTCAACCAGATCATTCACAGAGCAGCTTTGGAGATCTTCCTCTGCTGGGATGAGATAACAGAACAGGCCCAGTTTAGAGATGGGATGCTGTGGTGTTTTGGGGGTGCCAGAGGCACGGTGCCGTGAGTGGTGCAACGTCACCCATCTCTGCAAAGCCACGAGGGCAGAGCCAGCCCCTCTGAGGCTTTTGCTTTATCTGCAGAGCTTCTCCTGCCTTCGTGTTCACCCTTCTCTTTCTTGTAGGGAGAGCATTGAGAAAAGACACTCCAGCCATCCTTCGCCAGCACCTATCCATGCAGTAACCTCCTCCCTGGGCCACAGCCGCGGCTCCACCGAGCAGCTCAGGAGCCACCTGAACCCCGAGCTTCGGGACAAAGAGAAACCCAAAGAACGAGAGAGGGATCACCCCGAAGCGCGGAAGGAAATCAGCGTTGACGAGCACAAGGTGAAGGACAACTACATTTCGGAGAAAGAAGGCCTGAGCCATGAAAGCCGAGTGGTGGAAGAGTCTAAGCAGATGCCCAGGGTTCCTTCCCCCTATGCCAGGCCCCCCGTGGTGGAGAGCACCAGGCCCAGCAGCACCTCAAACCGCGAGGCCGAGAGGAAGAACGAGCCGGCGTACGAGAACCCGAAGAAAAGCAGCGAAGTCAAAGTGAAGGAAGAGCGAAAGGAAGACCACGATGTTCAACCTGAGGGACCTCAGACTCACAGGTCATCTGACCAGCCACCACCTATATCCACATCCAACGTCCATCCAAGTCCTCTGGTGTCCATGCCCATGACTGTAGGTGTAACTGGAATACATCACATGAACAGCATCAGCGGCCTGGACAGGACTCGCATGATGACCCCTTTTATGGGAATTAGCCCGATTCCCGGTGGAGAACGCTTCCCCTATCCTTCTTTCCACTGGGACCCAATGAGAGATCCCTTGAGAGATCCCTACAGGGAGCTGGACATCCATCGGCGAGACCCCCTGGGCAGGGACTTCTTGCTGCGGAACGACCCCCTGCACCGCCTGTCGACGCCGAGGCTTTACGACGCCGACAGGTCCTTCAGGGACCGGGAGCCTCACGACTACAACCACCACCACCACCACCACCACCACCACCACCACCCGGCGCTGTCGGCCGACCCGCGGCGGGAGCACGAGCGGGGCGCCCCCNACGGCCTCCTCAACAAAACGCCCCCCACGGCCGCTCTCAGCGCCCCCCCGCCCCTCATCTCCACGCTGGGACCCCGGCCCAGCTCTCCCAGGAGGACTACCCCTCTGTCGGCAGAGATGAGGGACAGGCCCCCCTCGCACACCCTCAAGGACATCGAGGCTCGATGAGCAGAGCGAGACTCAGTGAAAAGAGGGACAGGAAAAAAGCCCTGTAATATAAAAGATAAAGACCTTCTCACTAGTCCTTGCTACAGACTGGGGACGTGACCCGCTGTACCATATGTATAGGCCCGAGCGCAAAGATTTTGAAATGGGGGGGTTTTTTTGTATATTATACATGGAAATTTTTCCAGACCTTTTAGCCGAGTCCATACGTTCCTCGTGTCTCCTGCTCTGTTTGATTTCTAGTTTCAAAGTTTCCCAATTTGAACTGAAGAACAACGGCGTCGGTCTGAGTGATTTGACTAGAAGCAAACCACCACCAGTGTCAGCTCTGCAAAGCTCTTTCAGGCCACAAATGAAGGCAATTGTAGATATTTATGTAAAAAGGTTGCTTCATGGGTTAATGGTTCATATATGCAAAAAGGGTAAGATGAAAGCTTTACTTTGTACAAATGTAAATAGATAAAATTAAGTAACATAATACATTAATACTTCTTAAACTGTGCTATTTGCAAACTTAATATTGATGAACACAGTCTGCTTATGCTGTGTTACATATATTGTTATAGACAGCTAAACCCCTTCAACTATGCAATGAATTTAAGGCTTTTCACAAAAGCCTTTATAACTCAAAGGAGCCTTTTTCAACACACAACATAACTAAAGTCATATTTTCCCTGAACAAGCTCGTTTCTAATAGAAGCCTTTCCCTCTTCCTTGTTTTGATAAAGGAACAGCCCATTTGGGGGTGTAGTTTTTGGGTGAGCCCCTGCACCAGGCCCGGGGTCTCTTCTGTCCCTCCATCATGTCTGATCCTGGAGCCGTGGCAGGTTGGGTTTCGCTCACACTCATCTGCTTAAACAGGAACAATCCTATGCTGGATATTTCCCAGAACTTTAGTCACTCAACATGTCCAATTTCTTTTTGGAAGAACATCTGCTTGTAGCCACTCGTGTCTGGTTTTATTGCCAGTGTGTCATTTTTATCTGTACACACACTGAGCCTGTTTTTGGTTTTTTGGGTTAAATGATTTTTAGCTACACTGAAGCAAATCCTACAAGAATACTTTTCTAAATGATGGATATGTTCACTGTGGATCAGTGTTTAATTAATGAACTCCATTGCAGATTTCATAATGCAATTTCTTGTATTTCAGTTGGTAATAAAGTCTGTGAACAGTTACCAGGCCAGCCTTGTTGTTCCCTAATCACAGAAGCCATGAAATGACGTGAAGAACACGGTCCTTTTTAAAAATATGCATCAATCTTCTGAAATCCTGTCTTTTCATAACACACTTTTTTATAATGTCTTAAGTTTCTTGTCTAAATATTTGGAGAGAATATGACTTTATCAGAGAGAATTCAATATCTTGTCTACTGGACTGTAAAATATGTGTATGAAATAAAATTAGTTCCATTGGTCTTCTAGTGTATTAAAGTGCTATCTGAAGTTGTTACCCTGTTTTGGCAAAAAAAAGGGAAAAAAAAAAAGAAAAAAGTTAACTACAGACAGTTGTTTCTAATGATCAGAGATCTATTTTAGTAGTCAACTGAAGGTTTAGTTGTGAGCTTCAGATTTTGTGAACTCCAGATGTTGTGCGGTGCTTTCTTTCTTTTTCTTATTTTTTTTTCCTTTTTTTTCCTTTATTTTCTTTTTTTTTTTTTCTTTTTTTAACAAACAAAAGGAAAAATTGCAAAAAAATCCCAAACCCTGAAGAATATGTACACTGGAACCGTAGTGGTAGCTTTCAGTATTGTAAAGAGATTGTTCTATACCAACCTTTTTGCTGTTTACCCTGTATGTAATAAAGTCCTTTCTAGATCCTGTGTGAAAAGCAAAGTGAAGCGGCTCTCAATCTTCAGCATGTTTCCTCCTCAGCCAAGACTTGTGTAATGTACATTGTGCCATGTTATTAAAAAATGTGAACTAAACTGCTAGGTGCTTCTTTGTGTGGAGTGCCCCAGCGCTGCTGCGGGGGAGGAATCCCTTTTCCCACGAGTGGGGTTTTGTTCCCGAAGGAAGAGTTGTGGAACACAGAAAGGAAATGGCAAGCTTTTCTAAGCCATCTTTGACATTAAAGCTATTAGAGTAACCAGGGGAAAAGGAATAAAGAGGAGGCCACATCCTTGGCTTGTCCAGACTCCTTAAAATGTAGCAATACCCTCCTTGGATTAGATTTTAATTAGACCATAGTCTCGGTCTTCTGGATGCACATCATTAAAACCCTTCTGAGTTCCTGAGTGAAAGCAGCTCTAGGTGGCCACAGAAGGATGGAACCATTGAAGTGTGAGCATCCCCGGGAGAGAGGTTCTGGTGAGAGCATGATCCTCCAGGCTCATCTCAGCACTTCCACAGGACCCTGACAGCTCTGGCTGTGTCTTCAGGGAGAGGAAATGTGGTCCTGATTGTCCACGCTCTTTGTCCTCCCAGGTGCTGGGCAAACTCTTGCTGATGATCCTTAAGCCAATGAGCCCTCACTCCCAGAGCCCCAGGAAGCATCGAGACATCTCACTCCCTTTGAATTCAATCCAGCTCAAGTGCTACACCCCTTTGAAGATCCCTGTGTCAAGTCTTCTAGTAGTGGTGATGCTCAGAGGAATATGCCTGGAAGGTGTAGTACGAGATGAAGCAAGACTTTTCATGCTTTTAAACTTTTTCAGGTGCATTCATTGTCTTTCAGAAGTTTGGCACAGGGATGTTAACTTGCAGGTAGAGACAATTTGATCTTTTTTGCAGGGTTGTCTATTCAGGACATTTGTCTTAAGTCTTCTATTTTTTGAATTCACTAGTGTTTAAGAAATGAAGCTCGTTTACGGACCACACCAAATCCCATCTATGGGAGTGAAATGATTCCTAAGGGCATTAATTCTACAGGTTGTGTGAGATGTGCATCGTGGGAAGCCACTGTGCTGACAGCACCCAGGACTTCGCTTTTAGGCTTTAAAGTCCCACCTCCCCACTCTCCAACTAATTTTCCACCTAGCAGTTTCCCATCCCCAGTTGAGATGCCAACTGTAGTGTCCAGGAGAGGCTCTTTGAAAGCACCCTTACCATCTGTGTCCCAGTTCAGTGTTCATTTGATGCCATCCTTTGCCCCTTCTCTTACCTCTCTCTGGTTTCCCTCACTGCTATCTTGCTCTAGCCTGCTTTTCTGCTATCCCAGCCTTACTGCTGCACTCTTGGCAGTGCTTTTCTCTCTCATGGTCTGTGACAGCTTAATCTATTGCAGGCAGCAGGAGTCACTGCAGAATATTTTTTCCAAAGGTCGTAGACATCGTGTATTTTTGCTCCTTTTTACCTTTGCCTGTGTGAGCTCGTGAGAACTGTAGTCATTCCTGGAGTGGCAGGTAGGCAGATGGAGGATGGGGAGGACATTACTGAAAGTGTTTTTGTGCCTTGGTAAGTAACTCTTTGGCATGATTCTTGCTGATTTAACTCCTAACTGCTGCTTCCCATGAGCAGGGACTGCTGAAAGCCACCTGGCACGAGGTAACACCCCAGAGCTCACGTTGCATTTACAGAGGAGCTCTTTGGCTTGCTGCTTTGGTTCTGGCAAGGAAGAAGAGTGAGCTGTGGTTCAAACAGTGCCCAAAAGCTCAAATCACACAGGGTTTTGTTACTCCCACCTGGATAAATCAACTTCCTGCTCTGGACTCCAAGTGCCAGCTTTGGGCCTCCCCGTGCAGACCTTCAGAAGGCCATTTGGAGCAGGATCCCACCTTCAATGGTCTGAATTGCCTTTGGAAGGCGACTCTGCCTTAGCTCTGGATGAAGACCAACCTCTAACTAAGCTGGCTGAGAGCAGTGCATGCAAAGGACTGATGGGGGCACCTTCTCCTTTGCTGGTTTTGCAGTCTCATCCTTCCCACTGTAAAGTACCAATCCTGGCCATTCCTTCAGTGGAGCCCTTTGGAACTCAGCCTGTCTCTTACCCTGTGCTTGCTGCCCTGGCTGGGGCCAGTGAGCATTGCCCAGTGCTGCTGCCACCCAAAAAATGTCCTTCAGTAGGATTAAACTTGATAACCTCTACAAAAGACTCCAGAGTTCTGCTGGCTGAGGAGAACCAGAGCTGCAGGTGAGGGCGGGCTGTTCTCCCTGTGCCTGAGGGGCTGGGGCTGCTCGTGGCCACGGGCAAGGTGGAACTTCCCAGCTGGAAACACGTTGGGGACACGCCTTTCTTTCTCCACAGGTATCTTGCAACTGAAATGTTAGCACAAAGGTATTTGCTGGTGATAAAAACATCCCCCTCCTCATTTGTGCACTGTCTGCTTATGGAAAAAAGGGTATTTACAGCCAACAAAATGCTCCCACGACTCTGAGGCACAGCAGGGGTGAAGGTCCATCCAGCCAGGAGCAGAACATGGGAACTTGGGGCACCCCACAACCTCACACGTCTTCTTGGCTGCCACTTGATGTGTCCTCTGCTGGTCTGGCCATCCAGACTCCATTGTAGCATTATCCCTGTTGTATTAATGGGAAAAGTGCTGCTGGGAACACCAAACTCAAGCGCCACCTCCTGCCTGAGTCCTCCCAGGAGCCACCCAGGGCCACGAGGTTACTGCCCCAGTCACTTGGGAACAAAAAAAGAGCCTGAATGGGGTAAATTGCAGAGTCTGTGGTGGTGGGAGATGAGGAATTTCTGTGTTGCTCTCTGGGGTTTAGCAAGCACTTTTAACCCTCACCCACATTAACAACCTCAGGCATCCCGGAGCTGCTGAACTTCTCCAGGAAAGAGTGGGTTCACTTATTTACTGATAATTCAAGTACCTCAAGTATTGACCCAAGCTGATAAGGCCTGAGGTCGTTCTGGTTACTGAAGGCAGAGATGCTGTATTTTAGCACCTACTGTGGCTTGTTTAGTCATCGCTACTGCCCAGTATTGAAACTCACTCTGAGTGCAGCACTTTTCTTGGTTGAATTTATATGTTTCTCTATTGAAAAAACTTGCCTTGAGCCCTAGGAACTGAGCCATTCAGCCCTGGCTATAACAATTATCTTTGTTTCAATATAGGAAAATAATTAAGCAAGGACTTAATAAGCTCATTACATAGAGTCTTTACCTATCAGAGATACAATATCATTATGAAATGTATCTTTTGCTTTGCATCTTCAAAGCCCTTAACTAGTTTTTGTTGAATCACTGTTGGGGGAAAGGGGGTGTTTTATGCAACATCAAAAGCTTGGAAATTCATTTTCTTTTCTTTTACAGACAACTGAAAATGCAAGTAAAAACTCCCTGGGATTTTCAGTGGTCCCTATTTTTGGAGCCTCAGTGTATTTCGTGCAAACATGATGCATTTGATTAAAAAAAAAAAAAAAAAAAAAAAAAAAGAGGTGTCTCAAACAACACCCAGTTATTGCCTTCCAAAAGGGAAGTTTTCTCTCGGTTAATCCTAGAACGTGAAGCAACACTGGATTTATTTCAGCCTGCTGGAAAAAGATGTCATTCTGCAGCAGCACCACAAGAGGGTAGTTCAGGAGAGCCTGAAACGCGCAGGCTGAGGGGACGGCTCTGCTGCTCTGGGCGAGGTGAACGTGGCTGTGAATTATTGCTGTGAGAGGCTGATTTGGGAGGAGCTCTCCTGGCCCTGCACGAGTGGCACAAGTCCCAGGGGTGCTGTGGCAGGCACTGCTCGGGGTGGTGAAGCAGCGACCTTGCTGGGTCCCATTTGGGAGGAGGGAC
>VXAU01002430.1:47400-60247 GCA_013399695.1 Formicarius rufipectus | reverse complement strand
GGGCCCTCAGCTCCATCGAGGCAATTGTATTTTGGAGAGTTGGGCTTAAATTGCCACAGCCCAGCAACAATTGCTCGTGTTAAGGGAATGAAAGATGCTTCTCCAGAGCAAACAGGATGGACAGGATGAGTCAGTGTGTGGTGGACTCGTGGGCCTTTTGGGTCCCTTCCAACTCAGGATACATTATGATTCTGTTCTATGAGCTCCTCAAAGCCTCAGCCTTTAGTCAGCACATCCATCTGTTTATTCCATGACCTGGCTTTTGGAGTGATTAGCCAAGGTCTAAGCAAGAGAAGTGCAACACTTGGAGATGGGGGGATAAGTATTGACGAAGAATATAAATAAATATAAATAAAAATGGTTTATTTAACATTAGCAGAGCTCTCTGCTTCGTACCAGCAGAAAGCCTGGCCCTGGTTTTTCCTTTTCTACCCTAATTTCCTTTGCCACATCAGTGGAGAGCCAACATGGATTGGGCTCCCCAGGGCAGTGGGCACAGCCCCGAGGCTGCCAGAGCTCCAGGAGCCTTTGGCTGATGCTCTGGGGCACAGGGGGTGACTCTTGGGGCTGGTTCTGTGCAGGGCTGAGGGTTGGACTGATGATCCTTGGGGAACAAGACAATTTGCCTCCAAGAAAAGGCAGATCCCCAGTGAGGACGGGTCCTCCCCGGACCCTCGGCAGCCCATAAAATCCAATTATCCACGAATTTTCACCTTTTAAGGAAAGGGAGTGAAGCCCGACCTGGGAGGGGTTGGCTTCCAACAGGGGGTGGCCCTGCAAATGTCAAACCCCATAAAAGTGAGATCCCCAACCCTGAGGTGTGTTCAGACCCTCCCACGGACTGAGGTACCAGCCGTCCTCTCTGGAGATCTGTCCTTCCTTGGAGGCGAATCCCTCCCTGAGTCGGCCCCACGACTGCCCTTAAAGGAGAAGATGTGGGTGCTTAAACATTGTCGGTCACTTTTAGGTGGGAAAAGCCGTTCTGGCTTTGCTGGAACTTTCCTTCCCTAAAAGAAAACGGTGTGAATGCCCAATCCCCTTGTCTGCCTTAGGCGGGAAAGGCACTTGGGTCTTGTTCCAATTTACTAATTGTTTTAAGGCAAGTTCAGAAATCGAATCCCTATCCCGGTCGAGCTCCCTCGGCAATGGCCCAGCCGGGACCCTCTGCCCCACATGTTTGACACCCCCAGCACCCCATAAAACTCCCCCCACGCCGAACGACCCCTTGGTGGCCAACACCCCAAAGCGCCTGCGGGGACCCCACGCGAAAGCGACTCGTGGGTGTCTCGCAATCCAAGCGCCTCTTTGCAGCTCCCACCCGTGCCCTCCACCCCTCCCTGCCCGGGGGAGCGCCCGGGTGGGCACACGGAGCCCCCGGCTCTCCCGGCCGGCGTTCCCGGGTGGGGAGGGTGGGGAGGGATCCCCCCCTTCCCACGGGGACAGACCCAAATCCAGGCGCTTGGAATAAACCCGTTTTTTTATTCCTCGCCAATCCCAGCGGCACCGACCCCGCGCTGGCCGCGGGTGTGCAGGACCTGCCGCTCGCATCCCCCCTCTCCGACACCGGGAATGATTTGGGGTTCCCGTTCCTGGGGCTCCGCCGCCCCCGGAGCCGCGGGCAGAGCCGGCGCTGGGCGCTAGAGGGGGATGGAACACCGCGACCCATCTGCGGCTCCGGAGGGGCTGCTCGGGGGGTCTGACACTCACAGGGACCCCACAGCCTCTGCCTGTTCTGCTCAGGGACCCCACAGCCTCTGCCTGTTCTGCTCAGGGACCCCACAGCATCTGCCCGACCCCCACAACCTCTGTCCGACCCTCACAGGAACCCCACTGGGGACCCCACAGCCTCCGCCCGGCCCCCGCAAGCCCCGCAGTGCTCCGGGCTCCACTTCACTCCCGGAGCCGCGTTTGGGGGGGACGGGACCTGCAGGGACATCCCGAGGGATGCGGAGAGTGAAAGGAAAGGATGAAGGGGTGGAGGGGACAGCAACAGAGGCGCGGTCTGGGGGGCAGACAGCAGGACAGTGGGGACAGAGCTGGGATGGACAGAGGGACAGAGCTGGGATGGACAGCAGGGCAGTGGGACAGTGGGGACAGAGAACTGGACAGGGGGGACAGACAGTTGGACAGTAGGGACAGAGGGTCGGACTGGACAGAAGGACAGTGATGACAGAGCTGGGAGGGACAGAGGGACAGTGAGGAGAGACAGGACAGTGGGGACAGAGCTGGGATGGACAGAGGGACAGTGGGGACAGAGGGCTGGTCTCGGTGGTCATTTCTGCCCCACCATGGACTGTATCCTCCACTGTGGGTGGAAGGGCCAAGACCTCCAGGATTGCTGCAGAGGAAAGTGCTCACAGCAGCAGCATCCATGCTCTGTGTCATGGTGGGACTCCTGGGCTCTGCTGAGGTGAGGGGGGTACGACCAGACTGTGTGGAATTTGACATAGGATTTGTCCTCACTCCAGTTGTGTGGAGGTAAATTAAGAGTGTGCTGTTCTGTGGTGTATTTCTTCAGATGATTGCACTTTGTAAGATTGTGTTTCAAAGCAAAGGACTGGAGGCTTCAGGTTTGATTTCTGTTCCAGCCTGCTGGGAAGTCTTAAGATGAATACTGAGAATGTGTGCCTTTGGTTTTTTCACTGTTGTATGTGATGGTTTTCTCCCTGCCCTCCTCTCCTGCCCTGCCTCTTGTAAAGGACTTTTATATCTATTATTAGGAATTCTATATAAGAGGTTTCATCGTGGTCTTTTTTGTTTTCTCTTTCCTTCCCAATCCCCCCTCCCTGCCCCCAGTTACATTTTCTAATGCCCATTAGCAATGCAGTAAATCTATTCTGGCAGATTATTTAGTTTGATCTTTAGGTTGGCTCGAATTTGGAGGGATTGCAATCAAAGCAGGCACTGGATTTGAAGATTTGTTCTGCAATGACTGCAATGGCTCTATCTCTGCTGATTCCACCCTCCCTGAGCTTGCTCTGTCTCCATAGCTCTGGCTCAGCAAACTGGGCTCTGAATGGCACCATGACTCCTTGATGAAGCAGAGAAGGGTGTAAATCTGGAATGGAGTGGGTGTATCTCTGTCCAACTGATAATTTACACGAGTTTCTATGAAATTCTGCCATCTGGGCTACTGTGGGATGGAACTGGACCTTGTTTTTGTGCCTGTACCTTTGACAGCTTTCTCCCCAAACATGCAGGACTGAATTTGCCTCACCCTGACGGGCTAAATTAGGGATGTCCTTGCCCTTCACTTCCCAAATACCTTGCTGCACTTTGGTGTGTGAACTCAGCACTTTGCTGAACCTGGGAATCCAACTGAAAACTAAGGAGACAGCTCTGCAACGCTACATTTGTTGGTGATTCAGGCTTTTGATTTTCCTTTTAAATGCATCCCATCAGTGAAACTGCATCCCATCAGTGCAATTTCACACTTAACTCATCAGGACAGCAGAAGACCCTCAGAGATATGTATTGGGAGGAACAAGAGACAAGATGTGATGAGCAAGTGTAAAACTGTAGGATGTGCTTTTATCTAGGATATTAGATGAGAGTTTTGGCTCTATAAAGGAAGATGGGTTTGCTGTTAGCTTGTTTCTTTGGCACGTGGCTGTCTTCAGAAAGTTCAGAAGGATTCTTCGGATGGCGAATATGGAATTAGCACCTCTGTAATGCCTAATGGGTATAAACCCAGTGCCTTAACCTCAGCCTGGGGGAGGATGTTGGTTGGGGTGCTTCTGCTCTGGAGGAGGGGACAGAGGGTGGTCTAACTGAGAGAGGAACAGGAGGTCTAAAAGGAAATTCATGGCAACTCAGTGCAAAGTAAAAAGGGTTTTTTTGTGAGCTCCTGAATCTGCAAGTGTTGCAAAGACAGAGGTTGGTGGTACTTTTGAATCTTTTCTTCCTGTAGGCAGCTGAAGACCCGTTGAAGAGAGTAAGTAATAAACTCTTCTACTCTGAGCATCAGAGAAATCCCAGGAGTTCCCGAATTTGTCACAGGTGTGAAAACATTTATTAGGGATGTTACTGGCAGAGTTAGGGCAAAATCAGCTATTTTGGTTGACTCAGGAAAGCTGAACAGGCTGCCTGGCAAGGGCACCAGGTTGGGCTTGAGGAGCTCTTGTTGCCTCTGCAGCTCAGTCAGAGACTCTCAGGCTCCCACAGTTTCCCCAACAACAAAATGAGCCCAGTTTTCCAAACTCCCCCAAGTATATTATCTACTGTATTGTATCTCCATCCCATCGATTTGTGAAAACAGTAAACAAGAGAAGTCATTCTTCTGGGTGGAGAATGGAACTCTGCTGATAACTTTAAAAGACAAAACAGGAAATGTCATTTAGAAATGTTTACCCAGAGTGAGGTAATGGTTTCCAATGCCCCAGGGCAGCCACAGCCCCAGGTTGTTTGCCACTGGGATCTCACCAACTTCAGCAAGCAGAGCTCAAGTGCCCTGTGAATCCCAGTTTTCCTGGGCATATTCCAGAGCAAGCCAGGGCTAAGAGGCACCAACTGGGTCTTTGCAGTAACCAGAGGTTCAGGTTCCCACATTGTGACAGGTGTCAGTCCAGAGGAACCCAGAGACATTTCTACTGAAGATATTTTCCTTCTCATATTTTCCCTTAGGGGAAACACAACCCTCAAATCTGGAAGCTCTGCCAGCTTTGGGAGACACAGGTTTCCTAAGACTGCTGGTGCTGTAGCATGAAACCAAAAGCCCTTTCAGGTGATTTATGTGTCTGCTCTGCCTGAGAGGTTGTGAAATCCCTGCAGCCTGAGAGTCTGTGGGGAACTGGCCCCTGTTGTTGGCAGAGAGTACATTCCAGGAGGCATTTTCATTTGGATTCATTGCCTTTCCCTCCCCACCAAAGCGTTTTCCTGGACAGTTTTCAGCAGCTCTGATTCTGCCTGGTGTGCTTTGGTGGCAAACACCTCAGGGGCCATCCTGGCACGCAGTGTGTCCATGTGGCACGCAGCCCTGGCTTGGGCAATGCCTGAAGGCCACCAGTGTCTGGCTCAGGCTTGTCCTTCACCTGGTCTCAGGTCCCCCTCGTATCCAGCTGAAAGGGTCTGGGGCTTTGCTTGGGACCTCAAACAGATGCAGAAGGAAGAGGTGGAGGGGAGTTGGTGCCCACCAACCCCAGAGCAGCAGCTGCTGCTGTGCCATGGGGAGCTCAGCTGATCCCTCAGGAGCTGTTGGCTTCTTTAGGTTTGCTTGGTTTTGGGTCTGAGTCACCCATGGCAGGCTCTGTAACCAGGAAAAGTTGGCTCACTAACCAGGTATGGAACAACCAAGACCGAGCAAAGACAAGGATAAAGCTTTGCCTTCATGGGATGGGCTTCAGTGCCAAAGGGGGTTTTAGTGGTCTCTGTGTTGCCCAGTTTTTTCAGGCAGTAAAGAAGCAGCTCCAGGTGGGATTTCATAGATGCTCAAACGAATAGGTCTCAGGTGAGCTTCTCCCACAGGTGGAGGGTCACAGTAAGGGAGAAGATTCGTAGGTCACAGGCTACAGAAACATGAAGTTCAAGACTGTGGGGAGCTGGTGAAGGATGAGGGGGATGAGCCTTCAGCTGTGGCATCCCAAGTTCATCCTTTTCACCAGCCTGGAAGGCACCACTGCAGGGCTGATACTTTAGAGACCAAGTACAAGGGTGACCCAGGAGCTTGGAAAGAGAGGAGGGATGCAGAGTAACATGTCCACCCCAGAACTGGTCACTTCAAACCATGAATGACTCCTGTTTTCAAGGAATTCATTCTAACACTGCTGGGGCTTAGGCTGCTCTTCACACAACTGAAGACTTATCCCTTCTGGGTTGCAATGTGGCATTTCTGCCTGCCCTAAATTCACTTAATTTTAACTTAATCACTGTGGATTCTTTAACATTTCTGTGAAACCACCACACTGCTGTCTCAGCAGTAGCAGGGAGGGCTTGAAAGGAACTAATCATGCTGTGGAGCTCAATGCCTTATGGTTTATTATTCAGAATAAAGACAAGCACTCCCCTGTTTTATCTCTAATGTGCAGTTTACTTAATGCCTAATCCTCTGGAGAGACGGTGCTCTTCCAAACGGTTTGGCTTCTGCCTGCCTTTCAAGCTGCACATGAAACACAAAAGCTGAAATGCTCAGTGCTGAGAGAATTTGAATAAATGCATGCAGGAGTCAGCCTTCATTAGCTTCTCCTTAGACATCCAGGGAGAGGAGTTTTCCTTTGGCTGGTGTGTTTCCTTGTGATGGTGAGCAGGGTGGTTTGCTGGCCCTGGTGCTGTGCAAGCACACTGGGAGAGCTGAGCTCTCTGTGCTGGGAGCTGCCTGAAATACCTGCTCCTCCTCCTCCTGCCAGCTCCTTCCTCACCGTGGCTGCTGCCTCCTCCCTGGTATTTCCATCTCTCCTCCCTCTATCCAGTTATTTCCATCTCTCCTCCCTGGTATTTCCATCTCTCCTCCCTTCTCCCCATTATTTCCATCTCTCCTGCCTCTCCTCCCCGTTATTTCCATCTCTCCTCCCTCCTCCCCATTATTTTTATCTTTCCTGCCTCCTTCCTGTTATTCCCATCTCTTCTTCCTCTCCTCCTTGGTATTCCCATTTCTCCTCCCTCCTCCCTGTTACTCCTATCTCTCCTGCCTCCTCCTTGGTATTTCCATCTCTCCTCCTTCCTCCCTGGTATTTTCATCTCTCCTGCCTCCTCCTTGGTATTTCCATCTCTCCTCCCTTCTCCCCATTATTTCCATCTCTCCTGCCTCTCCTCCCCGTTATTTCCATCTCTCCTCCCTCCTCCCCATTATTTTTATCTTTTCTGCCTCCTTCCTGTTATTCCCATCTCTTCTTCCTCTCCTCCTTGGTATTCCCATTTCTCCTCCCTCCTCCCTGTTACTCCTATCTCTCCTGCCTCCTCCCTGTAATTCCCATTTCTCCTGCCTCTCCTTCCCATTATTCCCATTTCTCCTCTCTCCTCCCCATTATTCCCGTCTCTCCTGCTCCTCCCCATTATTTCCACAGCTCCCTGCTAACCTGGCTGCCAAGTGCTGGCTGAGGGCTGGGGGCTGTGGGATGAGTTAAGGAGCTCCTGCAGGCAGACAGATCATTACAGGGCTGCTTTTCTTTCTCTTCAGTGTGTCACCCTGCAAAGGCATTTTAGTAACCAGTCTAACAGGCTCCAGCTGCAGAATTCTGGCACTGCTGTGTTTTCACTTGTGGAAAAGGGGGATGAAAGTTCCAAAAATTCCATGATGACGTCTGTGCTCAGGTTTAATTTTCCAACTGCACAGTCCCCACAGCCCATTGTTCTGGAATTTTGTTTTTATTGTCCCTCTCCTTTGGGCACATTTAATTGTAGCCTCTTGCAATTTCCCTGTGTCACCACATTCATCTTGCTCCACTCAGCTAATTGGATTAACACCCTGTATTTATTGCACACTATTGATTTGATACCACCAATCTTCCACTCCTAACTGCAACCTCATTTCCCCCCTGCCCTGCTCAGTGTCCCTCCTGCCCCACCTTTGCACTTGGACTTCATTTCAAGTCCCAGCAGTGATTAAATGCCCTGAAGCTCCTGATGCTCTGCCCTGCAGGGTCCCTGTGCCTCTCTGCCTTCCTGAGCACTGAGGGTTGAAGCTCCCACACGTCCTTCAGCTGCCCCATCCTGACAGAAGTGACCTCCCAAAATCTGAGCCTGGTGTTTCTGCAGCTGCTTAGTCACTCGGGTGCTTAGCTCGAGTACCTCTGGGGGAGGTTCAATACCTCAAATATCTGCCTGTCTGTGCTTGCTCTTCAGTGTGCAACCTTCTGGCAAGAGCTCCAGGTCCCAGTTCCCTGGTGACCCATGGGAGCCTCTGCCTAAGTGTCTGAAGCACAGAAATCTTCAGCTTTCACTGAGTCAAGAAATGTTTTCCAGGAGAAAACTCTCACTCACTGGAATGTGCAGCTTTTCAGGGGTTGTGGCCAATGCAGCCTTTGGGATCCTCTCTACAAAGACAGTCAGGTGTGCATGTCCGGGTGCTGTGGACACTGCAGAGTTTGGAGCTTCGTGTGCACCTTTATTTTGACTCCTGAGGACCCATGTTCCTTATTGTCCTGGTTTTAGTAGCCAGGATCAGTTTGGCACTGGGTTGGTGTGTGTTCTAAACCCTCTGTGTCATTTTTCTCATGAACTGCCCACCATGGCCCATTGGCAGCAGCTGCCCAGGGCACACCCCACCCCTCAGGGTACAAACTGGGTGTTTAGGAACTTTTGTGAGATAAGGAAGTTCTCCTGCCTTCACACTCACCTGAGGGCTCATGTCTGCTCAGGGGCCATCAGGGATGCCAAAAATATGCCAGGATTGACCTCCCAGAGTAAATCTCCCCTTGGGAAACTCCCCAGCCTGGGGGAGGGACTGGGAGTTCCCAGATGAGCCCAAGTGAANACAGGGGTTGGTGAGCTCCATTCTGTTCGTGCCCCCCTGTGCTGGGCTGTACATCTGGTGGTTTTTGTGGCACAAACAAATTTTCCTTCTGTCTCAGTGTATTTTGTGATTTTTATTAAATTGTTATTCTGACTCGCCATCCCATTCTGAGTTGGATTCATTCCTCCTGACAGTTTAACTCTAAACCAGCACAGTTATGTAGGCTGCATTCTCTAAAAGCCTGTTCTGCACTGGCCAGTGGTTCTCCTCAGCTTCTCCTCAATCCAGCTGACACCTTCTCCAGCCTTACCTTGTCTCTGGGTGGCTCTGGCCACATGTGAGGCTCCATCAGCCACCCTGCCCCAGACCAAGGCTGATCCTTGGCAAGGAGCTCCTTTGCCTGTGGGATCCTGGCAGTTCTCCCACCCCCTCCAAACCAGGACAGCACCAGTGGCTTCTTCTGGCAGAGGGGAAACGGGGAGCAAACTGGTTTGCCTGTCCCTTGGTGAGAGCAGGGGGCAAATAACACCAAGCTTGGGGGTTTCAGCCCTGTCCTGGCTGTTCAGGGAAGGGCTGGACTCAATGATCCTGGTGGGGCCCTTCCCACAGAGGGTCTGGTGTGACAGTGTGACCCTTGCAGTGCAGAGCAGAGGTTGATGTGCTCACACATGGGGGGAACAGCCCCGGGTGGAGGCAGCTTCATTTTCTGTCTCCCTTTGTTGCTGTCACAGTTTGAAAGAATATTGTCATTATTCTCTGGCAGTTGTGAGACACTCCCATGGTTTGACAGCTTCTGTGCCAGATAACTACTCATCACACAGATGAATTCCTCTTTCAATATCAACATTCCACTTTTCTGAGATCCAAAGCGAGGAGAGGACAACCATCAGCAAGTAACAGGCTGTAAACACGAGGGGTGGGAAGGCTGTCACAGGGACACCAAAGCACAGTGTGACTGTGAGGGAGTGGGGGGTTTTGTGCTGTTTGACATTACACTGACCGAGAATCTGGTTATGTGCTTCGGAGCCTGGGTGGAAACAGCTGGACTGCTGAGAGGGGAGGGGGAAACACAGCAGGGAAATTGCTGGTTGTACCTGTTCAACCTTGAGAAAATAAACCTTTTTCACTTCCTTCCCTTGTGACAGTTAATCTTGGACTTAACTTTTACTTCTATTTATTAATAAAGAAACAAATTTGCCCCTCAGAGAAAAGGATTATTGATTACCACTCTAACTTGCTAATTGCTCTGCTCTCCTTGCAGGAGCAGTGCAGGGGCTGACAGGTTTTGGGAGGCCTGGGCTGGGCTGGGCATGGCCCAGGGGCTGCAAACAGGGGTCTGCTCAGTGGGAGATCCTGTCTCCAGACAGCATCCAGGCTCCTGAAATGGGAGGAAAACTTAATTCAGGGCAAGACTTACAAGGAGCAGCTCAGGCCACTTGTCTTGTTCAGCCTGGAGAAGAGAAGGCTGAGGGGGATCTCCTGGCAGGCTGCAGGATCCTTCAGGGTCTCCTCTGTCTGGTGAGCAGGGCAGGGCATGAGGCAAGGGGGTGAGGCTGTCAGGGCAAGTTCACAGTGGACATTAGGAAAGGGTTCTTTGCTTAGAAAGTGGTTGGAGCCTGGGACAGGCTCTCCAGGGAGGTGGTCATGGTACTAAACCTGCCAGAGTTCGAGGAGCATCAGGAGGACACTCTTTGTCACATGGTTTGGGTTTTGGCCGTTCTGCAAGAAGGAGGGAGTGGGACTCAGTGATCTTGATGTGTCCCTTCCAGCTGGAGATAGTCTGTGATTCAGTGACACACCATTCTTCTGTTTTATGGGGTAAATGTTCTGCAAGACAAGCAGGAACATCAGACCAGCTCAATGACCTGCAGCCAATGGATGAACTTTTGGGTGGAAATGTCAGTCAGGTGTTTCTGAATTGTGTAAAAACAGGCTTGGTAACATCCACACCACAAGACAGAAAGAAATCTCTGCTAAAGATTTTGCTGTGCAGTGGATAAATTTGTTTTAAAAAAAACAGAGCTTGCAAATTTGGTTTTATTTAGAATTATGTAGAATTGAAGCCATGCTTGGCAAATACCTGAGGGGCATGGAGGTCCTCTGGTAGGGCTTAGCATTGCCCAAGACAGCACGACAGAGCAGCTGAACAGCAGAGAGAGCTCTGCAGGGTTTGGGCAGGGGATTGGTGTTAAAAGCCAGATTAACTATAAAAATTGCCACGTTTTATAAGAATGGAACTGTCCAGTTGTGCGAAAATAACAGCTAACAGGTGGCTGGTACTGACCAGGCAAACAGCAATAAAAGGTGATCTGGATGCAGAGCTGTCACCTTGCTGAAGATGTTCAGCAATTTAATAAGCTCCAGGAATTCCTAAGGGCCCAGTCCTGTGGTGCACTCAGCAAATGGACTTAAATGAGTTGTAATGAGGCTGATTATGGGCAGCTGTAACCCTTGCAGCTCACTGCAGGTTGGGCTCAGACTCCTGAGGGCAGTGTGTGAGAGAGGGGGGGGCTGATAAACTATCAGGGGTGTGGTGGTTGTCCCACCCCGTGTTCCCCCAAACCTCCAGGGCTCCTCTTCCCAGAGGGAAAAGAAAAGGAAAAAAGGGAAAAAAACAGCTGAGAGAGAATGGCAAAGCAAACTCAGAGGGGCTAAATACTGACATTTATTACTGACAAGAGAAGAACTGAAACTAAAAAGTAAGAAATAAATGAGTCTGAAGAACCCCTTTCTCCTCCCACTCCTCCCTCCTCCCAGCAGTTCCAGGGAGCAGGGAATGGGGGTTTGCAGTGGGGTGTTGGTGCTGCCATTGCTCTTGGCCTGGGGGTCACCCGTGGGCTGCAGGGGGGTCTGTGCCCCCCGAGGGATCTCCAGGGGCTGCAGGGGGGGCACAGCTTTGAGTCCTTCCCCCTTTCCTGCTCCCGTGGGCTCCCTCCTTCTCCTCCTCCTGCTCCCACCTTGGGCTCTGCGTTGTTCTCCCATGGCTGGAATTCCCAACTGCCCCACCCTCCGGAATTCTTCCCTCTGTTCTCCCAGAGCTGGCACTGGGATTCTGACTTGGCTGCACTTTGGCCACCAGCAGGAGGTCCCTGCTGGCCCTGGCTGTCCTTGGCTCCACAGCACAGGGGGAGCTTCTGGCAGTTTCCAACAGGAACCATCCTGGAATCCCCACCTTCTACTAAAATCCAGCCACAGAAACCTCTGACAAGGTGTCACGAGGCCATGGGGACACCTCAGCCATGCCTTCACCATCATGTGACCTTGGAAAGGACCTTCAGGCAGAAGGGTGGTTGGGAGCAGCTGGCTGAGCCCAGCCTGCATGGGAGATGTTCCCAGTCCATCTCAGATGTTCAGCATGTTGGGATGTGCAGGGTTATGAAACTGGGTTGTTAACAAGGAATCTGACAGGATTGTGTGCCAAGCCTTGGGAGACCACCCAAAGCCAGGTGATGAACTTAATCCTGTCCCAAGATGCTGCTCCAGCCTGACAGAGACCCAAAGACTCTGGTAACTTTTTGGCAAGATTGGAACCTCCCTCTGACAAGACAGGGAGTCTGTTTGGCAACACCCTGTTGTCCTCCTTTGCCTTGTGTCATGGATAATGGACTGGCCCCAGATCCCTGTCCTCCCCACAATTAACACAAAGTAATCCCTTAATTACCATGATCCATCCTTGATTTAGGATAACCCAGCTTCCTAATTGCAATAACCCTATGGACAAGCCAAACTTGGGTTTAATAAAGGGTTTTTGCTTTACCCCAAAATGGAGAAAGTGTCTTACAGGAATGTGGCACAAAAATGCTCCTGTGGAGAAATTGCCTGTCAGTCTGGAACCAAAAATGAGCAGGAGCTACCACAGGGCAAGGTTTGAGGAGGGCTTCTGGTCTTCCAGGAGCTCCAAGGAGCCCATAGGCTAGTGGAAGTGGTGGCACACTCTGTGCTCCTGCTGCAAGTGATTTTATTAATAAAAAGTAATATGTTCTTGGATCCTTTGATAGTAACAGGTGTGTTTCTGCGGGTAGGAGAGAACTATCTGATCAAGATTGAAATTTTACTTTTATTTGTTTTCTTGGTTGGTTTGGTTTGGTTTTTTGGTTTTGTTTGTTTTGTTTGGTTTTTGTTTTGGTTTGGTTTGTTTTTGTTTTTTTTTGGTTTTGTTGTTGTGTTTTTTGTTGTTGGTTTTTGTTTCTGTTTTGTTTTGTTTTAAATTCCTGGCAGTGTTTCCACACTGACAGTTTAAAAGGCCAGCAAACACCTTCAAACATTTATTTAGAAATTAACTGGGCCATAGGGCTGACTAAACCTGCTGAGTGTTGGGATCCCAATAGGGGTCATCCCATCAGAGGAGCCTGAGGAGCACAATGCCCTGAATGGGATCACGGAGAGCAGATGTGATGCCACAGTGATAATTTTAATCTTAAGATGCCTCTGGCATTGAGAGAAGCATGTTTTAGGGAAATG
>VXAU01002430.1:32981-47016 GCA_013399695.1 Formicarius rufipectus | reverse complement strand
CCCAGCAGTTCCAGGGAGCAGGGAATGGGGGTTTGCAGTGGGGTGTTGGTGCTGCCATTGCTCTTGGCCTGGGGGTCACCCGTGGGCTGCAGGGGGGTCTGTGCCCCCCGAGGGATCTCCAGGGGCTGCAGGGGGGGCACAGCTTTGAGTCCTTCCCCCTTTCCTGCTCCCGTGGGCTCCCTCCTTCTCCTCCTCCTGCTCCCACCTTGGGCTCTGCGTTGTTCTCCCATGGCTGGAATTCCCAACTGCCCCACCCTCCGGAATTCTTCCCTCTGTTCTCCCAGAGCTGGCACTGGGATTCTGACTTGGCTGCACTTTGGCCACCAGCAGGAGGTCCCTGCTGGCCCTGGCTGTCCTTGGCTCCACAGCACAGGGGGAGCTTCTGGCAGTTTCCAACAGGAACCATCCTGGAATCCCCACCTTCTACTAAAATCCAGCCACAGAAACCTCTGACAAGGTGTCACGAGGCCATGGGGACACCTCAGCCATGCCTTCACCATCATGTGACCTTGGAAAGGACCTTCAGGCAGAAGGGTGGTTGGGAGCAGCTGGCTGAGCCCAGCCTGCATGGGAGATGTTCCCAGTCCATCTCAGATGTTCAGCATGTTGGGATGTGCAGGGTTATGAAACTGGGTTGTTAACAAGGAATCTGACAGGATTGTGTGCCAAGCCTTGGGAGACCACCCAAAGCCAGGTGATGAACTTAATCCTGTCCCAAGATGCTGCTCCAGCCTGACAGAGACCCAAAGACTCTGGTAACTTTTTGGCAAGATTGGAACCTCCCTCTGACAAGACAGGGAGTCTGTTTGGCAACACCCTGTTGTCCTCCTTTGCCTTGTGTCATGGATAATGGACTGGCCCCAGATCCCTGTCCTCCCCACAATTAACACAAAGTAATCCCTTAATTACCATGATCCATCCTTGATTTAGGATAACCCAGCTTCCTAATTGCAATAACCCTATGGACAAGCCAAACTTGGGTTTAATAAAGGGTTTTTGCTTTACCCCAAAATGGAGAAAGTGTCTTACAGGAATGTGGCACAAAAATGCTCCTGTGGAGAAATTGCCTGTCAGTCTGGAACCAAAAATGAGCAGGAGCTACCACAGGGCAAGGTTTGAGGAGGGCTTCTGGTCTTCCAGGAGCTCCAAGGAGCCCATAGGCTAGTGGAAGTGGTGGCACACTCTGTGCTCCTGCTGCAAGTGATTTTATTAATAAAAAGTAATATGTTCTTGGATCCTTTGATAGTAACAGGTGTGTTTCTGCGGGTAGGAGAGAACTATCTGATCAAGATTGAAATTTTACTTTTATTTGTTTTCTTGGTTGGTTTGGTTTGGTTTTTTGGTTTTGTTTGTTTTGTTTGGTTTTTGTTTTGGTTTGGTTTGTTTTTGTTTTTTTTTGGTTTTGTTGTTGTGTTTTTTGTTGTTGGTTTTTGTTTCTGTTTTGTTTTGTTTTAAATTCCTGGCAGTGTTTCCACACTGACAGTTTAAAAGGCCAGCAAACACCTTCAAACATTTATTTAGAAATTAACTGGGCCATAGGGCTGACTAAACCTGCTGAGTGTTGGGATCCCAATAGGGGTCATCCCATCAGAGGAGCCTGAGGAGCACAATGCCCTGAATGGGATCACGGAGAGCAGATGTGATGCCACAGTGATAATTTTAATCTTAAGATGCCTCTGGCATTGAGAGAAGCATGTTTTAGGGAAATGCATGGCTTTATTTCATCATACCTGGGGTGGAAGGTAGGCAAAGTATGAGGTTTTTGCATTAAGAGCTGGATAAAGTTGTTTAAACTGCTTGCCACACATCAAATTCCTTTCTCCACGCTGTAGGCACAGTACATGTCCAATTCTATTTAACTTACCCTCAGGCTTACATGTAAATCTCTGCTGCAATACAATACCATAATTACTGTCTAACTGGTTTTAAAGAGGCAAAAATGACCTATCAATACATAATAGACAGAGATAATGAAATATTTTATCCATGTTCTCTGAAAGTCTCCCTTGTTTCTGTGTGGGTACCAGTGAGAGTTTGGGTTGAAGCAGAATCCAGAGCTGTGCCATTCCATTCACTCCCCCTGAATTGGATGGCAGGATGTTTCACTTAATACAAATTGGGGCTGATTACTTACAATCACTTCAAATCAATAAGTTTGTGATGGATTTGTGCCCTGTGCTGTGGTTCCTCAGTAATAAATCCCTTGTTTAGTCCAGAAGGCATGGCTTCTTTTGGCAGCTTTCCATGCCTTTCAGTAATGAGTATTGGATGGGCACAGGTTCAGCAAATCAGCATTTAAGAAGGAAAAAAAAAGTCCCTACAGAGGATAAACACATTAAGAAAATCAATTTAACCCAACTAGTCCCAATTCAAATTAATAGAATGCTTGGCTTTGAGAAGCTCAGAGTGTTCCTCGTGGCAGAGAATTGTGTCTATCCTGCCTTAATAGTGGAGAGGCAGGGCGTGGGAACGTGGGCTGGGCTGCAAGGGCTGGAAGCTCTGCTCCAAAATCCATGCAGAGGATATTATTTCCATGTTTGATGGATTGAACTGAGTCACAAGTTGGCCCTGACCTGTTCCTGAGGCCTTGTCACCCACCTGCACAAAGTGTTCTCTTTGTCCAAGAAGAGGAGTCACCCATGGACCAACAGGATGCTCTGGAGAACTTTGCATGCTGGTCACACTGCATAATAAAAGATATCCCAGCTGGAAACCTCTTTGGGGTTTTATAGGAGCAAGGAAAAGAGCCCCAGGAGGTGGCAGGGCAGCAGGCACTTAGGGATGGTGGCACCCTGGCGTTTGTCAGGCACCTCGAGGCGTGGCTTGCTGGGGACATGGGTGTGGAGGGTGCTGGTGACTTCTTGGAGATGGAGGAAAATGTCAGAGAAGAGACACCAAGAGGGAACCTCCCCATGTCCATCATGTTGGTTTGGGAGGGGGCAGAGCACGGCCCAGGCTCTGCTCGGGGGGCACAGCCCTGGCACAGCAGGGACGGGCAGCAACTGATGCCCAGCGAGTGCCACCCGGGCAGGAGGAAGAACTTGTGCCCCGGGCAGAGCCCCAGCCCTGCCCAGGCTGCCCAGGGAGGGTGTGGAGTCTCCTCCCTGGGGCTATTCCAGAACCCTCTGCACACAATCCTGTGCTGGGAGCTCTGGGATGGCCCTGCCTGGGCAGGGGGGTGGCACCAGATGCCCCACTGGGGTCCCTTCCAGCCTGACCCATCCTGGGTCCTGCTGAGCTGCCTTTCTGTGGATGATGGTTCAGTTTAATGATGTGAAATCTTGGTGGGGGCTTTGACTTGTGCTCAGGAGTCATTTCTAGGAAGGCACTGGCTGAGTGACACTGACCCCTGGCAGACAACAAGGCTGCAGTCACGGGGGGCAAAAATGGTTCTGTGCAAAACTCCTTCCCTTTGTCCTCCTTCCTCTGAGGGAAAATGTGCAATGGAAAAGAGAGTCTGAGAGCAGGAGAAGGTTTTTCTCCCTCTCCCCTCCATGAGAGAATGGGGAGTGAGAGGCCAAAGTTGCTGGGCTTGCTGAGGAGAGGTGGGGAAGCCCCCCAGGTGCTGCATGTCCCATCTCGAGGCAGGGGATTGGGGTTTGTGTGAAGGGAAGATGCCTGCAGGAAGGAGAAACTAAGGGTTGCTCCACCTGCACCTGGGAGGTCCCCACTCACTGCTTCTGTTAATCTTATGCTTTGCAGGGAATGGACAGGGAAAGGGAGAAACTCCACTCCTAAATAAAACCCTGCTGCAGTTTGGAAACCCAAAGCAATTGCAGTTCGTTTAAAATAAAAGCAATTCATTCAGTGCTGAGCCACTGAAGAGTCAGAGAGCCACTTGCAAATGTGTTCAGATTTCCCTCTCTCCAGGGCTGAGCTGTTTCTTCTCTCTCAAGGAGGGCCTGGAGGCAGCAGCTTCTCAAAATACCTGCTGGTGAACGAGCCATCTGCTGAAGAGAACAAGCTGCTTTCACAAGCCTATTTTCCATCTTTCTGTATGTGCTGTCGTGTCAGACTGTTTTCTGCCAAGAACTTGTGGTTCCTTTGGCAAGAGAGGACCTGACAAATGTGCAGTCCTCTTCAACTGAGCAACATTTTAGGAACTGAAGTCTTTTGATCCAGAGAAAGGACAGGTTCCACCCACCCCCTGCAATCCCCATTGCATTCTGGGGTTAACTGATGAACTGTGGGCTTTGAGTGGTCCGTGTCAAAAACAAAAAGGATTATGGAGCTGTTTCTTTTCCTCTCTCCCCCTGCCCTCTTTTCTTTGACTCCCTGTCAGAGTGATGGCACTAAATTTGTATTGCCCATAAAAATGTGGCCAGTGACCTAGCAGTGACCTCGTGTTGTCTGCAGGAGCTTTGGGAAGCTCAGATGGGAATTTGTAGGTTATCTACAGACAAAGGTCCTTTCTATAGTGGCAGCTTAGTTGGGAATTTGTAGTTTATCTGCAGACAAAGGTCCTTTCCTTAGTGGCAACGTGTTCAGATGAAATGCTGGGGCTTTGCCCCTGCTCTGTTGCTTGGCATTTAGCAGCTTGTGCCCCCTGACTTCCAGCAGGGATTGCCTGGGTGCTTCCTGCTGCAGCACCTCTTCACCTCCACTGCAAACTGTGACCACCGAGTGTCCCACAAATACCCCTTTTTAGGCTTGGTTTTCTCAGCCAAAGGACTCCAAATGGGAGTGGAGAGGAACCCAGGATAGGTGTCTCCAGGAGGGCTCAGGCTGTGCCCAGAGGCTCTCACAGGTTGTCACTGACCTGGGCTGATTTCAGAAATTACCTCTCCGATATTCTCCCCATATGTTTTTCCCCTGAGGTGCCTTTCATCTTGCCACTGCAATGCCCTGCAGGATCCTTTGTGGGTGCTTTGAAACTGTTTCAGGGTTAAAAGAGGCTCTCCAGTGACCTATTCATTCCCCCTCCTACTCCAGCGAGGGAGGGAGTCTTGGATTTCCTGGCTGCGAACGTGATAGTGCCTTTAATGCAGAGAAGGTGTTTGGTTTGCTTTTTTGCTCTCTCCTTTCTGTTCAGGCACTTGAATTAGGCTGGTTCCAGCCTCACTTTACACCAAAGCTTTTCTCTGTGTCCTGAAAGCCTGAAGGAATAATCACTTGTTTCTCATTTAAATTCTAAAATTGCCTTTCAAATCTTACCTTTTCATTTCTTCTGTAAAAACCTTCTTTGGCCTTTTGAGGGATGAGCCAAGTGTGGGTAAAAGGCTATAAATCATTTCCTTCAGCTTCTAACACAGAATTTGCATAATCCCAACTCCTGGCATTGAAGAGTAACTTGGGACCGCTAAACTACATTGAATTCTCCAGAAGTTGGCTCCGTGTCCGGGGAGTGTGGTGGCTCTGGTTGGTTTGCTCTTCCTGATGATGTTTGCTTTGGATTTGGTTGGGCAACCCAGAGTGAGGTGCCCTCTGTGCCAGTCCCTCCCTGTGGAACTGGGCTGCTTCCTCACAGAGAGCCCCAGAGTAGGGCAGCACCCCGAGGGCAGCAGGGGAGGGGTGAGGAGCAGAACCCCGGCCCAGCCTGGGGGCTCTGCTGGCCTGGAGAGGCTGAGAAGGTGCCAAGAAGAGGAGACCTCCTTGGTCTGTCCCTGTCTGTGCTCCCCCAGGAAGAGCAGTCCTTGGTTCCCACCCCTTCACTTGGGTCTGTCACACCTGCTGCGTTCAGGATTTTGGTGCTGCAGGGTTTGACCTGCTTGGGTTTGTCTTCTCCCAAGCCAGCTCTGGGGGCTCAGTTGCTCCTGGTGTTCTTACTCTGCTCTCTTGGAAGGGAAGGAGGAGACAGACCCAGCTCCCAGCTCCTGTTGACTCAGGATGCTGTCACATAAATCAGACATCAAAAGGTGTTTGCCATGGGGGCAGCTCTGCTTTTTGATTACCAAATGACCTTATTCCCAAATAGATTCTCTCAGCAAGTGGAGGGAACCTTTCCCTTGCTGAAGGCTGGGGACACCCTTCATGAACTTTGACAAGCTCCACATTAAACCCACAGAGTTGTGGGTCCCCCTGTTGTGCTCCCACTGCTTCGTGCAGTCCCTGAGGGTTGCAGAGTCCCCACAGCAGCTTCCCAGCCCAAGGAGCCCACTCTTGATGTGTCTCCAGAGCTGGTGCTGCTGCAGTTGTGATGTTAGTTCTCAGCTGGAAGTCCTTCCTGCCCTGTTCTCCCAGCTGGGTCAGCTCCTGCAAAGCAGCTGGACCTTCACGTTGGGAACTGGGGGTGGCTTTTTTTGCAGGAGGATGGTCAGAAAATAACACTGGGCCAACCTGTGTCCCAAGGGGAGGAGACAGGGAGGTGGAAACTGGGAAAAGCAGGCATTCCTTAGGGCAAGGAACTCCCTGAAGGAGGTTGTACCCAGGTGGGATTGGGCTCTTCTGCCAGGGAACAGCAACAGGACAAGGGGGCAGGGCTGGAGCTCTGCCAGGGGACATTTAGGTGGGACATTGGAAAGGAATTCTTTGCAGAGAGAGTTCCCAGGCACTGGAATGGCCTGTCCAGAGAGAGGGGGGGATTCACCTCCCTGGAGGGTTTGAAACTGAGATTGGAAGTGGCATCAGTGCCATGATCTGGAAAAGGGACTGGAGTTGGGTCAAGGGTTGGACTCGATGATCTGGGAAGTCTTTTCCAGCCCAATCCATTGCGTGATTCTATGAAATGAAGTTTCAGAGGTGCCCCGTGGACCATGTGAATTAGATTTGAATTTTTCTTCTTTTGAGAGTCTTGAGCAATGTCAAAGGATTTAAAATATGACAAAACTTTTCTGTTAATGGCCAAGTTAACGAGGCACCAAAGTCGTTTGCCTTCGGGGTAGCAGCATCTTCATCGCTGGTGGCTGCCAAGGGCGCACTGGGTAAACACCTTTTGGGAAGGGTGGGGGTTTCAGGTGACCCTGTCATGGACAGGGGACAGATGAAGGAAAACTTATTCTCTTCCTGCCCTCTTGCCTAGTGCTCTGGGACTTGTAGCTTTGAACAGTAACCCTGACCTAATGCACCTTCCTCATGGTCCATGGTGGCCCCAACCCTTTTCTGCCTTTCCTACACTGGATTTTGGCAGTCCAGTGACTGGAGCTTCTGCAGGGGAGGTGTCCCACACCATGTGAAGGTCAGCAGTGCTGGCAAATGTGTCAGGGTCAAAGCCTGTGAAGGGACTCCTCTAATTCTTTGAGGTTTGGGGAGTTTGGGGGCTGTGAGGAGGTTATGGGTGAGGTCTGTGGGGTTTGGGTTGAACCTCCTCTCCCTCACACTTGGAAGGAGACTTCTCTGAGCAGCCTGGTCTAGTTGAAGGTGTTCCAGCCCATGGCAGAGGGTTTGGAATGAGGTCCCTTTTATCCCAAACCATTCTGGAATTCTGTGATCTGCCTCCCTCAAATTAGTGGTAAGTTATATGAAGGAGAAGGGTGTGTAGGAAAAAGGCTAATGAAAGCAAGTAATAGGTTTTGCAAGCAATTAGGTAGGAGACAGCTTTTTTTTGCTCTGGAGAGAGTAAACAACTAGAAAATTATGGTCATTTGACAGCAGAAATTCTGGGTTTTATCATCACTGTATATTGGAGCCATCAGTGAATGAGACTGTTTAAACCTTGCTCAGTCCCCAGCCCACACAGGATCACTTCCTTCCCTCTCTTCATTTAATTTCGTTGCTGAGATTGACAGATTCAAGTATGAAAGGCTTTAAAGAGGTGATCATTCCCATCTCAAGGATTTGCCTGGCTTTCTGCTTTTCAAATCTCATTTTGGAACACATTGCATTAAATTACATGAAATTACCAAGCACTTTAATTACTTTTTTTAATTTTTTTTTTTTTAAAGCCAGCCATTATCATGTATTGCTATTGCTTACGGGCTGTAGAAAAGTGAGGGAGCTTGAGATGCAGTGCCATGCTCCTGAATCATTTGTGCTTCAGGCGATGAAGAGAAGGGAGATGAAGCCCAGCTAGGGCTCTGTCAGCTTTGGGAAGCTCAGTGGCACTCGTAGGGCCACAATTCCAGCTGGTGTAGGACTCTCCGTTGGTGGTATCCCACATCTGAAGAGACTGAAGGGCCAGTTGTGTCTCCTGAGCTTCTTTCACAGAAGAGAAGAAGCCCATCATTGATTTGGAGATGGAGACAAATGCATTGTATCACCTTCTGAGGTGTTCCTCCTAATACTGTGTCCTGGTTATCATGGCCAGGACCAGTTTGGCACTGGGTGGGTGTGTGTTCTACACCCTCTGGGTCACTGTCCCATGACCTGCCCACCATGGACCATTGGCAGCAGCTGCCCAGGGCACACCCCACCCCTCAGGGCACAGGGGGGTGTTTGGGAACTCCTGGGGGATCAGGAAGTGTTCCTGTCCTCACACCAATGACTCAGGGGTCAGAACTCCCCTCCACGAGCCACCAGCACCTTCACACCCACCTGAGGGCTCATGTCTGCTCAGGGGCCAGCAGAGATGCCAAAAATATGCCAGGATTGACCTCCCAGAGTAAATCCCCCCTTGGGAAACTCCCCACCCTGGGGGAGGGACTGGGCGTTCCCAGCTGAGCCCAAGCAGGGAGAAGTTGGGGTTTTGGGACTGGGATCTCTGGTCAGACCCAGAGGAGGAGCAGAGCCTCCCCAGGACTGGCACTGCCACCAGACTGCAACCATCATCTTCACCAGCAGGTTCCTTCCTTTCTTCTTCCTCTGCCCTCAGGGGGCCCACGTGGTGCTCAGCACAGGGGCTGGTGAGCTCCATCCTGCTCGTGCCCCCCTGGGCTGGGCTGCACAGCTGCTTTTGGGGGGCACATGGATTGGCCTTCTGGATCAGGGCATTTCTGGTGACCTTTTGATTAAATAGTTCTTCTGCCTTGCCATCCCATCCCGTGTTGGAGTCATTTCTCCTGCAGGTTTCACTCTGACCCAGCACAGACTGCCAGGGTTGATTTGCTGCTGCTGTAAAGTTTGGTGTCCTGGGAAGGAGAGGGAAAGCAAAGCAAAAGGGAGTGAGGGGTGACTTTAAAAAGCTTCTAAGGAAAAAGAACAGGGAGGAGGAAAGAATTGCTGTTTGTAACTGGAAGGGATGGTGGGATCTTCCCATCCAAATTACCATTTCTAATTGACTTGTAGGGGAGTGCTCCCTGGCTCTCTGCAGAGGGGTTGCTAAGAAGTGTTGCTAAGCAACCACTCAGAGACTGAACCGACCTTTAAGATAAATATATGTATTTTTGCCCCATTTTAATGCTGGAGAGCAAACCTCTCTTCTGCCTCTGGTTCTGGCCTTTCTCTGGGCCCTGGGAGCTCTTTGGCCATGGGGATTGCAAGGAATGACATTTAGCAAAGCTGTTTTGCAGGCACCACCTTTATGTCTGTGACATCCTCAGAAGACTGACTTTTCTTGCAATGCAAGCAGCAAAAGTTGGCAAACAGCATCTTAAATTATTTATCTGATTAACTGAGTGGTCTGTATTGAATAAATCATTGAAGGGACATTCTTCACTGCTCATCCAGGTGCAGGGGCAGGCAGGGCAGAGGCAGAGCACGAGTTGGCTCTCTGTGCAGGGTGACCAACAGGATTTAAACACTTCTCAGAATCCTGGTGGCACAACACAAAGCAGCTGCTGGGACCTCCCAAGGGCATTTTGCTTTTTGCCAGCTGTCCTGGGAGCCCAATCTCTTTGTTTATTATCATCTTCAAACAAACCGTGCTCATAATTTCTTGAATGCTTTTGCCTGTCCAGAAATGTGTCACATGTTTAACTTGTTATTTCCAGAGGAACAATTAGAATAATCTGTCAGGCTCTAATTCAGAAGTGCCTCTGGTTAAAGACAACCTGCAAAAAGCTGTGAAGGTATTCTGGGTTTTTTCCCCTTGGCTGAGGCTGAAGCCCCAAAATTCCCTCTCCTCCTGTCCCTGCTCCCAGGGAGAGGATCCCAACCCTCACCTGGATCCATCAGGGACTTGCAGAGCCAGAAGGTCCCCCCTGAGCCTCCTTTTCCCCAGGCTGAGCCCCCCCAGCTCCCTCAGCCCTTCCTGCTGCTCCAGCCCCTTCCCAGCTTCGTTCCCTTCCCTGGGCTCTCTCTGGTCCCAAAATGTCCTTCCCAAACTGAGGGTCCCAAAACTGCCCCCAGGACTGGAGGTGCCCCAGCAGTGCCAGCACAGGGGGACAGTCACTGCCCTGTCCTGAGGCCACTCCATGGCTGGTACAGCCCAAGTGCCTTCTCTGAAACTTCATTTCTGGAGGAGAGAGGCTTTCATTGTCTTTACAGTGTTTAACGCCAATCAGTTGCTAAAGATTTTAGCAAGCATTTCTGATTGTTTCCAAAACTCTGGAAACAGAATTGATTTGATGTTTTGCTTTGTATACCCCTGAGAAAACCCGGGCATTATTAGCAAACAAAACATTAATTTGTGCCCAGCTTTGGAGTGTTGAGTTACTGCACTGTACCTCAATCCTTCCTGCAGGCCACTGTCCCCTGGAGCAGGAGGGTCTGTTGTGATGTTCAGGATTTCCTGAGTGTGATTCAGAAATCCCTTTTAATTGAAACAGAACAAAACTGGTGAAGGCACAAGGCTTGAGAAAGCCTCAAACTCCTACAGCTTGACACAGCTTCCAGAATGTCTTGATTTGGCCACATTCAGCACTGCATGTGACAGCAGGGCCTCAGATTGAGACCATGTGGAGTGAATAATTCACCCCTCGGAGAGAGAGAGCCTGTGTCCAGGAATGAGGAGAGAAGCAGCCCTGGGAGCCCAGGCTCTGCTCCCAGAGCTGAGAGCTGCCTTGGAAGTGGGAGCATCTGATGCTGGAATACCTCTGGAGGGTGAGGCTTCTGCATGAGAAATTCCACCCAGTATATCAGAAATGTCTCTGTCTCATCACCTTCTGGCTTCTCCTCCTGGTGGGAGAAGATGAGAAGCTCTCCAGAGGCATCTTCGACCTGGGCAAAGCTCCAGGTCATCCTGCTTGGAGAAGGCAGGACCGAGGTTAAGGTTCTAACTCTGGGTGCCTCATGTGGTGCTGTCAGCTTGGTGCCAGCAGGGCAGGGCTGGGGCAGGGCACAGGGACACCTGAACATCGACAGCAAACCTGCTGGTGGAAAAGCTGCCTCCTGTTTGACTCCTTCAGGCTTGGGGGGCAGGTTTGTTGCCACAAGCAGTGAGGAGACTGGGAGCCTTCCCTCGGGGATGGATCTGGTTGGAACAGGATGGGGAGCCCTCCCAGCTCCTCTGCCCTGGGCATCCCTTGGCAAAATGAACTGTGAGAACTTCAGGTGTTCTGTGGAAAACTGAAAACTTGGGACCTGCCCAGAACTTCACCAACAGAGATGACTTTCCACAGAGCTGCTCCCAGGGCTGTTTTCTGAGGGGGTCCTGACTCTCCTGTTTGACATTGTTATTTAAAAGGCAGGAGTTCCTCACCTCTGCCCTGACCCAAAACACACCCACTCTGCCTCCCTGCACCATTCCCTCCTGCTCCCTGGGAGGAGGGCACATGGAATCAAGGCAGCTGATAATGCAGAACACTATAATACATTTCCAACAAACCAGCAAATTGTCCCTGAGTAGGACAGCTGGAGGAGGAAACTGGAGGTTGCTAAACATGAACAGGTAAGATTTTTCTACAAGGAAGCTATGGGAAGAGAAAATGCCTTTCCTTCCTCCTCATCCTCTCTGCCTCCTCAGCCTCCCCCTGCCTGGATCTAGAGGAAAACTTGTGGTTCAGGAAGTGTCACCTTTTACTGCTCAGAGCTCCCCAACCCCCAACAACCTGCCAAGGACTCCCCCCCTGCTCTGCTGCTGTTCTGAGCATGTGGTTTCACTTCCCTGGGCCTTTCATTTCCCTCACTCTGTAAAAGGGACTGACCTCTCATCTCTGCTCAGGTTCTGTTTGCAAATTGGTTTTGAGTCCCTGAGCAGGAACCTGATAAAATTTTCAAGGTTTTTCTCACCACGATTACAGCCAAATGTTGGTGTCTCTTCTGAAACCCAGACACAGTGGGGGGAGTTGAAGTGTGTGCTGTGAAACTCTGGGATATGCAGGAACGTTGATAAAGAGTGATTGGACTGAGTGGTTTTGGTTTTCCAGAATTAGCACTGCCAGCCTTGGCTCTGGTTCTGAGGTCCAAGTGCTTTGTCATAATGCCAAGGCACAGATTCTTTATTGGAATTACTGCATGAAAGTGGAAAACTTGGGCTTTAACTTTATTTGAAGGAAACCTCTGGTAAATTGGAGTTCTGAGCTAGAATAATGCGAAGAACTGGAGAGGTCATTGGTGATTAACTCGTGGAGGGTAATAATGGAGGTGATAGATCATTTTCTTGCAGGTGAAGCAGCAGGGAAATGGCAACAACTCCCTCCACAAGCAGGGACTGTTCGCTCTTCTTGCACCTCTCAGAGGTTTGTGAGATCCCTGCAGAACGTGGCTTTTTGTTTCCTGAAAAAGCTGGTGCTACTTCTGGTGATCCTTGCCTGTAGAAAATAACTTTGTCATGGAAGAAACTGAATGTTTCCAGCATAAAATGAAGAACTTTGCTGGCAGGGCATTTGTGAAAAGAGGCAAAGGAATGGCCACTGTGCTTTCAGTGGCCAAAGGTTGAGGGCAGTGGTTCCCTTTCCTTATCTCCCTGTGCCACAGGAGTGCTGAGAGCAGAGAATTTGGAGGCAGCTCTGTGGGAATTGAAGTCAGAGTCCTGTTCGTGCCTGGCTACAAAGAGCCTCAGGTTGTATCTGTTCAGCAGGAAAGGAGTCCTGAGTGAAGAGCAAAAAAGGGGCTATTTAGAGGATTGTTCTGAGAGAACAGTTTTGTCAAGAATTATCTAGTCAGGGATGTCAAATTTTGCAATTTCACATCAGAAATTGGTGCTGGAGGGATTTCTTTATTTCCATTTTTGCTCTTCCAACAGAATTGACATGGAACGGCCCCAAACTGCACCAGGGAGGTTCAGGTCGGACATCAGGAAGACTTTCTTCCTGGAAAAGGTGGTCAGGCATTGGAAGGGGCTGCCCAGGGAGGTGGTGGACACGGTGGTGGACATGGTGGTGGACATGGCACTCAGTGCTTTGGGTTGGGTGATAAGGTGGGGACCAATCGCAGGTTGAATTTGGTGATCTGAGAGGGCTGATTCCATGATTAAGTAGTTTCACTTCAGGTTTTGCCAGTAAACACCACCCATGGAAAACTGGCCTCTCCTAGTGGGGGAGCTTCCAAAGCTGCTTCTGCTTCAAATTCTGCCTTTCAAAGATGTTCCACAGGAACACACATAAAAGCCTTTTGGCAAGAGCATTATCCCTGCCAGAGACACCTCAAACAGCAGCAGGTTCTGATTCAGTCCAAGCCACTGAAGAATCCTGACCCTGTGACTCCTGAGGAACCCCCAGGGAAGGTGGGTCCACCTGGGTCTTCACAGGGTGGGTGATGTGGGGAGCAGTGAAGGGGCTCACCCCTGCTCCATGCCCAGGGGTCTGTAAGGAGGGGGTGCTGCCCTGGGCACAGGAGGGGGTGCAGGCTGGGAAAGGGGTGCTGAGCCCTTCAGGAGGCCCTGGATCTTCTGCACCTGCTGGAGAGGAACAGCAAGAGGCTGCACACAGGAAGCACCCTGGAGTGCAGGAATGTGAAACGGGGTCATTAACAAAAATCCTGGCAGGGTTGTGTGCCAAGCCTTGGGAGACCACCCAAAGCCAGGCAGGTTCCCAGGATGATAAACTGGCTGCTGTCCCAAGATGTTGCTCCAGCCTCAGACACACCAAAAGACTCTGTTAACATTTGACTGGATTGCAACTTCTCTGTCCCACTGTCGGGATAAGACCCACTGTTTGGCACCCCCATTGTCCTCCCTTGCCCTCTGTCCATGAATAATGGAACAGCTCCAGACACCTGCCCTCCCCAGGATTAACATAAAGTAATCCCTTAGTCAGCATGACCCACCCCCCACCCAATATAACCTGGCCCCCAAATTGTAAGGACCCTCTAGACTGTGATGCACAATTCCTTCCTTCCTTCCTTCCTTCCTTCCTTCCTTCCTTCCTTCCTTCCTTCCTTCCTTCCTTCCTTCCTTCCTTCC
>VXAU01002430.1:12879-32538 GCA_013399695.1 Formicarius rufipectus | reverse complement strand
TTCCTTTCCTTCCTTTCCTTTCCTTCCTTCCTTTCCTTCTTTTCCTTCCTTCCTTTCCTTCCTTTCCTTCCTTTCCTTCCTTTCCTTCCTTCCTTTCCTTCCTTCCTTTCCTTCCTTTCCTTCCTTTCCTTCCACAGCCTTTCCCTTTCCCTGCACCCCACGAGATCTGCCTTCCAGCAAGCAGGTGTGTCCTGGAAGGAAAACAAGCCAGTGATAAGCTTCACAGGGTGATAAGTTTATTAGGATTCATGAGTTTAATCTCTCTGGACAAACTGAATTCCCAGTGATAGTGGAAGGGAGGTGTTACAAGGCAATTACACAGTTTTAGTTCCTAGACGGGGTCGTGAATGGACTGTTGCTGTGAGCACATTGCCTGATACAGTGATTTAATGCTAGATGGTAACATTATTTCCTGTCAAAGGTTTCCTGAAACTGAAGGAGAGAAACTGAAAAACTGTTTCCCTGGGAAACTGAAAAAGATCTTCAAGCCTAAACATGTTATTTATGCATTCATAAAAGAATACTGAAAAAATGCTAGAGCATATTGCTAACTCCACTTTGCCTTTTGGGATGAGAAATCTCGTCAGCTGCAAGCCCGAGTGCTCATTTCTCTGTCCGAAATCGAAGAGACCTTTCCACACTGGATTAGGGAGGCTCCAGAAGGCCTTGTTGAAGCGTGTGAAACGTGTTGGTTAAAGCTGAGAAGGTGCCTGGGAGCCTCCAGCTCCAACATCTGCTCACCAGCGGGGACAGCAGAGAGGACGAGGCCGGCTGGGAGCGGGGAGGGCGGTGATGTCCTTTAATCACACCAGGGAGCAGGGACAGCACCCAGGGAAGGGCTGGAGCTGGGGCAGGGCAGGGTTGGGTGGGATCTCAGCAGAAGGTCCTTCCCCCAGAGGGTGGTGGGCACTGCCCAGGCTCCCCAGGGCAGTGGGCACAGCCCCGAGGCTGCCAGAGCTCCAGGAGGGTTTGATGATTCTCTGAGGGACAGGGTGGGATTGTTGGGGTGTCTGGATAGAGCCAGGAGCAGGACTGGATGATCCCTGGGGATCATTTCATGACTCTGTATCTTCTATTGATGAGCCCGAGCTTTGCTTCACTTTGTTTTGCTTCCTCTTTAGTCCCCCCAGGGAGAAACCTCAGTGACCCCTGTCCATAGTGCTTGTAATAACTTACTCTAACGCATCATAATCACATTCTGGGGTCTGGATGAAGGAATATTTTAGGAGACATAGCTAAGGAAGTTTTCTTCTCCACAAGGCATTCTTTGGCCTCTGGAAAGGTGTTTCCTGGGTTCAAAGTGAGGCATTCTCTGGCTGTGTTAGGATGGCATTTGTTACATGGACTCTGTGACTTGCTTAGGAATGAGCATGAGAATTAATCTCCTTCTTAAGAGGATATATAGATGAGGGGAAACTTGAGAGATTATTATATCCTGTTTGAGGACATGGCAAGTGAATAGAGCATAATATGATTCATAATGATACGTTTCTATCTGGCATTAGCATAAAATATCTGTATAGAAACTTCAAAATCTATTAGTTAGTGAAGAGCACGTGCATGTTTGCTGCAATGCTTCAGCCTGTCACTGTGGGCTCTGCTCAGAAGTACAAAGCAGGCACTTGTGGGTTTGACTAAAGGCAGCTGAATATATTGCTCATAAAATCTGCTCTATTAATTCCCCTCTCTCTGAGAGTCATCCTGACGTGCAGCTCCTGTTTTGAGGTCGTCGCCTCACAAATGAGCTGGGGGTGGGAAAAGCAGGATGTGCCTGTTGCTTTGCTAATGGGAGAAGAGTGAATAAAATCAAGTCAGTGAACTGAGGATGTGAAATTAGGATAAATGGCCAGATTTATGCCACTGCCTATGACAAAATAACAGGCATGGCCACAACCTCTGTCTTGAGCTCCATTGTTTGTCCCTTCTGGTGGTGTTGTCAAAACAACAGAAAAACACCCAACTGAGAGTTGCTCAAAATGCATTCAGTAAATGTTGAGGCTGCCTTGGATTTTCTGCCCTCTTTCCCAATACCAAAATGAAATGTTAATTAGCATCTCCAGTTCTGCCTTCCTCTCATAATTAAGGGCTTGCATGGCTGGGAATCTGCAATTGTTGGGGAAACAGCCTTTAGAATCCCTTAGGATTTGTTTTCCTTCTTAAAATCATAAACAGTGTTGGTGTTGACCTACATAGCCTCTTATTTTTCCTTTTTTAACCTAAGCTGTTGCAAAGGCTACTAATTATAGCCTGCTCCAAACTAAATTAGTGAGCCATCAGTACCAATTACATGAAGAGCACCGTTATTTCCCCTAACATTAATAAATGCTTTTTGGGTGTGATTTATTTTTGCAACAATTACTGCAAAGTCTCCTGGAAGCTTATTCCTGTGTAGTTAATGTAATATACATGTATGCAGTTTCCCATTTTAGTGCCCATTTATTGCTTCATTTTTCATCTGTATTAGGCCATTCTTATAATTTCCTCTGGGCTTTCAGGACTGGCAGACACCGAGGGAAAATCCAAGTGGTGTGTCCTGGGGGAAATGCAACACAGCAAAGAGATCAAAGTCGAAAGGAAAGGACTGAGTGGCATCAAGAATTTAAAGTGCCTTCCAACCTTTTAGGGAGTCTGGAAGAATTTTATTGAAGTAACTCTGCTTTTATGTGTTTTACTGGGAAATGAATTCTGAAGGTGAGTGGGGTCCTTGTGCAGGGAAGGGAAGTGTGTCCTTTCTGCTCTGGTGGGCAATCTCCAGGCTCACGAGGTCAACACGAGTGTTCCTTGCTCTCAGCTGTATCATTGGGAAATCCTTTGAGAACTGAAGTTCAAGTTCCTGGGAGCTCAGGGGAGTCTTATCCTAGAAATCTGGTTCCCAAAATTCAGGTTGGTTGCTTCAAATGGCCAGGGCTGTAGGGCACACCAGTGAGAAGTACAAGAGGGGGGAATTCACTTGTATTCAGTACATGGGAACTGAGAACTGGTTTGGTTCAAAACCAGAAAGCAGGTGGACAAGTTGGAGAGAGTCCAGAGGAGGCCACAAAGATGATCAGGGGTTGGAGCAGCTCCACTCTGGACATGGAGAGAGGGACACCTGGAGAAGAGAAGGCTCTGGGGAAACCTAATTGTGGCCCCTCAGTACCTAAAGGGGCTCTGAGGAAGCTGGAGAGGGACTTTTCAAAAAGGGTATGGAGAGAAAGGACAAGGAGAGTGGTGTCAAACTGAGGGGGCAGAGATGGATGGGATATTGGGAAGGAATCTTTCCCTGGGGGGGTGGGCAGGCCCTGGCACAGGGTGGGCAGAGCAGCTGTGGCTGCCCCATCCCTGGGAGTGTCCAAGGGCAGGTTGGATGGGGTTTGGAGCACTCTGGGCTGGTGGGAGGTGTCCCTGCCCGTGGAAGGTGTTCCTGTTCATGGAAGGTGTCCCTGCCCATGGCAGGGGGTGTCACTGGGTGATCTTTAAGGTCCCTTCCAAGCCAAACATTCCCTGATGCCATGGACTTCCATCCTGACCCTTGTTAATTGATTCCCCTCTGCTCCCCCCCTCAGCCTCCCCAGGGGGATGAGCTGGGGGGGACAGGCTCTGTTGGCACTCAGATGGTGCAGTGTTAATTGCAGGCAGGAATTTATCTTCTCAGCTCTGAGTAAGATTAATGAAATATCTCCTTATTAATGTAGTCTGAGTGTCACAGAATGCAGCAGTTTATAACAGAGCCCCACACAATGCAGGTCACTGAGGTGGCACTGGCTGTGGGAGCTGTGACTTTCTGCTGCTTTCTTGGTGACTTGTGATTTTACAGCCCCTTGACAAAGGGAATTTGGAGAATCCTGTGCGTGCAGTTGAAGAGGGAAAGAAGGAAACTGGAGCAAAGAGGCCAACAAATGGTCTTCTAAGGACACATTATTCTGTTGAGATCGAAGGGGTTGAGCAGGGACATGGGTGGGAGAAGTCCCAACCAAACTCATCCAGAGCTCCATTCTAAGCCAGGTCACTAAATCCAGTCTGAACCTAGTGGGGAGAGAACCACACTGGGTGGTTCACCCAAACTACTTTAGGAAGTGCCAAAATCTGGGTGAATGGGAGTCAGAGAGGGGAATCCAGTGGATCCTTGTCCAGCTCTGCTCCTCTGTGGCCTCCTCCAGTTTTGTTACAGGAAATGGTGGATTTGGAATGGATAAACCAGACCCCTCATAAGGAATATAAGATTTTCAGAGGTGTCCCTGGAGGAGTCATCAGACCCCCAATTAACCTTTAGGAGGGATTTGCACACCTGACCCCTTTAGCCTCTGACAGTCCTGGTGGCTGTAACTGTTCCACCACGAGGACCTGGCCAAGTTACTTGGAGGAAGTCCTGTGCCTGTGGCTTCTCATGCCTTGCTTCTCTTCATGCACAGAGCAGAACACTTTCAAGAGTCTTTCCTTGTGAACAGCCATTTAGGGGTTATATTTATTCCCTACCAGAAGGGTCAGCTTAAAAACACCCTTGGAAGGTTAAACATGGGGTCAAAATCAGGTATTAAACAAACAGTGTGAACGACAGAAGTTCAGCTCTTTGAATGAATGTTAAGCCCTTGGTTGAATTCTGCTCTCTGCTCATGAGTTGGCCCTCAGTGCTTTCAGCCTTTGCTAAAACTCTTCCACTGGCATTTCAGATTCAGGTGGGTCCTCCAAGGCCACTGGCTCCCACTGTCTTGAGGAGACAAAAAGCCTTCTAGCACTGGCACCTTCCAAGTGAAAAGAAAAAAAAAAACTACAATCTTTTTTATTGTGGTCTGATCTTCTGTGAAAGAACCTCTTCTACCTTGAGCATCCAGGGGCCCTGCAGGCTCTCCACCAGGCTACTACCTGGGCCACTTGTTACAAAGGATTTATTCTTAGATTAGATGTTCCTTTAAAGCATTTTGATGTGGTTTGCACTGCCTGTAGGTCACCCTGCCAGAGGAGTACGAGGTGCTTTCTAATTGGGGTACAGCTTCACCTCCTGGAAGCCTCGGGGTGGTGTCTTTATGGCACCTCTCTGCCATCTGCAGGGATCTTGCTCTTTGCACTCTGTAGAGCTGGTTTTTCTTCTGAGCTCAGTTCAAGTTGTTCTTGATTGCAAGAAGAGTCTCTTGCTTTTCTGTTCATCTGAGATGGGCCTTGAATTTAAACACTCAGGGGTTTAATGTTCCCATGAGGAACTGGATCCTCCGTGCTGGCCAGGGCTGTGTCAAGAGTTGCTTTGCCCACGGTTCCCTAATTAACTAATTAGTGAAATAGTCATTAGTGATATTGAAAAATCCTCTTGGCACTGTGCATGAGTATGGCACTGACTTGACACACATGGTGGATTGGGTTCTCCCTTTTCAGCTGCGTTTTTTGGTCCCGTGGTCTCTCTGAGCACACCAAAGTCACAACCAGCAACAGGTACCTGCTCACATAAATTGATTTTCTTGCATTTCTCTTTTTAAGGCCTTGAAGATGCTGGTGCTGAGAACAGGGAGGACAAGAGTCTGCCCAGCTCCTCGTGCAGAACCTGCATGATGAGGCAGGGGGTGTGCTCAGAGGGTCTCTGACCTCCTACACCTGACAACCTCTTCTTCGTCCAGCCCCAGGAATGCTGAGAGCAAGTCCAGACAAAATGCCACATGTCCTCAGGAACAGACATGTCTCCAGCTACGACTGGCGGGATGGAGCACTTTGTGTGTGCCCCAAGGAAATCCTGACTCCAGCTCAGAATTCCTGCCTCGTGGAGCTCGCTGTGCCACGCGTGGGATGCACGGGGTGGCCGACCCTTTTAGTGTCACTGTCTCTCCGGGTGGTGTCCTCTCCTGCTGCTGGAACGTGCCAATGATCTGCACAGACCTGACTTCCTCTGCCTGCTGGGTCCTCCTTCCCCTGCCTTTGGTGGGCACGAGGAGCCTCCTGGTTTCATTTGCTTTGTGATTTTCAAGTGGGTCTCCCAGAGAATCACACACGTTGCTGGTGGTTTGGGGCTGTGATGCAACTAATGAAGGGTTTTCTGCTGGGGAGGAGAGAAGCTCTGAGGCCCTGAGGCTGAGGCTACCTAATTACCATTCTTCTTGGAGCTTAATATAACCCATTTATCTTTCATTCACCTCCTCAAAGGAGGCTGCAACAGAGAACTTTAAGTTTGGCCACTGCACTGAAGCAACCGAGGCCCTCAAAGCCTGTCTGGCATCTCTCTAGGCCACTGTTCTGTGGCAGCCCCTTTAGAGGAAAAATATAACATTTGCTAAAAATCGAATATGTAGGATGAAGTCACTTCAGCAAACTCACTGAGATAAGGATGAAATGTTTTAGAGACAAGTTTGGAAGGAGAACCAGAGAGGAGGGTGAGACACAGAAGTCTGAGTGGGCAAATTGTGCCTTCTCTGAGCTGGTGCTGCTCTCAGGAGAGCCAAGACTTCCTTTTAGCATATGGGAAGTTTTATAAGGACACAGACTGAGGCCAAAAGCAGGGCAATTCAAAGATCATCCATCTCTTCCAGCGAGAACAATTCCTCGACTTTTATCTCTCTGAATCTAAAAGCACTTCCAAAGAAATTGGTATAAATGTTCCTCGTTAGCCCTTCGTCACCTGAGGGCTGAACTGGAGGTTGAGCTCAGCCTGGGGACACACTGGAGGCAGGCAGGGCTTTGCCAGGCTGGGCAGAGGCAGCTCCTCACTCAGCTGTGGGGCTGTGGCAGGGGTTTCTGTGGCTGGATTTTGGTGGAAGGCGTCCTGTCCAGGGTGGTTCCTGTTGGAAGCTCCAGAAGCTCCCCCTGTCCTGTGGAGCCAAGGACAGCCAGGGCCAGCAGGGACCTCCTGCTGGTGGCCAAAGTGCAGCCAAGTCAGAATCCCAGTGCCAGCTCTGGGAGAACAGAGGGAAGAATTCCGGAGGGTGGGGCAGTTGGGAATTCCAGCCATGGGAGAACAACGCAGAGCCCAAGGTGGGAGCAGGAGGAGGAGAAGGAGGGAGCCCACGGGAGCAGGAAAGGGGGAAGGACTCAAAGCTGTGCCCCCCCTGCAGCCCCTGGAGATCCCTCGGGGGGCACAGACCCCCCTGCAGCCCACGGGTGACCCCCAGGCCAAGAGCAATGGCAGCACCAACACCCCACTGCAAACCCCCATTCCCTGCTCCCTGGAACTGCTGGGAAGAGGGAGGAGTGGGAGGAGAAAGAGGTTCTTAGGACTCATTTATTTCTTAATTTCTAGTTTTAGTTCTTCTCTTGTCAGTAATAAATGTCAGTATCTAGCCCCTCTGAGTTTGCTTTGCCATTCTCCCTCAGCTGTTTTTTTCCCCTTTTCTCCCTTTCCCTTCCCTCTGGGAAAGCAGGGGGGCAGAGGTTTGGGGGGGCACCAGGTGAAAACTGCCCCAGGATGGCACCGAGCTGGCTGGTGCTGCTGCCAGCCCAGCCTGCTCCTGGGGTGCCATTCCCTGGAGATCCTCTGTGTTTCCAGTGCCATTCCTGGTGTTGCCAGACAGGGCAAACAAGGGAGGGCATCCCCTCTGCATCAAGCCCATCCCTCATTTCCTCGGGTCTGGTTTTGAACACAAAGGCTTTGACTTTCTTGCAGCCGTGCCTGGGGAAAGCCAGGCTGCCTGGGGAGAAGATTCTCTCAGTAGGGTTATGCTTTTTGTTTTATTAATATTGGGTTTTAGTCTCCTGGATCCACTGTTAGAAGCTGAATCCCTGTTAGAGGTGCTGAAGTTCTTCAGGAGCTCCCTCAGGGGCTCAATGCAGCCACTCCTGGGTGTCTGAAGCATGGGCTGGTGGGTTTTGAAGCAGCAGAACACGACAGTCAGAAACCAGTTAAAGCCAAATGACCCCAACACAGGGGCTCCTGCTCCCAGGACTGCAGGCTGACCAGCTGGGCTCCTCTCCTAGATGCTCCCCTGGGCTCCTCTCCTGGCATTTCTGAGTGCCCCAAGCAGGTCCTGATGTCATCAGGGGGTTTAGGCAGCCCCAAATGCCCTCGGGAATGGTGCAGCAGTGGGATTCCTGCCTTCCCCCAAGAGGCAGAACCAAGCTCACCCTCGGGATATGCAGCAGCACAAATGTGTGTCAGATCTGCTTCCCTTTGATATCTTCTTCTCCCAGCTGACAACAGGGCTCAGATGTCCCAGATATGCTTAATCTGGAGAAGAGTGGCAGCACTATCCATTTTTTTCCCTCTGCTTTCATATTTTCTGCCCTTCTAGTACTCAAAGCTGCTGGTCTTATTTCTCCTGGCCATGTTCCCCTAGGGACCCTTTTTTTCCCCCCTACATCTGTTTCTCTGACTTTGGGCAACTCACTGTGTATAATACAAATGTGATTCTTCCAGGAGGAGAAGAAACAGCAATAATAAATGAAGTCTGGTGGATGGTGTGAAGGTGGAAATGGCATTGCAGTGACTGTAGGGTGCTTTGTGACAGGTCTGTGGTTATTTTAGAAGTGCCTTGGTTGCTGCTTGCTTTGCTTTTACTTCTTCCACACTTAAAATATACTCAGATTTTTCATGCAGGGAACATGAGGGTGGCACTTCATGGCTTTAAAAAGAAATTGGAAGATAAACCACTTTTCCACACAGAAGACTTTGCAAAATGACAATAATAAAATATTTGTTGATCCCAAACAACAGTAGAGATCAAAATAACACTTTTGGGAGGAAAAACTTGCAATTTGAGAAGTTTCGTTGGAATTTTCCTTTCCTGCTGAAGGGAATGTGAGAATCTTGAGTTCCCAGGTTGCTGGCTTGTCGAAGGTGGGCTTCCCATCCTCTCTGCTCCTGGAATTTATTCCCTTTTGTGCTTCTTTCACTTAAATCTGCCCCCTAAGGGAGTGGCCACTCCTCAGGGGTGTCTCCCAGCCGCCTTTGGAGCAGCTCTCTGGGGAAAGGGAATTCCACTGGTTGAGGGCTTGACCAGAATTTCACCTCACTGGTTGTGTCTCCATGGTGATACTGTGAGATGTGGCTCAGCAAACACCTGCACTGGGGTGTTTCTGGCAGGTCAGGGTGACAGAGATGCCCAAACCACGGCCCAGGGAGAGGCTGGGGCAGGGGGAGAGGATGGTGCTTTCAGTGCAAAGGGTTAGGTTGGGGTTATGCTTGGTCATAGGATAAGGCAATTCCAAGGTCAAGGCCGAGTTCCTGCAGCAGAAGGACACCTGGCAGGAGTGGAATGAGATCTTGGTGTAAGAAATGGAAGGAATTGTGTGGTGGTTGGACTTTGGGCCCTCCTGGGAGACCCATCCCATGGTTTGCTGGGTCCAAGGGAAGGATTCCATCCTGTTTTACATCAGCTGTGGTGTTTTGACTTTGATTCTTCCTTGGAGACCCATCCCATGGTTTGCTGGGTCCAAGGGAAGGATTCCATCCTGTTTTCTGTCAGCTCAAATATAAGAAGGGATAGAGGGAAGTTTTGGGTCAGTCCTTTCCCGGTGGTGAAGGGCATCAGTGGTGGACCTGCTGCCTCTCCAGGGAGAGCTGTCTGTCAATGGACTATTGAACGTCTCCTTCTGGGAAGCAGACCTTGTTTATTTGTTCTTTATTTTGTGTGTGTGCATGTGCATATAGTAAAATTAAGTTCCCTTTTCTTCTCTCTCTCTGTATATATATATATTTATAAATTCATTCTGTTTCTGTAGTGTTACAACCCACTTTTCATCCAGAGTCGTGTTTTTCTTCCCCCCCTTTTCTCCTGCAGTTGGGAGAGAGGAATCTTTTGTTTTGGGGCCTCTGGATTTGCCTTTGGCCAGGGGTGAAGGGCCACAGATTGTCACTTAGACCCCTGGAAAGAAGGAACTGAAATCATGATGAAAAAACCAGACATATTGAGGGCTGAGCTCTTTGATGCTGCGTGGAACGGAGAAGATGGGTTTCTGGGGAGCCCTTTGTGAGCACTGAAAGCAGAACCTCACATTTACCTCAGGAGGAGGAACTAGAGAAGTTCCAGCGTTGGTGTTTTGGTGGAAAGCCAAGTTCTCCTGGCAGTGGCCCCGCTGCAGAGCAATCCTTCCAGGTGGCACTGGCTGCTGGAGATGGCAGGGATGGTTCCTGAGGTCTCTGCTCCGAGTCCTCAGCTCTGCAGAGCCCTGGTGGCCAACCATGCCTGGTGCTCCTGACAGGGACCAGCCCAGCAGGCTCCCAGGAGCAGCAGTCACCTCCTGAGTGACAGTCCTCCCAGCCCTGCTCCTCTTGCCGACTTTGCTTCCCAAACCCGCCGAGGGCGTTGCTGAAGGTCGTTGGGAGCGGGGATTTTCTCACCCTCCCGTCTCCCACTCTCCTTTCCGAGCGCACAACTGTTTTCCTCCTCATTTAGCAGGAACATTTGGGCTGATTTCACATGGTGAGACAAATCTGGCGAGCTCTTCCCATCTGCTCTGGGGAAAGCTGCATTCCAGAGGCCGTGGGATGGGGGGGTGAGAAGGGAGAGTATTTTGGTGCATGTGATAGGATTTTTTTTCCTTTCTTTTTTTTTTTTTTAAACAGCTTAAGAAAGAACATGAACAAGAATGCAGAATTTCAGCTCAGGAGAACTCAAGAACCTGTGGGTCAAGAGGAAAACTTGGTGACCTTCTGCAGAGGAGATGCTTTCCCAGTGCCTTCACGTGTCCTTGTGCAGAGACCCCACCACGTGCAGGGACACAGAGGGGGAAGCACAGGGGGATGGGCAGTGATTTGGGCACTAAAATGCCAACCCACTGGCCCTGACCTTGGGGTGCAGCAGGACAGGCTGCTTTGGGCCAGGAGGGTCTGCCAGACCCCCCAGCTGGGAGGTTGTGCACATCTCTCACCTTCTTCTTAGCATGCTGGATCTTACTGAGGGGCATCCACTAAAAATGCTGCAAAGCTGAGGAAAACTCTTCTTACAGTAGCACTGAGAAATAGCTATTTTTAAAAAGAATTTATTTCTTCAGGCAAGATGCTCAAGTGTGTAGGCAACAGTCAAATAAATGTATGTATATGAAATTTGATTTGCCTGTGAACTCACAGAATGCAGGCTTTGCCTGAGCTTGAACACAAAAACACTCAGGAAATGCCCTTAGTTTGAGTTGGATGCTGTTTTTCCCCTTCCCTTCTTGCCTGGATCTGTGTTTTCCTGACTGACAGTGTGTCATTCATCTGTTCTCGTTCCACCCTCGGTGATCTGTGAGTGCCTTTGGATTTTCCTGAGCCTGCAGAATTCCTGGATGGAGCCACTGGAAATGTAAACGAGGTGCTGGAAGCTGAATTGCAGATGGAATGTGCGAGGTGTCTCTGAGCCCAGGGCCATAAATCCACTCTCAGAGAGAAAGGAATGGGATTGTTTGGGTTATTATTGCAAATCCCAGACTCCCTCCCATCCGCAGAGGAGCTGCAGGGGACAGAACGGGAGGGGTGACGTCCACAACTTGGACACGGGACTGGAACAACTGGGAGTTCGCCACAACAGTGAACTGGGAGGAGATGTCAACTCCCTCGAGGGCAGGAAGAGCCTGGAGAGAGACCAGGACAGGTCAGAGGGATGGGAATCACCAACCATGGGAAGTCCAACAAGGGGAGGTGCTGGATTCTGTACCTGGGATGGGGCAACCTCGGATGGGTGGACAGACTGGGAATGGGAGGGTGGAAAGCACGACTGGGAAAGGGCTCTGGGAGGGCTGGGCAGGGGCCAGTTGGGCTGGAGTCAGCAGAGCCCTGGGGCCAGGAGGGACATCCCTGTCCTGGGGGCATCAGGCACAGCATGTCCCAGTGCCCTGGAGCCTGGAGGGGACAGCTTTGAATTTCCTCTTGAATTAAAGAAATGTGCTTTTGTACCATGAAATGGGGCTTTGGGTTTGTGCTGGGCAGCTGTGACTGTGCCAGGGCTGTCCTGGTTCCTCCCAGAGCTGTGTGAGGAGCCTCCAGACCAGGCTGGAGGAGGAGCCCTGTGCTGGTGGGTCTCAGGTAGGACCAAGAGCCACTTGCTGACTTAATGGAAAACACCTTTCTAAAGCCAACATGCCAACCAGTGGGATTGCCAGGGATTGCAGTGGTGTGGAACTTCTCTTGAGGATACTCCCCTCCTGGATGGGAAGGTCTCCAGCCAGCCAGGAGACCATCCTGCTGCCCCAGAGAGCCACATCTCTGCTCTTCCCTCCTTCAGGTTTAGTTAATTCTCTGTTAATTCCTTTTTAGCTAATTCTGTGCCACCAGGCAGCAGGAAATGAAATGGAGACACTCAGGTCTGTTCACGGTTCTCAGCTGTCTCAGCTCCTCTGCAGGAGCACATCCCAGGAGATCCCTGGAACTGCCCTCAGGCTTTACTAGGAATTCCATATTGCCCGTGAGAAGGATCCCTTGCAGTGCTGCCACTGTATTTCACTTTTAGTGAAGCCATTAAGGGATTCCTGTCTTTTATTTGTCACAACGTGTCGTTAATTGTGAGCTAATAAAGATGTAAAGTGCATGAAATCAATTGGGTGCAGATTTAGGGAGGGTCCAGGAAGGGAATGTTCTGATTTGCCTTCCCGTGTGGGGACTGCAGACCTTGCATTGCTCTGAGCATGGAAACAATCAATTGACTGTGTTTAATTCTCTTAATTAATTTCTGCAATCATTTTCCTTGCTTCTTTACTTCAGCTTAAAACCACCTGGATCAAAGTTTCAAAATTCCCTGAAGTCCATGACAATTTCAAATTAGAAGGTTTATTTAGAAATATCATTTGGGCTCTAAGAGCTTATTAGTTAAAAGTCACGTGCCAAGATAATCTTCAACTTCACAGAAGGATTCAATTTTTTTTAAATTCTTTTGCCTCTGTTTTTCATTAATTCATTTTTTTGCCATTTTTAGTAATTTGTAACTTGAGAAGTGTGGAAAGTTTCTTTCTCAACAGAGAGAACTACTCATGCCCAAGCCTGTAGTCAGATTTTTAGCAAGGGAAAAGCCTCTCAGCTTATTTTTTTTTGCAGTATTTTGTCCAAAATACTGAGAGCTCTGTATAAAAATGGTAATTAAATTAGACCTGGTAGGAATACAGAGTGAACCACATTCTCTAAGTGCATTTTTGTTGTTGTCCAACAGAACTGCAGAACCTCAGGGGTGCAAATAATGGAACTGGGGAGCTTGTGGGAAACTTGTATGTTGGGGNCTCTGGGTGTGACCAGAGATCCCAGTCCCAAAACCCCAACTTCTCTCTGCTTGGGCTCAGCTGGGAACGCCCAGTCCCTCCCCCAGGCTGGGGAGTTTCCCAAGGGGGGATTTACTCTGGGAGGTCAATCCTGGCATATTTTTGGCATCCCTGCTGGCCCCTGAGCAGACATGAGCCCTCAGGTGGGTGTGAAGGTGCTGGTGGCTCCTGGAGGGGAGTTCTCCCCCCTGAGTCATTGGTGTGGAGACAGGAACACTTCCTGATCCCCCAGGAGTTCCCAAACACCCCCCTGTGCCCTGAGGGGTGGGTGTGCCCTGGGCAGCTGCTGCCAAAATTGTTGCTTTTATTGTGAAGATGTAGGGAAACCTGGTCCTGTTCAAGTGGCCAAGTGGAGAGGGTCAGGAAAAGTTGAAAAGAAGAGCCATTGTTGAGCTGCCTTGGCTTTGGAGTGGGTCTGGGTTTCAGAGTCTGGCACACTCTACCCATTTCCCTGCTTAATTGCCAATTAGTGCAATGGATCTCTGTGCACTCTTTGGAATTAATTTGAGTGAGGTGCTGACACATCACAAGGAGGAGCCAGCTGAATAGAAATGGGTCCTGAAAGGCAGGTTCTTTCATGTTTCCTGAGATATTCCTTCCAGGAGCTGACAGCACCAACAATCCCCATGTTAATGCTTTCTTCAGCAGTGTAGGGAAACAAATGTGCTCCTTCAGAAAACTCAGCTGTCGGGCCTGGGCCTAGTAAATTATTTAAATTGACATAAATGAGTCAGCTGTCAAGTGCTCCACATGATTCCCCTTTTGAGTGCTAAAAATACTGAATTATAACTTCTGGGAGAGCATGGCACTGAGAGCGAGGCAGCCAGGGAAGGGCTGATGGAGAAAAGTGGGAGAGCTAATAATGACAACAGTAATAATAACAATAATAACAGTGCCTTCAGACTGCAGCAGTGGGGGCTGACAAATCTAGAGTGAAAGGTGGGGGTCACCTCCCAAGCACTGCCTGCCACTCCAGTGGGGAGATCCAGCCCTGCTCTCCCTGCTGGCTCCCGGGGCATCCCCAGCTGCCAGGGACCCTTTCCACACCTCAGCCACCCTCCCCTGCTTTGTTTCACCACTTATGCAGAAGGTTTTTCTGATCCATTTATTTCAGGAGAAGCAGCAGTATCATCTCAGAGAGGATTAGACAGGGGGCAAACCCTCCCTTTCATAAAAAATCCCTAAAAAATCAGAAGGGTGGTTTTGAAGTGTAGGTGGAGGAATAAACCCAGGGAGTTGGCATTTCTTTGGGTCAGTGACTGAATTGAAACTGGATGAATCAGTGATGTTTTATTGTGTGTGTGTGTGGCAGGGATGCACTAAATTGCATCACAGGATGCATCTGTGCCATAAATGAGAAGTAAATGGTGTATTTGCTTATGGAAAATGGTCTGGTGAGAGGAATAAATGGTCAGGCTGAGAGGAATGAATGGTGCCAGCCAGGCCTCCTGCTGGGAGGGATGCCAGGCTGTAAAAAGGGCAGCTGTGGGTTGTGGGCCCTGCCCCAAACCCCCTCTGGGGCTGGGAGACCCCCGAGGAGCAGCAGGGGAGCAGCTCTGCTCTCAGATGGCATCAGCTCCTGGAGCATTTGGTGCCAGCCCTGGCACTGCCCACGGGCACACACAGCACTGGGAAGATGCCACAGCCTTTTGTCCAGCATGAGGAAACTTTGCCAGGAGAGCGACTTCCCTGGAAGAGTTGTGTGGTCTGAGACACTGAGGGGCTCCTTGAGCAGCCAGGAGAAAGTGTGAAAGCAGCCTCGTGGTGGGGCTGGAAAGGTGACCCTGAGAAACCCTCAGCTCAGTGGATCTCCAGGTGGGGCTGGAAAGGTGATCCTGGGAAACCCACAGCTCAGTGGATCTCCAGGTGGGGCTGGAAAGGTGATCCTGGGAAACCCACAGCTCAGTGGATCTCCAGGTGGGGCTGGAAAGGGGATTCTGGATCTCCAGCCAGGAACTTCAGCCTCAGGTACACTCACCTGGCAAGAAGATTCAATCCCAAAGGCTCAGAAGGTGCAGAGATGCTGGAGGCAACACCCACCTTCTGCATGGTTGAAACATCACAGAGGAAAGAGACCTTGCTGATAATGAAGTTTGGGAACTTGAGGAATCGCAGAGGTCACTTCACATCCCACTGGCCCCTGGGCAAAACTGCTTCAAGGCATTTTAGTTTTCTGACCCTCTTTGTGCATATTTGAAAGCCGCAGCCTTTTACCCAAAGAGCTCTAAAGAACATTAAACAGCTTTTTAACATCTGCTGTGCTCAGAGTGTGTAGGAAGAGCTCTCAGTTGCTGCAAGATGGATGGGTTTTTACTTGATGTGGAAAAGCTGTTTAAACACACTTTGATTTATGTTTTTGTGTTCTATTACACCCTGAAAAGGGGCTGTTAGAAACACCTTGCTGTAATTGGGTGATTTTCCTTCAAAAGGGAGGAAATGCTTTAAAACCAAAGCACAGCTTTTTTCTGGAGGTCACTTCTCTTGCAGGTGGAAACAGCAGCATCTGTTTAACAGCAAGTGGTCCCTGGGTGCAATGCTGGGCTACAGAAGTGTGGGGGTGTAAAGGAAGCCTGGGGACAACTGGAGGGTGAAAATACAGACTGGTTGGTGAGATAAAGAGCAACTGATATTGAATAATTGTGTGACGAATTGTCATGGGTTTCTGTGGCTGGATTTTGGGAGAAGGGGGGGATTCCAGGGTGGTCTCTGTCAGAAGCTGCCAGGAGCTCCCCCTGTCCTGTGGAGCCAAGGACAGCCAGGGCCAGCAGGGACCTCCTGCTGGTGGCCAAAGTGCAGCCAAGTCAGAATCCCAGTGCCAGCTCTGGGAGAACAGAGGGAAGAATTCCGGAGGGTGGGGCAGTTGGGAATTCCAGCCATGGGAGAACAACGCAGAGCCCAAGGTGGGAGCAGGAGAAGGAGAAGGAGGGAGCCCACGGGAGCAGGAAAGGGGGAAGGACTCAAAGCTGTGCCTGCCTCTCCTGTCCCCTCCCCAGGGAGCTGCAGGCTGTGATCACCCAGGGGCTGTTCATCTCCAGGACCATATTCCTGGAGAAAGGTGCCCCACACAGGGTCAGCAGGAAGAGGGGAGAAGGGCTGAGAAGAGTCCAGAATTGCAATTCTCTACCTTTTAGTTTTATTTTTCCATGCTGTTCTCATTTTTTAACTCCTGTATTTTTGGGTCTTCGTCCGACCTCAGTCGGTAGAAAGTGTCTGGCTGCTCGTAAAGTTTGGAACTGTCCATGGCAGCCCCTGCCCATTCCAGATGATCCTGACCTTGGATGTCTCTCCTAAAACAGAGCTCCCCGTGGTGACCTCTTGGCGTGACTCTGGCTCAGATCCAGTGGAGGAGCTGGGCTGCCTTGCCAGGAGCATTTCCAGCCCTGGGTGTTGTTCCTTTGCCTCCCCAGGGACTGCCATTCCAAGCCGAGATTTGAATTCAGGGCTGTTCCCTGCTCAGCCTCGATATTCCCCAGGGATCCTCTCCTGGGACAGAGCACGTGGGAGGGGGGATGGTGTTTGCAGAACACTCCAGTGCTGCTCAGTTACAGCCCGTGATGCAGCATCCTGAATCCTTGATGTCCCCATAAATTCCCTCGTGGGGTTTATACCCCAGGAATTCAGGCTTCCTGCTTGGAATAGCCCCCCAATCACATCTGGAGAAAGTAACTGTGGGGTTTTGCACTTCAGAAGTAAAGGCAGCTGGTGAATCTCTCCCTTCTCTGAATTTCCCTTGATGTTCATGAGAGACTGAACCGAGCAGAGGATGAAGAGACTCAGCCTGAGGTGTCTGAAATTCAGATTTGCTGCTGCCTCATATACATTGCCTGGTATCAGCTAATTAGGCTGTATAGCAAATGGATTTCCCTGCCTGGTTTCTATTTCCATGCTTTGCTCCAAGCCTGCCTCTGCTGGGATTAAGGAATTTCCACTCTGAGAGGTTCTTGCAGCCGTGAGGGTAAAACTGCCAGAGCTTGTTTGATGTCTGGGCCCTGATAAAAGCCCTCTCTAAATCACAGCCCTGCTTCTCTGGACAGGTGTCCCTGCCCATGGCAAGGGTGGCACTGGATGGGCTCTGAGGTTCTTCCAGTCCAAAGCTCTCTGTGAGTCCCTGACTCTCAGTGTGGAGCCAGCAGGACTGACTGTGCTCCCCTCACCTGTGTCATAAATGTGGTGCAGCAGGTTTGGTGTGCTCTGTCAAGAGCTCTGAATGCTCAGCACATTTGCTGAGATCTCCACTGCTCTCTCAGTAAGGAGATTAGTTGAGGAAATAAGTTTTGCTCCCTTGGGAACTGGTGCATGGCCAGTTTGTAAATACACAGATGCCATCACAAGGCAAAAAAACCCCAATACTGTATTAAGCTGTGATGACTGAAACACTGTTTTATATTCTGAAAGACACTTGCTTTGATATTGCAGGCTTAGATGACACAAAAGGGAGTGTGTTTGATTTAATTTTTTACAGGGCTACAGCTACAGAGAGTGGTGAGATGTCCTGGTGCTGCTGGCAGGGCTCCTGCAGGGAGGACCTCAGGGTGCTCCTCAAGTGAACTCCACGCTGCATTTTCTGCAGCAGGAAATTCACAGTCTGACAATCTCCATGAGAGGGGAAATAGGAATATAACCAACCTTGTGTTGCCTCAAACCAGCCTTTCTAAGTGCACATCATCTCCTTGTGCTTTAGCTCTTAGCTGGAGTGTCCCAGGGGATTTGATTCCTGTGCTGAGCTGGAGGAGAGCGAAGCTGATGGACGTTTTGTTGGAGCTTCATATTTGTCACATGAGATGTTTGGCTCAGAAAAATCGATCCCACACTTTTGTTCCACTCGAGAAAGGGGAGCTGAGCAGCACTGGGAGTGCCAGGATCAGGCTGCGCTTGTCTCAGGTCTGCAGTGCAGCCACAGCACCCTCTGTGCCCTCCCAAAAACTCAGTGCTGGGTCGGGCTGAGGATCCCACGGTCTTTGGGGCATCATCCTCCGACCTCTCTGCTTCCTTCCCAGTCAGAACAAGGTGAGGGCTGAGCTGTCCATGGCACTGCTGCTGTTCCCCTCCATTGTCTCTGAGCTGAGGGACAAACAGCTCATTTGCATTAATCACCAGGAGCTGGGGCAAAATCGCAGCGCTGGGACACAAGTGGAGGCTGGGAGAAGCTGTGCTGCAAAGTCACACTGCTCCTGGAGCTCTGGTGGGTCTCCAGCCCGGTGGTTGGGGCTTGTCCCTGCTCCAGGCAGGCTAAACCAGGTCCCTGCTGTCCCTCTGCCACGGGCTTGGCTTTGAGCCTCATTGCCTTTCTTTTCTGACTGCCTGCAAAGCCCAGCAGGGCAGAAATTCATGGCTGTGGTGGCTGCCAAGCTGCTCCAGCCCATCGTGTGCATCCAGGAGCTCAGCACTGAGCACTCTGCCAGGGCTGCTGCCCCAGGGACCAGGGACAGCCTCCTGCTGACCCCAGCTGGCCCCAAAAAGCTCCAGCACCCCAGGTCTGTGCCCTGCAAGGGGTCCTGCTGTAGCCTCCTTGGCATGGGTTTCTGAATCTGAATTTTAGCAGAAGGGGGGGCTCCCAGGATGGTCCCTGTTGGAAGCTGCCAGAAGCTCCCCCTGTCCTGTGGAGCCAAGGACAGCCAGGGCCAGCAGGGACCTCCTGCTGGTGGCCAAAGTGCAGCCAAGTCAGAATCCCAGTGCCAGCTCTGGGAGAACAGAGGGAAGAATTCCGGAGGGTGGGGCAGTTTTTGCTTGGTGCAGTTTGGTACCAGCAGAGAAAAAAATATCCACGTGTGGGATTTTTCTCTCTGAGATGACAAATGCTCAGTTACCCCCAAGGGGGACAGCCCAGAGCTGTTCCACAGACACCTCAGTCCCCAGAGGCCTTCTCCTGGGACCACCTGCCCATCTCCATGCCCAGAAGATGCTGGTCCAGTGTCAGGAGTGGAGGTGGCCAAAATCCTCTCCAAAGAATCCTTCTGCCTTTGTGCTGTGCTGTTCCTGCAAAGGTAACAAACCACAACTCACCCGGAGTCCTGCTGGATTTCACCAGCCCTTCCCAGTTCCAGCACTTCCACAAAGCACAACTCGCCTGGAGTCCTGCTCGTGTTTGCCCTTTCTTGGAGGCTTTGAGGAGCTTAAAGATCACCTCACTCAAACTACTTGATGGAAGTGTCTCCACTCTGTGAGGAGGTAACTACTTGTGCTCCTCATCTGAAGTGTTTTCCACCTGCCTGGTCTTTTCATTGTTTGGTTGTTTTTTTTCCCCAGAAGATCCACCTTCCTCTTTTTATGTTTCATGACCTTCACCCAACTTATTCATGACCTACTCAGCCCTGGCAGGGCTGGGTCCAGCTGGGGCTCCTCAGCACAGCAGGGCCAGGGAGCTCCTGGAGGGCTCCAGGGCAGGCTGGGAGCATGAGGAGGGCACTGGGGCATCTCCCTGGGCACCAAAGGCTGAGGGAGCTGTGGAGCCTCCAGAGGACACCCCCAGAGGGTACCTCCCCGTGCCTGGCAGTGCCCGAAGGGAGGGGGCAGAGCACGGCCCAGGCTCTGCTCGGGGGGCAC